>VUYV01000054.1:1208058-1306948 GCA_008711295.1 Anarhynchus alexandrinus
GGGGGGGCCCGCGGGTCCCCGCAGCAGCGCACCCGGTAGACGGAGGCCGAGGAGCCGCTGCCCAGCGGCGCCTGCACCTCCCACAGCCGGCCCAGCGCCTCCAGCAGCGGCGCCGCGCCCCACACGCACCCCGACATGGCGCCGCCTACGCCTCACATCGCCCCGCTGCCGCTGCCCCGCCGCCGCCGCCCCGCCAGCCCCACCGGCCCCGGCACCGGTCGCCGCCGCGCTCCGGCCGCCATGACACCGGAAACGGGGCGGGGCGGTGGCGGCGGCCCCGCCCCTAAGCCCCTCCCCTCCGGAGGGGCGGGGCGGGGCGGGGCCCCCCGCGGGGCTCCGGTGCCCTCAGCCCGGGGCGCCGGCGGGGCCTCGTCCCATCGACGCCCCCGGGGGACCGTCCCTTCAGCACCGCCGGGGGTCCGTCCCCTCAGCCCAGGAGCTGGCGGGGTCCCATCCCTTAGATACCCCCGGGGGACCGTCCCCTCGGCCCGGGAGCTGGAGCTGGTGGGGCCCTGTCCCCTGGACACCCCCGGGGGACTGTCCCCTCAGTCTGGGATGTGGCGAGGCCCCATCCCCTCAGCCCAGGCACCAGCCGGCTGTCCCGTCCCCTCAGCACCAAGCACGGCAGGGCAGCCATGTCACCCTCTCGGCCTGGCCAGTGCCGAAGTCCCCCCACCTCAGCGTTCCCCAGCGCCCCGAGGCTGTGCCACTGGGCCTGGCTCCCGGGGTGGGGGTGCCCTTTGCAGGCATCAGGCCTCTGTTAGCGCTTTTGGGGGATATTTCCCTTAACCCCACGGCTTTAACACAGCAGGCCCCGCCGTCCTATGCGATCACCCCAACAAGCCCGGCGCTGGAGGGCGGCTTTCCCCAGCACCCCTCAGCTGCACGGGGCTGCGGCCTCACTCCTCCGCTCTGCAGCCCCCGTGCAGGAGCATCCAGCAGGTCCCCGGCCTCATCGGGGGGCTCTGGGGCTACGTCGAGCTGGTGCAGACGGTCCCCTCCCATCAAGGGACTGCTACGTGTCAGTGGGTAAAAAAGAAAAAAAACACATTTATTGTGCAATCTGCATCTTTTGTCCCAAACTATGCACGCGCCCTAGACAACATAAATAGAGGGACTGGACCAGCAGTGAGGTTCCCTTGTGATCCGCAGGGTTGGAAGATGCTGGTTCCTCAAAAAGGGGCTACGAGCCCTTGTTTCCAACATATACAACACCGTGTAGGTCTAGGCAGCATACACATATACATACTCATATAGACTTGTGTTTGTGGGGTAGCATCAGCCATGCACAGCATCATCATCACATTATACGCAGGGTGTATTATACCTTGGCACCTCCTGCCAGCTGGCCGCGGGCTCCGCACGGCTCTGGCATCTCCTTCGACTCTGGCATCTCCTTCGCTCTCGAGCGAGGCCTCCCCGGTGGCCGAGCACTGCAGAGCCCCAGCACCCGCCACGCTGACAGGCGAGGAGGGACAGTGGCTTCTCCCAGGGCAAAGGGGTCTCTCAGGCCCGCTACCTCCTTCCTTCAGCAGGACCACAGTGTGGTGGAAGACATTTCTTCAGCCCAACTGCCCTGTGTGGCCCAGGAGAAGCTGCGAGCAGAGGTGCCCCATCCCTGAGCCCCTAGGCTCCTCCAGCCCAAAACTGGTCTTTGGAGCTTTTCCTCTCAAAACCACCTTTGCGGTGAGGATGCGCATAAAAGCTCTAAGCAAAGTGCCATCTCGCAGCTGCTTCCTTGCACCAGCCCAGGGGTCCACAGGCTTGCTAACCTCTCCTGTAATTCATGGGAAAAACAATCATAGAGCAGTATCAGAGGACCACATTGCTTCTTGCATCCTAGTCTCACAAAGACATCCCCATCCCAGGAAATAAAGGAGAGTGGTGGTGCTGGCCCACATGGAGTGGCCTGTCTGCCTGGGCAGGTCGGTCTGGTCCACGGTGGCTGGGATGAAACCAGGAGACAAGTGGAAGCTGAAGGGGGTCTTGCGGGGAGTTTGACTCCCTGCCAGAGCCCACTGGCCAGCAGCCGTGCAGCCCCAAGCATCCAGCCCTGCTCCCTGCCAGAGCCCCGGCTGTGAGGGTGTCTCCTGTGGCTGGGGCTCCGCTGCAAAGAGAGATGGCACCGGGACAACTAATGCCAAGGGGTTGGCACCTGGAGGAGGCCTTGGGGACATCTGCCAACCCAGCTCCCTGGCACCGGGGCACTAGGGCTGGGTGAAATCGCTGGCACACTGGTATGGGGTATCTCAGCAAGCACGTGATGTAAGCTGGAACATGCCCCTGGCTGGGGCAGCCAGCCCAGATGTGGGGAACTGTGGAGGACACTTGTGTGACACTTGCCCAGCACAGCTGACCAGGTCGGGGGCAGGCTGGCATTTCTGCACCCATGCATGAGGACCCAGGCTGCTGAGCAAGCTCACGCTTGGTCCTCAGCTCAGTGTGGCCCCTGGCTGTAGACAGAATGGTGGCACCTTGGCAGGACGGGAGCTTTGCAATGATGGGTGAAGGAGCCTGGGATGGGGCTGCAGAAGCCATTGGCAGGACAGGCAGTTGCCCTCCTGGGAATCAGGGGAGAAATGTGGTATCATGGCTCCCCACACCCCTACCTGGGGCAGCAATGGCTCCTACCATCCTGGGGCTCCCCCCTCTCCAAAATAACGACCCCAAAACCAGCAAGTAGCAGCGAGAGACATGTTTGGGAGAGCCAGCCCCCACGGTGCCCCCATTGCGGCTCCCCCACTGCTACTCAAAGGACAGCAGGTCGGGATGGGGCCCATCCACCTCCCGGCCAGGGGTGCATGGCTCTGGTAGCCCCGTGCTCCCTGGTGGCTCACGGTCCAGCCCTGGTCTCCGGGAGGGCTTCTCCATGCGGGGTGAGGTCTCGGTGGCCCTCTCGCCTGATTGCCACTGGCTCTCCAGGCTGCCCTTATGGATGAGGTCGGGCACGGGGAGGACAGTGGTGGGCTGGTCCCCGCTCGGCTCTAGGGTGCCAGTCATACTGGGGACCCCAGGGCATTCTGGAGGGGATGGGTCCCTCGTCCCCGGCCACTCCTCTGCAGCGTCGGTGTGGGCTGTGGGAAGTTCAGGGGGCTCCTCCATGCTGCTCCTTGGGCTGGTCCCTGCCGGCTGCGGCGCGATGAGCATGTCCTGTGGGGTCTTCAGGGCACGCGGTGTCCGCTTCTTGGTGATGGGGGGCGGAGGGTCCAGCCGGGGGAAGGTGTCCAGCCCCACAGCTCTGCAAGCACAGAGGAACAGTGACACGCAGGCCCACACCAGGGCCCCTCCAGCCTGTCCCAATGGCCCTGCCGCAGGGTGCATGCCACAGGGACACTCACCCATCCTCGCTGGCCGGCTGTCCCGTGCCCAGCATGGCCCCGGCACTGGCATTCACCTCCATCACCCCCACGCTGGGGATGCTGGCTGGCTCCTTGCGGCGCAGGAGGTCATTCACCTTGGCCCCCACAGCCTTGCCCAGGTTGCGGAGGTGCTGGCTGCCAGCGGGGCGGGAAGGCTGCAGTGGGGCACCCGCCATGGCGGGGACGTGCTGTGGCCGCGGGGTGGGTGCCGTGCTGGCGCTGGCGTTCTCAAACATGCTCTGGTCCACTGGAGGGGGAAAGGGAACAGAGAAGGAGTGTAAGCCAGGCTGGAAGGGGGACCCCGGCAGGGACGGCATGTCCCAGAGCTGCCCACCAGCTCCCAACCCAGCAGCATGGGGGACACAATTTGGGGGACAGGGAGGCTGCTCATGCAGCCCCGCAGAGGCTGTGGGTAGCTGGGCCATGCCAGGGCTGCACAGGATGGGGACAGCATGGGGCAAAACTGGGTAGCAGTGAGCCCAGGTGTCATGGTTTCAGTTGGGATGGAGTTAACTTTCTTCTAGCAGCTGGTGCGGGACTATGTTTTGGATTCAGAATGAGAGCAATGTTGATAGTGCACTGATGTTTTTGGTTGTTGCTAAGCTCTCAAGGCCTTTTCTGCTTCTCACACTGCCCCGCCAGCAAGTAGGCTGGGAGTGCACAAAAGGCTGGGAGGAGACACAGCCGGGACAGCTGACCCCAAATGGCAAAAGGAATATTCCATACCATATGACGTCATGCTCAGTATATAAAGCTGAGGGAAGAAGAAGGAAGGGGGGATGTTCAGAGTTATGGCGTTTGTCTTCCCAAGTAACCACTATGTATGATGGAGCCCTGCTTTCCCAGAGTTGGCTGAACACCTGCCTGCCGATGGGAAGTAGTGAATGAATTCCTTATTTTGCTTTCCTTGTGTGAGCAGCTTTTATTCTACCTATTAAACTGTCTTTATCTCAACCCACAGTTTTTTTCTCACTTTTACTCTTCTGATTCTCGCACTCAACCCAACCAGGGGGAGGGAGCGAGTGGCTGTGTGGTCCTAGTTGCTGGCTGGGGTTAAACCACGACACCAGGGCTCCACGATGGCACAGCCAACACACCGAGAGCATCTCTTACCTGGCACCGAGCAACTTGGGAAGCAGATTGTGGAAAGAAAGAGAGAGAGAGAGAGGATTTACCAAGGGAATGGCAAGGGGACAGTGGGCCTGTGCCTTCCACGCTGCCGGGCGAGGTGCGCTGCCGACTCCCTGCCCAGACCTGCCATGCTACCCGCGGAGATGGGACTTATGTGGGGCCCTTATCAGCCAGGCGCCCACGAGCAGCGGGGGTTCTCTGGGGGCACCCACAGCCTGGGCTCTCCACTGCCCACCCCAACAAGGCTCCTTCTCCAGCCCAGGCTGGCTGTTGACCTGCACTGGCCAAGCTCCCCAGAGACCCCGGGGGCTGAGCCCACTGCCCAGGAGCATTGCATCCTGCTGTGCACTGTACACACGGGTGACATCAGCCCTTTGTGGCATCAGCAGATGACAGCGTGGGTACCATGGCGCTGGGTACCACACACCAGCCATGCGAGGGTGATGAAGAGCTTTGTCCTGCCCACCGTTTCCATCGGGGCCATGCCCCGCAGCACCAGGACAAGAAGCCCGGAGGCGCCGTGCCCCTGGGGCCCTGCCAGCCTGCCTGGTGAGCCTGGTGCTTGCCAGCTGCAGCCAGGTGGGGACTGCAGGCAGCTGGCACTGCCTGTGGGGAGGGCTCCCCCTGCCACCCCCTGGGCACCGCTCAGCCTCCTGCAGCACAGCGAGGGCCTGCGGGCTGACAGGCTGGAGGGGGGGGGGGTTTAGCTGAGCATCTCCTCCTGCACGAGTGGGGAAAGGAGACTGGGAACACCCAAGGCAGTGCGTGCTTTCTGGGGACATGGCGGGAAGGGGCCCTGCAGTCACACCCCACTTCTGAGCTATGCCGGTTTCTCCCCCATGTCTTCCCAGCAGGAATCCTCAAAGCTGTGGGTGCTGCCCCCAGGAGCTCCAGCTTGCCCCCTCCATCGCTGCCCCTGTGCCAGTGCAGGTCTCCGTGGGACGGCTCCAGTGGGCTGCCGGGTGAGCCTTGTGCTGTACTGGTGCCTCAGTGCCTGCCAGCATCCCGCACCCATCTCTACCCCTGCATCCTGTGGAGGGAGGGATGGTACCCTCCATGCCAGGGGGATGTACTGGGGCAGAGCCAGCCACCTCTGCACCCCATGGAGACAGAGAGGAAGGGTCCCCAGCACTGCTCCCAACCCCATGGGGGGCCGGGCTCTTGCAGGGACCCCCAGACTCACTGCAGACCCTTTCCTCCGCAGCCCCGCTGGGCAGCGATCTTCCTGCCTGCACCTGCACCATCTACCGGCCCTGGTTCTCACCCTACAGCTACTTCATGTGTACCGATGGAGCCACCCAGCAGCACCCGGGCAGCCTTTCCTCCAGCCTGGCCGTCAGCACCCAGGAGCCCGAGGAGCTCGATGACATCTCAGAGATCGTCTGCTCCTCCTCTGGCTCCTCAGACAAGCCCCAGCCCCCCGAGAGGGACAGTCCTGCCAGCGGCAGAGCCAGCATCACGGTGCAGGACATCCTCGCTGCTTCCCAGCGGCAGCCAGTGCCTCAGTGTGGCTACCAGTGCATGTCATGCTGCCGCGTCTTCCCCACGCTGTGGTCGCTCAAGATCCACATCCAGCACAGCTCCCAGGAGGGCTACAGCTGCAAGGTGTACTACCGCAGGCTCAAGGCCCTGTGGGAGAAGGAGCACAAGGAGCAGGAGGCTGCAGCCCCCGGGGCGCCTGTGTAGCCCCGCCGGCCGGGCAGCCACCGCGGGAGGGCACTGCTCCATCGCTCCTGCCAGCGGCAAAATAAAACTGCTTTTGGAGCAGCCAGCCCTGTCTGCCTGCTGCTTTTGCCTTCACAACCCTTCCGCCATCCTTTGAGAGGATCTTCCCGACTTTTGCTTCCCCAGCAACCAAAAATCTCCAGAGCCCCTTCAAGCGCTGCTCCGCATCCCTGCATCACCATGGGGTGCTCTGCAGATGCTGGGGAACGCCCCCGGCACCCTCGAGCTGTCAGGTCAGCCCTGAAACGAGCCTGCCTGGTGCAGGGGGTGAAGGGGAAGGCTGATACCCCTCTACCCCCAGCAGCATTCAGGGCACCTCGCTCTCACAGGTAGTCTGCGGATGGCACCGCAAGCCAGGGTCCCGCAGGGGAGGATGCTTAGGTTGGAGGGGGTCTGTGCAAGGCCAAGGGATGCCACCATGGGTGCTAGCTCCCAGCATAAAGGGGGACAGAAGTACAGAAAGAGAGAGAGTCAGCGAGAAGGAAGAGACAACAGAGAGCCTTGAGAAATAGAAAGATTTATTTAGCAAAAGCCAGTCGAGTAATGACAACACCCAAGGGTTAAGTGCACTTACATTGACAGATTGGTTTCCCAGATAGATTGAGTCAACAGTTAGTAACACGACAGTTGTAGGAAAAGAAAGGACAAAAAAATATCGCTATAAATCCCCCGCCAAGGTCCATAACAAAAGTGAGAGGCTAGAGAGGCGTCTCGGAAGCAGCGCTGAGCTAGGAGGACGATCACTTGCACATATACACCCGTGGTGTGGCGGGACACTGGCAGGGTCCCACCCATCTCCAGCAGCACCCCCTCAGCCTACGGGGCACCTGCCGCCATCCCCTGTGGGCAGAGTGCCGGGCAGGAGCCCAAGCCCACAGCTGGTCCCGACAGCTCCTCGCAGGGCACTGCCTGGGCTGCGGGTGTGCAGCAGGGACGGTCAGGAGCGGTGGCACGGGGAGATGGCTCAGCCCTGCCTGCTTTCTGAGGCAGCCCAGCTTGGAAGACACCTCCTGCCTAATGCTGCTCCTCCCGGGCTCTCCTTTCATCTGCCCTGCGTGTATGGCTGAGCTCCTGCCGTCCCCTCTCCTGCACGATCTGTCTGCCTGCATGGAAATCCCTCTCCGAGGTGGTGCACGCATCCTTACCCTGCCTGTGCCACATCCCGTGCGTGCCGCCATCTCCACCTCTCCCTCCTGGCAGGACCAGCCCCCCACTCCGTGCCTTCACCGCCAACTGCTGTGAGCTGGCAGCAGGGTGTCAGGGTCCCCAGCAGAGGGGCTGGCACACAGCTGTGCCCGCAGCGGTACGGGACAGGGCATACAAAGGTATTGGTGGCCAGAGGACAGGAGCACCTGGGTCTCAACCAGCACCTGCTCCCACTCTGCCCAGTGCAGGGGCTTCCCTGGACGCCAGGCCATGGCTGGGGATACCAAAACGTGGCCTTCCTTCCCGCTAGGTCCCTCTACCTCCTCACAGCATCCAGCCACCTCCTGTGGTGGAGGAGCACAGCTCATACCGACCCTGGGGGTCTCACCCACACCTCTCTCCTCAGCAGCCCTCAGTCCCGAGGGGACCGGGACAGAAAGAAGCAAAGGACCTTCCTCAGCAGCAGGGCTAAGCCCTGGAGGACAGCAAGAGCTTGTGCCCAGGAGATGCTCATCTAGGGGTTAGGTGCAGGCAGATCTAGCAGAGACAGAGCTGGTGAAGGCGAGAGCAGCAGGGAAGCAACAAAGTGAAGCAGAAGCAGGATAGGAGGGCGGACAGGGAGGCAGACAACTGTGCCAATCCCCATCTCATTGAGTGTTTCCATGGGAGCAGGGGGGACATCAGTACTCTGGCTCATACCCCTTCCACTGTGGCCTCTTAGAGGCTGCAGCACCAGGCAGCTGATAAATGTGCTTGCAGAAAAAAGACAAGCTCTGGATCCCTTGGAGGCCCCCACAGATGGGTCAGCCATGGGCATCTCAGGGTCTGGTAGGGCATCCTGAGATCTCGCATTCACTTTTCTGGAGGGTGCAAACCAGAGACATGAAGGACCCCACCCGCAGACACCAACAGTTCGCTCCTCATCGAGGGGTGGTAAGCGTGCCCATCCCTGCACTTGGCTGGTGCACTGCGTCCCCCAGCCCTGGTCCGGGGGCAAAAGGCTGCTTGGAAATGGTAGGGTTTGTCTACAAAGCAAAGCAGGGAGTTTGTGGTGATGGGGAGTGCAGGGAAGTGCTTGCAAACATGACTTGAGAGCACCAGAAAGGCTTTGAAACCTGGCAGCCATGCCAAGGAGCCCAAGGACTGGACAACGAGGGGAAGGACGCTCCACATCCCAGTGCTGCGTGCCCCAGCTCCCTGCTCCACACCGAGCCATGCCTTCCTCTCCACACTGCAGCCTGGGAGAGGAGCGGGCAGTGCCCGCACGCCCTCCACCTGATTCAGGCAGGGACAAACTGTCCTGGAAGTGCCACAAACACCACTACCTTGCCAGAAGCTCCCTGTGTCTGACCACCCTGCATGACCTCATCTTACCTCTCACCTTCCCAGGCTCGTCCCCACTGTCCCCTCACCTCTCACTCACACGACCCACACTGACGGTGCACTGTCACCAACCCTAACCACCCTGCTAGCATGGCCCTGGCCTCATCTCCCACCCTCTCCACCTCGCAGAGAGCCAGACCCCCTGCCAGCGGCTCTGTCCCTGCTTGCTACCCCAGTGCTGCCTCCTCCGTCTCTCTTGTCCCTGCTCACTGCCCCGTGCCTGCGCTCTCATTCTCCCAGCAAAAACCTTCATTTGCTTCTCTGCTCCCCTCCCTGCAGCAGCACCAGCAGCACTGGCTAATCCGGTAGCGTCCGGAGGGGTCCTTTGCTTCTGCCCAACCTCGAAACACAACTTGCAGGGGGACAGGGACCAGGGGGTAGCACAAGCAGCTGTCAGCTCGCCATCCGATGTGAAGCAGGGATGCTCCAGCTCAGCACACAAGCCCATGCAATGCTGGAACACAGCACACCCGGCGCACCCCCTCGGCACGGCTCCGTCCTCACCTCCACACACCTTCTGGCTGTGTGCTGGAAGCCTTCTGCTCCCTCCTCCACCCTCTCTCCCTCCGGGCTGTCCCGTCCCTGCCAGGGCCAGGGGGCTACAGCCAGGGTCTGCCCCAGCTCCGGCGGGTCCCCACTGCTCCGCACCACCTCCTGCCGACCCCTACACCGCGATCTCGTCCTCCAGGCTGTCGCCCAGGTCCTGCCTGGACTGGACGTGGAGCAGGCGCGGTGGTTCCTCCTGGGACCAGGAGTCACGCTCCTCGCTCTCATCCGTGTTGGACTCGTACTCGGACGCGATGCCCGACTCGCGGAATTTGATGAGCTCCAGGCTGCCCAGCGCCGGTTCCGGGGCGGGTGGCCCCGAATCTGGCAGAAAGCGGTAGCACTCCAGCTTCACCAGACAGTCGTTCCTACCTATGGGGCTGCCCAGGGCACTGGGGAAGCCCGAGCCAGGGCCCAGCGGTGGTGGGTGGGTGTCCTCCGGCTGCGGGGTGGTCGGGTCGCAGAGGACGGGGAGGACGTTGGAGCGGAAGGTGATCTCCAGCAGACTGTCCTGGGAGCCCGCTGCAAGAGAAGGGCATGGCTGAGAGGCAGGCAGTGCCACCCAAGCGATCCCCAGCCACCACAGCTGGCTGCAGAAGGGGACGGTCTGGGACCATTTGGGTGTCGACCTCCCCACCACCACCATTTAGAGGGGGGGTCACTTGGTACTACTGATGCCAGGAGCTGCTGCTGGCCAGCAAAGTGCCAGTTTTGAAGGATAAAAAGTTGTCTGTCTCCCAGCCCAGCTCCTGCAGGGAGCTGATGGCCATGTCTGCTGGAGAGGAAGGTCAAGGAAGGGCTCCTGGGCAGGTAAGGAGTTGGCCTAGACCATGCATCCACTGGGGAAAGTGGACATACAGCTGATGGATGTACGTGACTGCCTGTCCATACAGCCCTCCCCATGCCCCTTCCCATGCTGCATGCAAGCACCCTGCTGCACACACAAGCCAGGCCAGAAGGGCACTAATATTCCCCTACACAAAACCCCTGGAAATGCACAAAACCCCCAAGAGAAACACCCCACACGCACGTCCTCCACAGACCCGGCTAGCTGCAAGGGTAGAATAAGGGGCAGAAGCGCTTACTGGTGTTGTTCCCTGCCAGCTTCAGCTCCAGCTCCTGCACTTGTTTGACCAGGAGTGAGATGTGCTGCAGCAAGTCCTTGTTCTGGAGCAGGAGCTGGTGCACACGAGCCTGGGCCTCCAGTCGCGCCGCTGCCTCCGCAGCCAGCTGGTCCTTCAGCAAGTGGACCTGTGTGACAGGAGAAGAGTGGGTGAGCATGTGGGAGATGCTGCTCGAGGGCTGAGAGCTTCAGCTCCGGCCATCCCTTACTCCTCTACCACAGCTCACTGGCATGCCACCAAATGATTTGATGAAGAAGGCATTCCCTGCGGGTACCCGCAGACGTGATGGGGAGAGCAGGGGCAGGTGGCAGTGTCACACCAGGGCACACTCAGAAAATCCAGCACATGGTCCCCTGGCCTCTCTGATGGAAATGCCCGAGGCAAAGGGAGGCAGCGCTGACAAAAACGTCGGTCATGCGTGTGTCTCATGAACACGTGAGGAAAGGGCAGCCCAGGAGTAACCCAGATGGATGCGGAGGAGAAGACACACTCAACCGACTGGATGATGCTGCCAGTGCATGGAGGTGCAGCCATGCACCGCGAGCCGGCCCTGGCCGAGCTGTCTTTCCGGGCAGGTTTCCCAGAGACAGTGTTTTGCACAAGGCAGGGTCCTGCCAGCGGCGTCTGTCGCGAGCAGGGGCTGGAGCATCAGAGTCACCCCAGAGCTGCAGGCGGCTCCGGCTGTGACAGGCACGACACACCTGGAGCAACACAGATGGCAGAGCGCTGCCAAGACATGGTGGCTCTGGGGACACGAGCTGGCTGCTCATTCTGGCCCTGGGAAGCAATGCCTGGACGTTAGCTGGTGGGAGTCCACGGACAAGAATTCCATTGATTTTTGCATAACTACCCATACACAAGCATCTATATCATCAGCACCGGGTCACAGGGAGGGTGAGACGAGACCAGCCAGGAGCCCTTGCCCAGGGGCAGCAGGGGCATCTCTCTGCTCTGAGCTCAAGCAAGAAGAGCCCCAGAAGCACACTCTGGACAAGGGGACAGCAGTGCAGAGCCACCCGGGAGCCACATCGGCTCAGCATCCCCTCCTGCCACCCACCCACGGCTCCTACAAGTGCTCCTCTCCATCAAGGATTGAACCAGCCAGGCTCACAGGGAACCAGGAAAGCATGGACTTAAGGCAAAACAAAGTGGGGCACAGCAGCACAGTGGGATGGGGACCCTCTGCTGAATGCTGGTGGGTGAAGCAGAGGCCCCAAGCCGAGCTTGCAGAGGCGGAATCGCAATTAAACGTTAAGTGGGTGCCAAAGCTCAGTGCTGGCAGCGTCAGCCTGGAAGTCATCCTTCCTCACAGCCGGCAGCTGTCTCCATCACAGGCGCCTGCAGCAGGGCCCCGGTGATGCTCAGGTGATGCCGGGAGAAGATGCGAACAGAGCCGAAACGTCATGTCTTGCAGAGGGGCAGTGGCCCGTGCCACCAGCCCCCTGGGGACAGGACCCAGGAAGGACTCCTGGCCTTAATCCAAGAGAAGGGACTTTCACAGGTATCTGGAAACACCTTGCAAAAGGCCAATGGCATTTCATCCTCAGCCAAGTAATTACAGGCTGAGATAATTACAGGATGGTCCCAGTGGCTATAGACTCAGCACAGATCCTGGACGGCACAGTGGATCTCCTGACTTTGTTAGTAAAGAATTAAGCCTGTGCCCATCACCACATGTTCAGAGACAAACTGACTCGGTACTTTTTGAGAGAAGATAACAAGTGCCATTGACAGAGGTGTGATGTAATGCATTCAGTCATCTGAAAGGCATCTGACATGATAGGGCCCAATTTTTTCATTAATAAATTACAATGATACGAAATCACCACAGAGCACGCTGAAGGGATTAGAGAGCAGCTAAGTGACAGCTCCTGGGACAAGAACCATCCTGGGGTGGGCAGAGGTCCAGAGCAAGGCGTCAGCCCTTGGAGAGAGGGGGATGAGGCCACTGGCTGCCATCCCAGTAGCCAGCCAAGAAATGGTATTCCACTATTTCAGATTTTTTTTTTTTTTTTAATCTGGAAGTAAGAAGAGAAAGAAATTGCCACTGCAAGGCTCCGCAGGGACACAAAGACTGGGAACTACTGAAGACAAGCAGTCCCTACCACAGAGGGACCTGGCTTTGCCTGGCGAGCTTTGGCTGTAGCAACACTACACTTGGGCAGACATAAAGGATCCCCTGAGGATGCAGGTTCCTTTTCCAGAGAGAGGAGAAAGCAACTTCTCCAGCCTGTGACCCCAGAAGGCAGCAGCTCGGCCAGAAGGACCCATACTGATTTTGTGATGAGAGAAGAGGAAAGCCACAGGGAGGGACAGAAAGGCTGCTGGAGCCGACCGCTCAGGCCAGGAAGAAAGCCGAGCAATTGCAGAGAGCTCTGCGAGGGGTCAGGGAACAAGTAAAGCTAAGGTAATGAGTTGGATAAAGTGGCCAGAGCTGCTTAAATGAGAAATACCTGCATGGAGAACAAGTTGGCAGGGTCACTGAGGCCAGGCATTTGCAAGAACACAGGGGGCCAAAGGACCAAGAAAGCTGGTGGCACGCAGATCCTAACGCTAATCCATCTGGGCTTAACGCAGCCATCGCCGGGAGCAAGGGCACAGCGTGCCATGCTGGGAAAGTGCGATAAGAGCAGACTGTGCTGCGGAAAGAGAGGGGACACTGCCCAGCCTGCTCCCACGCCCTGGTGTCAGGGTCCACCCCGGCTCAGGTCGGGTCCACCCTGGCTCAGGTCGGGTCCCCACCCACGCCTGTCCCCCTCCAGGCAGAGGATGCTCCGGCACCGAGGGGCTCAGTGGCCCACCCCAGCCCTGCCATTGCCCCCAGGAAAGAGAGGAGGGGAGAACCTGTGCCACGGCCACTTGCGTCTGCTGCTGCTGCTGCTGCAGGAGCTGCTGGAGAAGCTGCATTTGGTGGTGGGCAGAGAGGGGCGTCCCCAGGTCGGGCAGCTGGGCCGAGGAGGGCAGCAGCATCTTGGGTGACGCTGTCAGGATATCTTCAGGATGGAGGCAGCCCTGCAAGAAAATGATGTCCAAAGTGTGATCTCCTGCCCATTGCCACAGAGAGCTGCTAGGCACAAAGGGGCTGTGGCACAGAGCAGCCCCCCAAAATGCCCAGGAAAGAAGGTGCTGCGTTCCAAGCAAACACACACTTTGCTGGGGGTGCTGAAAAACTTTGAAGACAGCATTTTTTTCAGTTTTGACAAAAGCCAAAATACTTTTGTAGAATATTCCCCAAAAAGGCTGATGCTTCCCGTGGGAATTTCCACTTTATCAAAAACGTTTTTGGTTTTGGTGTAATTTTTATTTTTTTTTGGTGGAAAAAAAAATCCCTATCAGCTCTGCCCCAGACACTTTCCGTGTGGCTGCACATAGCTGAGCCTCGGCACGGCGCTCTCTGGGAGCGCCCCGGGCCCTGAGCCAAAGGGCAGCCCTTGCGGTGGCAGATGGCTTTGATCCGGGAGCTGGGGAATGCTGCACAATCCCTCCTGATCCCCGGGGGCCCCGGGATGCGCATCAGAGCCGTGGGACCAGGGCTGCGTTGTGCTCCAAGAATGGAGGGCAGGGACCCACGCACCTTGGCGTCAGCGTAGGCGCTCCCCTCCTTGCCCACGGCGTCGAGGTCGGTCACCCCGCGGCTGAAGTCGAGGATGTCGGCTCCGGGCAGCGGCAGCTCCACGGCGTCGATGTCCGTCTCCTCCGCCGAGGCGGCCGCCCTCTCCGCACCGGCGAGGCGGCAGGCTGCGGGAAGAACGTCAGAGCAGAGCACGGGCCGCTTAGAGCGGGGAGATTGCTATGGTGCACCCATGGTATGGTGAGCAATGCCCACTGGTCGGTCCCTCCTGCCCCCCATGCCACCCACCCTCCAGCTCTGGAGGGAAGCAGGTACGGAGCGACATGGCCACGCTTCCTGCTGCTGCTTGGGATGGGGTTTGCGGCCAAAAACACACCCAGCCCCAGCACACCAAACGTGGGGAACAGTGACCAAAACCCCTGATGTGGGAAATTTGGGCCATCAAGAGCAGAAGACACAGAGAAAGCTATAGAAAAGGTAAACAAGAGATTACAGGAGGGAAAAAAAAAAACAAAACGGATGCTCAGAAATCCCGAGGGAACTGCATATCATGGCTGGGACATGTGTGGCGGAAAACCAAACAATGACCAGTCCAGGACAGCTCAATGATTAGGTCATTGTGACAGCGCTTGTTGCAGAGACAGGCAGGAAACTGCAGGAATCCTGTTGGGATGGGGGGGACCTAGCACCCAGCACAGGGTGGCAGGGCAGGCAACCCACACTCAGACTGGCACCAGGACCTGCCAGCATCCCGAAGGGCACTGGAGGTGTTTGACCAACCTCTCGCAAAACATCTGCCTCCCCTCCAGCGCAGCCACCGGCACCAAGGAGCACCGCAGCTCCCCGGAGCCCCGCAGAGCCCAGGGTGATGGGGCTGGACCAGCCCCCCAGCCAGGAGCATGCATCCCTGCACCCCCTGCCCACGGGGCTGAGAAGTGACGGGGGTTCCACAGGCTGCCTGCAGCCCCGGGAGCTCAATGCAAGACCCCAAATGCGGCTTTGTACGTGCTGGGAATTGCAGAGAGCCAGACCCAGCCCCACCAGCACCTCGGGACATGGGGAAGGTCTGTGCTTAGGGGACTCTCCCCGTGGAAACGGCGAGGAAATGTTTGCAGCGTGTGCAGCCGAGCACAGAGAGCACTTAGGCACCCAGCAGAGTCCCGGGCGCTGCTAATGGGCTCCCAGCAAGGGGGAACGTCTGCGAGGATGACGGTTAACACCTAGCGAAGGCTCCTTGCTGGGCAACATTCCAACTTGAGCCCCACGCGCCGCAGGCCAGATTGCTGTGCAAATACATTCCCCGCAGGTGTGAGCCAGCAAGGAGCGGTATGGGAAGATGGGGACTCTGCAGATGGGAAGAAGGTGCCAGGACCCCCACGCCACCCCCGCCTCTACCCTCGCAGAGTACCTGGGACATCCAAGTCATCCCCGTTTCTCTCACTGTCTCCGTCCTCCTGCCCATCTGCGTTTTGCTGGGTGTGCTGCAGGCTCAGCTTGTGGCAGACCTCGAACGCCTGCCCCACCGTCCGGACGATGCGCATGGCTTGGCTCTGCGGCAGGGGAGGAGAGGAGAAGAGGAACACAACCTCAGCTGGGCTCCCCCTGCCCGGTGATCCCCCAGCTTGGCGCAGCTCTTGGGGGTCTCTGTGTGCTGCCACAGGGACAGAGGCACCAGAGCTCAGATCACCAGGGTGCTCCGGGCTGCAAGCTGCAGTGCAGTGCCATGGGGTCTCGCCCCAGCCGCCCCACTGAGACCCCGCAATGGTGTGATGTGCATCCCAGCATCTTTACCTTCTTCTTGGATTTGAAGACGTTGCACCTGAAGACGTTGCTAGACCCATCCCTGGCGATGTAGCTGAAGATCTTTAGGTCCTGGGAGTCATGGGACACATAGAATATCCTGCAAGAACAGAAAGCAAGGCAGGATATCAACATACATATTATCCCCATGCCCAGGAGTCTGCCGAGGCCACAGCCAGCACTTCCCAGGGCACGAGGTGCTGGCAGATGCCCAGCCTCTGCAGCACATCCCAGCTAAAGCCCATCAGAAATTTTTTTTTGGCAGTGGTTTTGCCTCGGCTGGGAAAATCAGCCTGCTGACTCAGCAGCAGCAAGCATTTTGTGAAGGCGGCGTGGGGCTTTCTCTGCTCAGCCCCCAGGGGCAGAGCCGTCAGATCCAGGAGCCCTCCAGGGACCCAGGAGAGCAAACCTCAGACCTCCTCCTTGCCTGCTTGGAGAGCTGGCCTCTTCACTCAGGTCCCTGCCACCCCCTCCACGGCATGGCTGGGGCTCTTTCTTGCTCCCATTTGGCCTCCCCCGGACACAGACGCCCCATGCTCTTAGCTTTCGCCAACAAGATGGAGGAAGAGAGAGCTGGGGAATTTTGGAGAGCACAGAAAGCGAGGGGAGCTGCTCTCCGTGGGGACGGTGGCAGCTCTCCACGGTCAGCTCCCAGAATGGTGCCACTGCAGCGTGGGGTAAACGGCACGGCAGAGCCACCCAAGCCTCCGTCCCCTCAGCGGGCAGCCTTACCTGTAGATGGGATCGTGCATGACGAGCATTTTGTTCTCGTCCCAGGCCCATTCTTTTTTCTGCAATGAAAGAAGCTGAAAATGAGTACGTCAGACGCTGTCCTTGAGATCAAGGACAGGGCAGAGACAGTCCAGGGACAGACCTGGGAAGCTCTTGTCCCAGCTCTGCTGCTGCTCCCCTGCAACTTTTTGCCAAGGGCCGGGTCCTGCTGGGGACCAGCGATGTCCCACATCACCTCCCACAGGGCCTCCCAAGCCCCTTCTACACCCACATCAAGACTGGCTCAGCCACCCAGTGGGAACATGGCTCTTCCGTGGCTGATCCCAGCCCATCCCTCCCTCTCTCAGCCCATCCCTCCCTCTCTCAGCCCACCGGTTTCCCAGAAATTCAAGGATGCTGCAGGTCCCTGCACTGTGTGGGGAGGGCTTCTGCTGCCAAGGCACCACTGCCCCAGGCACCAGGGCTGCCTACCTTCTTCTTCTTCTTCAGAATGACCTTCACGCCGTCCACTGACACGATGAGACTCACTTTCTTCTTCTTGATATTCTTGGCTTTAAATTCATACTGTGGGGGATGGAAGAAAACACCTGAATTAGCCTTCCCGCACCAGGAAAGCCCCAGGGAGGGCTGGAGAAGCTGCAACGGGAAGAGGCGAGAGGGACAAGGAAAGGTTTCCCCAACCCCACATGCTTCCCTGAGCGCAAGCCCGCATCAGCCTGCGCATCCATGCTAGGACAGGACCGGGGGACTTTTTTCCCCTCAGTGTCCTCGTGCCCAGCATCCAGAGGAGCACATCCTGAAGCAATCCAGCCCCTGAATACGGATAATGCTTTGCTCAGCCCAGGATGCTGCTGGAAATGTTAACTTGTGTTTCAAAGGCACTCGATCTGCCCTTCCAAAGGGCCGTACCTTCCTGGAGAGGGCCTCCCACCTCCCTGGCCTTGCCAGCCCTCCCGGCTCCACAGCCCAGCTGGGTTTGCCCCGCTGGCTTGTGGCCATTGCTGCGCTCTGGTAAGGGAAATGACATTTCGAGTGGAGGTTTTTTTGGGCTCAGTATAAAACTGAAGATGATTGCTGAGGACCCTGTGAACCTCTCCAGGGGAGATGGGATAATGCAATTACCCACTTCAATTAGAAGTCACTGGACAGGAAAAAAACCCCAACAGAGACTTCCAAAGATCAGTGACTAAACACAAAGCTCTGATCTGGCTCGGGGAAAGAGTGAGATCCCCCCAAATCCAGCCACTTTTGCATTTGGAGTCTTACAAGCAGGGAGGGGGCTGGCAGAGGAAGAGGCTGGATGAGCCGTTTAGGCTGAGCCACCTCCTGCTGTGGGACTTTTGAGGACTCCCATAACCGGTCTACCAGGGGTGCACCCACATCAGGTACCCGGTGTGCTGGTCCCACACGCCGGGTGCTGTGCACAGCCGTGGGGACAGATTCTCTGTGCCCACCCGGTGGCAGAAAAGCCCCGCATCCTGCATCTCACATGCCTGAGGAAGAGGAATTTAATTAATCCTCTCATTATTTCACCGGTCTCTCTGCAGAGGGAGCACAGGGCAGGCGCCCCGATGCAAAGCCCTGCCTCCAGTCCGCGCCGAGCCTTGGTGTGACATTTCCAGCACTGCATGATGTATTAACTTTGGCAGCCAGAGCCAGCAGGCAGGAAAAGCTGCTGGCCCTGACCCGCGATCGAATGATAAAAGACTTGAAAGTACAATTCCTCAAAGCCATTTTAAAGTCGTCGATGGGGATGGGAGATACAGATGATTCAGAAAACAGCAAGGGGGGAGAGGGGGAATGCAGCTCTGCCCTCCCCAGTGCATAGACCAGGCAAGCTGCACAAGCCCACCCGCTCCAGGGCTGAAGCCACGGTGATGGGCTGGAGAAAGCAGAGCTCAGGCTCCCACCAGCCTCAAAATCCCCAGCACGGACCCATATGCTGCTTGCAAGGCTTATTCCTCACGGAGCAGGGTCTCTCACCAGAGTCCCTCACCAAAGAGCCCACCGGGGTGGGTTTCCAAGTCTGATCTCTCATATTCCCCCTTCCCCATCGTTATGAGCAGAGGTGAAACTGCACCCAAGAGCCCCCTCCCTGCGCCCTCCTAAGACACCAGACCAGTACCAAGATCACAGCAGTGTGTCTGGTACCTAACGCTAAAGAAATGTCTTGATTTAGCCCTGAAAAGGTGAGCTCCAGCCCGGCTACCTTGGAATAATTAAGCCAGCGCCTTCCGAAGCTCTGTGTGCGATTTTTCCAGGAGCTGCGGGCTGAGCGGGATGCTCTCTGCAGCACCCAGAGCGACTGCATGGCACCTCGTGGAGCTGCAGCCTGATTTATTGGTCCTAACGACCACTGATTATAAACATCAAGTTGCATTTCTCAGTTCCTGGAGCCATGGGGTTTCTGTTCTGGGCCATTCCGAGCGCTAATTAACGTGGGCTTGGAAGACGCAGCAACCCTGAAAAATATCTCAGGGTTAGAGAGACTATTTTTAGCCTGGTTTTTGGGTGAGTAACAGCCCCAGGACAGCAACGCAGACAGGCCAGGATGTTGCAGCAAAGACGCTACCCAGCCCCAACATATGTTTCAGGGACAGAATCGATGCGGAGCGCCTCGGAGAGGCTTCCGCAATCCCTGGCTGGAGGTAAGGGATTCTGCCGGGGCTCACCCCGAGCCTGGCAGAGGGGAGTGCCATGGGGAAAGCCGTTTTGCCTCTGCCACGCTGAAGCCAAAGTCCCCTCGTGCTGACGGCTCACGGCAAAACTCCAGCAAGAACCGACGGGAGCAAAGAAGTCAAATTCTCAGGAGGACTGACTGGCCAGATTTGTTAAGCCCTCACATAAATCCAGGCCTTTATCCCGACGCCGAGGCGAGAGCCAAGCTCCTTTGCAAGTCGGAGCCATGCGCTTAGAGAGCTATTGCACACCCTGCCCCGACCAGAGCTCGTTAGCGCAATCACTCCAACGAGTGCAGTCGCTCTTTGGGATACATTTCCCATGCAACGAAGCGCAAGCTCCAACCCATAAAATGCTAATGAACTCATGCCCACTGGGGGCTCTAATGAAACACTAACCATAATTTAATAACAAATTAGCGAGGAAGAGGATTCAATAACACGGCAATTCAGCTGAGCCGCCTCTCGCATCCCCGGGCTGCGCGGCAGGGCAGGCACGCCGAGCCCCACGGGACGGGAGGTGCGCTGCTGATTTGGAGGGGCTTTCAAATTTGAGTTTGGGTAAATAGGTGCACGAAGGGGAGGAGAAGCTCCCAGGAGAGAGGGGCAGCAGACCAAACCCAGAGGGAGAACGTAGCGCTCTGCAGAGCCCGGCACACCGTTCGCGCGCTGCTACCCCCCCTGCTTACAGCCACAGCGCGCAATTTGCACATAATTCAAGCAAACCAGAGGGATTTCACCCCAAGCCACACCCCTGGCTAGGGTTAAAGGGAACATTAGGTTTGCTCGGTTCCTCTAAGTGAGATTGGAGCCACAGAGACTGTAAGGCATGAGGCCAAAACTGTGCAAGGCAGAATCTGTGCTCAGACCTGCCGGCTCGTGGTGTGGTGGTTCACATGAGTTGCCACGACCAGCCCCGCTCAGTGTCCTGCCGCGCCGGGATGCTGTTCAATGGCTACGGCAGGAGAAAGGCACGTCCCACCACAAGGCCTTGCACACCCCAGCAAGCCCTTGCAGCTCCCAGGAAAGCAGCGGCTGATGGTCGCAGCCAGCCTGAGGCATCAGGTGAGGGACAGCCCAAGAGAAGTACTCGGGGCTGAGCTGGGTGCCCTGTGTGCATCCCAACTCTCCCCAGCCCAGGAGGGGTAGCTGGCCCCATGCTACCTTCTTGGACTTCTCCAAAGCAATGGCAAATCCTTTCCATGAGCAGACTACAGATGCCAGTATGGGCTTTTCGTTCCTGAAGACTGCTGGACATCTCAGACGGTCTCACCAACGCGCTGTACATCAACAGGACCTGCCCCTGCTAACACCTGCCATGCAAGTCCATTTATTTAATGGAGCAATGGAAAACCTCTCTCTGTATGACTGATCAGGACCTCCCTGGCTTGGAGTTATTCTTGACCACATCTCTGTCCGTCCTGGGCGCAGAGATCTGCCAGATCTGCCCACATGCCTCCTTCTACTGTGAAACGGAGAGAGAAAGTTTAAGAGGGATGCAAAGCATTAGGGTTTTAGCTTTCCCCGTTGCTGGGAGGAGAGCAGAGGTGATGGCGGGGTTGGAAACCCCACCAAAGGGACATGGTCTGCACAGCCACAGCATCCAAAACCAGTGGGCAACGGCTGACCCAGAGAAGAAAACCTGCACGTTTCCAGGGATGTTGGACCAATGCCATACAACCCTTGCTGGGAATACATCCTGCATCCCCAAAGATGCGCTAAAAAAAAATCACGCCATTGCTGCTAACGAGCTTGTCACGGAAGCAATACCAAACCGCGTGCATGGCAAAGCAAAAGTGGGGCTTCTCAGAGCCACCAGCGTGGGACCCGCTCTGCTGCCAGGAGGAGACAGGGGTGCTCAGAGGGACCTTCACTACGCACTGCAACAGGAGCAACAGGAGTGCCTCTGTAATAGGGTGTGGGGAGCTGGGTGACAGCAACTCACCCTGCGTCCTCTGGATACCACGTTCTGATTTTAGGTGACCACTTCAGGAGAAAAAACACATTTCCCTCCCTCGAGGGAACTTGGCTACTGATGGCTCCAGTTTGAAGAGTTGAACACCAACCTACTGTTTTAATAAAGAAGTGATACGGAAATTATCCAGCTTGGGATCAAGGAAGGAAAGAGGATTTGTGCAACTTCCCCATGATCCCCTTTGGTTTCACACCATGTAGCATTTCACTGTATTACTCATAACTAACTAGACGGTGTAATGGTCAAAGAGCTTTCTTGGCCTTCAACCCAGGTAGTTTGCCCATCTTGGGCATGATTCAAGATCTTTAAATATCTGTAATAATACTACAAGTTTGGGTTAATTATATTACTTCTTGGCTATAGGAATGTGGCAATCTCAGAAGACAGATAAATGATTTCAGGGAAATACACAGAAAATAGAGAGAGCAACAGAGAAACCCGTCTGTTCCTGTACTTGCACAGCTCCACAGTCGGTCTCCAACTGAAGCTCTAAGCACCCTACTAAAATTTTTAAGCAAAGATTGAAAATAGACATTTGAGATACGCCAAAGTTAAAAAAAAATATTCAAGGAAAAAAGTAAAGGTGGTCTCACTAATGAAAAAGAAGTATTAGATCACTCGTAAACTCCACTCAGCTAAGAAGTGAATAAAGATTATCCCTTAATTTTACACTGTGCACAAAAAAAAATAAATGTTTATCTTCTCAATTAGAAAAGAAACATCTATTTTGTCAGAGCATGAGAGCCTTACCATTGACCTCAGGTTAGTGGGAGTCTATTTTCAACATCTGTCTTTTATACGGAGTTGGGCATTTAAATAACTTTAGGTGGAAAATAATGCCAGCTGGTATATGCATCACTGCGCAACACATTCCTACCGGCAGAGTATGAAAATTGCCCTTTCTGGAGAACAGAGTAACATATGTTGCTTAATAGAGAGTGCATGTAACCTTGTCAGCTTAGAGTAAAATTATGTATGAATCCGAGTGCGATGGGTATGTGTGAAAAGCGTGGAAAACTCGGCGTCCTTAGAAACATGTTATCCCTCCCCATCGCACTGTTTCTACACAGTAAAAGTGTAAGAAAACTTGTAACCACGCACTGCATGCGAGGTGAGGCAGATCAGACACTAGAGAGAAGAGATGATGTCTTTCTAGATTCATCACCCCCCACATTCACAAGCATCTTTAAAAGGTTAACCTGAATAAAAAATGCCCTCATTTCATTCCAGCCCACCTAAAATGCAGCAGGTACGGGTTTAAGTCTGCCCACTTGCGCTCTCCATCAGTAAGGGAAGGTAAAAGGAATGCTATATGGTCAGATTGTACTAGCAGTAATACAAATAAACAGAAAAATTTTTCATGGAAGTTCCCCTAAATGCATTGAGCTGTCCCGGTCCCCTTCCATCCTCTAGCCCCCTCCTCAAAAAAAAAAAAAAAGTTTACAAGCTTGTACTGGGGAAGGAGCAGTGGTCTGAGAATTCAATTAATAGGGAAAAAGCAATTTCCACAAAAATCCTTGCTACTCTTACTGCTAGCTTGGGAGGCAGGAGAAAAATATCTGCTATAAGAAAAAGCATAGAAGGGGGTGTATTTTTTTTGTCAGAAAACTCTATTTCTTTGCGCTTGTACAGAAAGGACGTGAAACCCTGAGCAACACCGCATCCCGCAGAGCCACCTTTGCTGAACGCCAGGGCTGGCTGGCACGGACCCTGCGGCTCCGACCTCTGCCTGCGGCGACGCTCCCGCAGCTCTCCCACGGCTCCCGCAGCCCCACTCCATCACGGGAACGAAGCCGCAAGTGCAGGGCTGGCGCAGTCCCTGGCAGGGGAGTGGGGCAAGGTGCTGGAAGCCGGTGGCCACGTCCCTTGTCACCCCACGGCAGCTCCTCCTCGCAGCCGGCCAGCACAGCAGCTAATAAAATACCTTTAGAGTTAGACTTTAACCCAAGGTCAGCTCAGGCTAATGAAAGATGTGGCAGACTAGCAAAGGCTTTCCCGGCACTTTTTGGGGGGAGGAGCGGTACTGTTCCCTTGACGAAGAATTAACTTATTACAAAATGACAGCGGAGCTTGAGTTCAATTGGCACAGGCTCCACGGCTCCAAGAATTAATGACTCGGGGTGGCGGGGGGGGGGGGGNAAATACAGGGAATGAAAGTAAATCTCAGAAATGTACAGGACATCAGGAGGGAAGCCTGAGAAACCTTGCTGGGATCCTAATAGCAGTAATTGGGAGGAATGGCAAACAACAGCACCACGCAGGGGATGAGGATTTTTTGCTTTACCGAACCACACAAGGAAATGGCACCAACACCGGTGCCCTCGGATGACTCCCAGCCGCCCACGGGAAGGGAACCAGAGATGGACATGGCTCTTTCCTGGCTGGGGGTGAGGAGCCACCCCAGGGATGGGCATGGAAAGCAGAGAGCAGAAGGAGCAGGAAAGGCAGCACCTGGTGCCCGCTAGCCCTTCGTGGGGTAAACCACACCTGGAGCTCAGTGCTGGGGTCCCGTGGGAGTGCCAGCAGCAGATCACAGCCAGGAACATCTCTTCTCTCCTTTATTCCCTTATGGCGCTTCGTTAACGGGAGGATGAGTGTGACTTCCAGCGTTGGGAGGGGCCGCAGCACACCGAGGCGGGCAGCACAGTGAGCACAGGACCGCGATGTGCCTTTGCACCCTGTGAACCAACAGTTTCTCGGGCCAAAAGGCTGGGAAAGCCCGTGCGTAGGGAAGGCACACGCAGCACCCAGCTCGCCAGGCGCAGAGATGCTGTGCGCTGGCACTGGCAGCATGCATAAAGGATGCACCGAATGCAACCGTGCCTGCTAAGGACAGGCAAGCTGCAGCGGCACTGCGTCGGATGAGCTGGAGATCTCGTTAGAATCACGCAGCACAAGCCCCAGGCACGCTTCTGTGGGCAAGGAAGAGGCACAGAGAAAGGCCTCCCAGATAAGTTTCAGCATAGAGTGTTGGCTACCCAAGAGGAGCCTAACCATTTCAGCAAAATGAGAAAACATGACCAATAAGTATCTCTAAATACAGTGGCAGAAAGAAAAGAGCACTGGAGAGGGAAAGGGAATGATTTAAAATACAGCTTCGGCACAGTAGCGAACAGATGCAACCTGGCCAGGAGTAGCCTCGCAGATCAGAAGAGGGTCCCCAACCATCCAAGCCACGCGGGTCTGGGAACAGCGGGGTAGCGTCCAGCAAACAGCTGGGCACGGTCCACCACACGGCAGGGAATGGAGGCAGCGACTGTCCCAGGAGCCCGGCCGTCAGGCAGGTAGGGCAGCAGAGAGCCAGGAGTCCCACTGGTGGGGTACCCAGGCGTGGAGCATCACTCCCTCCCGCTGCCGTCGCTGCGGGTTGCTGCCCAAAAAGCAGAAAGGCATCTGCCAGCCTGCCCCAGCCCGCGTCTCACTCATGCATCACCCCAGGTCTACTGGGGCAGCAGCAGACGTTGGAGGATAAAGCGGCTGGAAAGGAGGATACCTCCCAGGAGGGTGGTCAGCTTCAGCCAAGAAGCACTTCTGAACAAGGCTTCAAAACATCTGACAGTCCATTGTTTCTGGGCTGTGCTTTAAGCCCACAGGGGACTCAAGCTTGCTGGAGGGGAGTACACTGGAATACCTACTTAGCCTACTAATCTGATCAGCAACAAATGGACTAAAACCCATTTTTAGAAGACTGACTTAAGGTGCCCTACCAAAGTGGTGTGCTGCTGCCTGTGTCTATCGAGGACTCCCCTTTGCCACGGACATGCCAATCCCATTGTGTCTCCAGTAAGGACAGGTTATCACCCCGATTCATGTGCAGCTGTAAGGTACGTGCCCAGCCATGGGCATGCCCATGCACCGGCAGGGTGGTCACCCATGGGATGCCAGCCACAGCTCCCTGCTCCTTCCTGGGGCTGGGAGACAAAAAGGCAAGGACAGCCAGGAGACCTCGGGATCACCGCATTGCAGGCACTTTGCTTGCGCTCCCCTCTCCCAGCTGCCAAAACTGGGATGAAACCAGCCTGCAGTGCTCGCGCGCACAGAGGAGACGGCTCCCGTCACAGGGCATGGAGTCACAGAGATGTTTGGGGGCAGGACCAAGGTTCCCACCAGCTACATTGGAAAACCACTGGCACGGCATGGGCAAACATGCTGGATGCACCTCTGCCATCTTGCCAGCTCAGGTTTGAGCTGCTCCTCAGGCTTACATCTCCTCCGTCACCCTGTCTACACCCCAGTGCTGGGGGTTTTGCCAGCAGCTAGACTTTAATCAAAGGGCACAGTAATTTGGAAGGGGGTAGGGGGAGTAATGAAGTATTGGATGCTCGTTCTTGGGCTTAACGATGGTTTTTAAAACTCTTCCACAGTTCCTCAGAGTTTGCATTCGCACATATGGAAAATGTGGCTCCGAGGTGCATGTGTTCATCTGAAATAAGATATGATTTTGGTGTGTACTGACAAGGTCAGTGCCTATTTTCCCATCCAACTTCAGGTTTAATTTTGGTAACCGTCTGTGACGGTCGCGAGTACTGATGGGTATAAATGGGAATCAGTCTAAAAATACCCATGTTGTGAGAGCAGCAGAGCAGAGTTAAAGTTGCTGCTTTGAAACAATCCCTGGATCACAGCATGCCCATCTATCACACAAAATATGTTTCCCAATAACATTGAATACTGCACAATAAATTCCTTCTGCTCGGTTTGCTATTTCCTACCCGATAGCTGCCTCGATCCACTTCCTCTAACCTCCCCTCACCACCTCAAAGTTTCACTAGTTGAGCTGGCAAACTGGGACACATACAGAAGCCATCTTCAGTCTAAGCAGTTTCATGGGACTCTCAGGGAAATCAGAGCTAGTAAAAAAATAAATCAATATCAATCATAGGGTTAAATTGATAAAGTTCCTCTCGGTAATACCTTATTCTCACCTCTTCTTTTGCAGACTTCAATTTACAAGATGTTTTACCTCCCCTATAAGAAACCCTTAGGGTACCCACACTTCCCAGTCCCACTCAAGGGTCTTTTTTGTTTGTTTGTTTTTTAAAACCTTAAAATCATAGATTTAGAGGAGATCTGCGACACATCAGTTTATCCTCCCCTCCCAAGACAGCTTGCAGTCGCTCTGCGTGCCATGGAAGCCCAGCACTGTGCAGGGAGACGGGATGCGGTGGTACTGGTGCATGCGAGGGATGCAGCCAGCAGTGCAGGAGCACACTTCTCAGCAACATCCCTCAGCTCCACCCAGCAGCTCATCAAAGCCAAAACCAGGTCCCTGTGCAGACGTTATTGTTCACTTCATTGGGGCTTAACTAATACTGAGGTTATAGCTGTTCACTGGAACAGGTTGCCCAGAGAAGTTGTGGAGGCTCCATCCCTGGAGGTGTTTAAGGCCAGGATGGATGGGACTTTGAGCAACCTGGTCTAGTGGGAGGTGTCCCTGCGTATGGCAGGGGGGTTGGAACTAGATGATCTTCAAGGTCCCTTCCAGCCTAAACCATTCTATGATTCTATAATTATAAGAGAAAGCTGGGGACCCCGTCCCAGCACAGCCGTATCATTTCTCCCCCAGCTCAGGCACACGCAGCGATGGCTCCGAGTGGGACTGACCACTCGTGGGCTGGGAAAAGCAGTGCCTCTCAGCCAGGCATGAAGGTTAGTGGAGACCGTGCTGCAAGTTAACCCACAGTCTTGAAAACATCTCTGAACCCCTTTCAGAAATCCAAGGAAGCAATAACAGCATGGACCAGACCAGCGTGGGAGGCGGCAAGCTCCCACCTGCCTTCACACGCTGCCATCACCGATGGCCAAGCGTGGCGCGTGCAAATTAACCGGCGCGTGGGTGCGTATGGGATACTGGTTGAACTGGCTGCAAAAATAACCAGGCTTTGAGCTGCTCCCGTCGGTTAATGTAAACAAGGAGCGGGCCCTGCACGCATCTGCAGGCCCTGCTTTCGCACTGCTTCTCGCAGCCCTGGAGATAGAAGACGAGAGATGAGCTGTACATGTTCTAATATTTACCACCTGTTGCCAAAATAAGCAGAAGCACATTCCTTGGAAACCCCACATCTGACTGGAATTTGTGGTATTTTTAATTAAATATGCCTTGGTTCGACCTATTGCGGGCAACGGCAGCGGGTGCACAAGCTGCTTGGTGTTGGCTCACACCCCCACCCCTTTGAAGAGGGTAAGAAGCTACAAGAGCCTAGAAATGGCCTCTATTCATCCAGGCTACAGTGGGTCTGAACCCACGTGCTAGATGGCGCTCAGCTTATGGAAAAGCATTGCCATTTGCAGTGTTTTGTCATGTTAATCATGAGGTAATTCTGCCCCTCTACTCTGCTCTCATGAGACACCACCTAGGGTACTGTGTCCAGCTCTGGAGCCCCCAACACAGGAAAGACACGGACCTGTTGGAGCAGGTCTGGAGGAGAGCCACAAGGATGATCAGAGGGCTGAAGCACCTCTCCTGTGAGGAGAGGCTCAGACAGTTGGGGTTGTTCAACCTGGAGAAGAGAAGGCTCTGGGGAGACCTTATTGCAGCCTTCCACCTAAAGGGGGCCTACAGGACAGCTGGGGAGGGACTTTTTACAAGGGCATGTAGTGATAGGACGAGGGGGAATGGCTTCAAACCAGAAGAGGGTAGATTTAGATGAGATATTAGGAAGAAATTTTTCACTCTGAGGGTGGTGAGGCACTGGAACAGGTTGCCCAGAGAAGTTGTGGAGGCTCCATCCCTGGAGGTTTTTAAGGCCAGGATGGATGGGGCTTTGAGCAACCTGGTCTAGTGGGAGGTGTCCCTGCCTATGGCAGGGGGGTTGGAACTTGATGATCTTCAAGGTCCCTTCCAACCTAAACCATTCTATGATTCTATGCCTATTTACAGTAATCCCTAATTAAACTCCTGGCTCTTTTCTGGCACGAGCAAGACCTGATGCCCTGAGGACCCTGGGAGTGCCGGATGCTGAGCAGTGCAGGTAGCACCCAGCCGGGCACCTTCCTCTACCCCAGCAGGAAACCAAAATTTCTATGCTTAAGATTAGCTTTCTGCCCCAAAAGCTTTCTTTCCAAGACAGAACCTGCCTCAATGCAGCTGAGATCACCCGCACGGAAGGGGCCGGAGGCAGGGCTGACACCACAGAAGAGCACAGAGTCACCCCAAATCCACCCTGAGGGCAGGTGACAAAGAGAGGGGCACCATAAGAACGTACCCACGCAGCGCTTCAGAAAGGCGTCAGCTCAGCAAAGTGAGCCGAATCAGAACACGGCGAGATTTACGCCCCAAGTTGTGAAATGCAGGATTTATTTTGGTATTTTTTTTACTGCTCACCAAAGAGCTGCTCTCCCACAGTTGCATAAAAAGCTTGAGTAAGACCAGTTGAGAAGGCAGATGAGAATAGCCAGGCAGAAAAGCAGTGACAAACCGAAGGAAGGCAAGCTGGTAAGACTGTAACTAAATCAGCAATTACGAAATTCAGACAATTAATAAAGAATGAATGAGCTGCAGCATTAAACGCTTAGCACATCAGAAACAAGCCAGCCCTGTGGGGCTCATTAGATGCCGGTGGTGCTCAACAATGTTTCTGGGTTGTAACTGGAGAAAAGAGATAATTATTCATCTTACATTTGTTTCACGGTTCCTATTTCAGCAATAACTAATGCAAGTATTAAAAATCATTCACTAAATTCTACATTTTAAAGTCAACAACTCAGAATAACGTCCTTTAGAGAGATTCAGAAAGAATTACAGACTCAGATCCTTGAAAAAAAATCCGAACTAATAAAAGTTCCAAGATTTTAGGTGGAGTTAGAAAACAGCCAATACAGAACTTAATGTCAAGCAAAAGGATCACAGTACAACCCAGCACAGCACTAGTTCTGTGCAAGTTGAGATCCTAAACTATCTCAATAAAATTGAAAGTGCACCTCACAAAGGTATTAGGCTGGCTAAGAAACTTGGAGAATACATTGCTCTTTCCCCCTTTGCATGCATTTTGATAAAATTGTTATCTATAACAACTGTACAGCCCAGATTACGGTGACAAAATCCACCTCACTGGTGGATCCCAAAAATGAAGTGATGACAGCGACAGATGACAGAATGCCACTGTGCTTGGAGGAAACCCCACAGCAAGGAGAGCACAGCAAGGCCCATTTTTTGTGGAGTTCTGGAAGAAAACACAGGGTATTTGCTATCCAGGTCAAGTGTATAGGAATTTGGCATCTACTCATTTCAGGTTGATTTTATATGGCATTGGCCAAGCAGGCCAAGGAAAAGGAAAAGAAGCTGCATCCACGAGATGCAGAAATGCATCCTAAAAAACCCCGGAGACATTGAAAGGTGTCATCCCAGCGGAAGGGACACTATGAAGATAGCATGGTCCTGGGCACGTGAGCAGGGCAAGTAGAAAGGTGAAATTACCCCAAACAAAGCACTGCTGAAATCACAACTAACATGATACCTCCCAACACAGCATGTTCTGCTTTATCGGATGTTTCAAAGAAGCAATAGAAAAGAGTTTAGGAAAAAGCAGTTAAGAACATGAGGCAGGTTTCCCAGTCTTAAGTCCCAGAGGTTAAAACAAATTTGGTCTATTTAGTTTATCCAGAGAATAGGCTAGAAGGGGACTTGTCCACTGCTCAGACCCAGGACTCAGGGAGAGCTTCCTCACATTGAAGGCTCTTTGACTTCAGGCAAACGCAGAAGATCAGCTAGCTGGGAGCTGAAGTTGGATCCACTCAAACCACAGAAAAACCCGTCTTTTCACAGAAAGCTCAGTGGGACCCACATCCCGAATCGCGCTCACCACCAATTACTCCGGGTTTCTCTTTTTTAAATATTGAGGATTTCTTAGCATGTATGTAGAGGTCAGCAGAGATGTGCTTTTTGTTTGCAGTACTGGAGAGACACACACACACATCCCCGAAGTTCCTGGGAATCAGGGAGTGTTTGAAGGAGTCCAGACCAATCTCATCCGTCATGTTAAGAGGGAGCAAGAAAATGTCATTGGAGCAAAATGCCAAAAACAAAACTAGAGGTTTTAGAGGGAAAAAGAGAGAGATGGCTCCCTGAAATGCATATATTGCAATCCAAGAACACCACCACTGTAAAACATCACAGGTGGAGCTGTTTTCAGTTAAAGAGTTAAGCTGAATTTAACCATCTTTGCTGAAGTTTCCTGCAGTGAATACCCACTTCAGGTTGATTTTTGCAGCCTCCGCTGAAATGGACCAGCAGTTTCCATAGAGAAGCACATGGCAAGGAGGACTCGTTTGGTTGGGGTTTTTTTCCCCACCATGTAAAACTCATGCTGGTGAAGACCAAGCGACAGATCAGGAACCACTAGGATCCTCGGTCTCCAGCAGGGAAGCCTGGCCTGAGAAGGAAACATTTTCTTCTCTGAAAATTCATCCAAATTTGGCTACATTCTTCATCTAGAGTACTCCTCTGGGCAGACTCCACGCCAGCTTGGGAAAGCCCAGCCCCTCCAAAAATCCCAGTTGAATCACATCACTTCACCCACTGACTACGGTCCACAGGGACACCAGAGCAGCCGGGGACCGTGCCCACAGCCGCAGTGCCGCACGGAGAAGCAGCAGCCATTGCATGGCCATGGCAGCCTGCCCGTGGGGCGAGGAGGTGCGGGCAGGAGGAGGCAGGGGACCTCCAGGGCTTTCATCGTGCTTTGTACACCGCAGCCCTTCTCTTCTGGGACTGGGAGAGTGCTCGGCTCCTTTATCTTGTTCTCGGCTGTGCTTGTTGTTCTGCTGTCCTACAATAGACACATCCTTTCCTCCAGCTCCCTAATTAAACGCGATCCATTCCACAGACCAGCTCACACAATAGCTTTTGCAGCCTCTCCTCTTAAAACAGATGTGATCCTTTCCTCCACTCCCGTGTGCCGCAGGAACACGCCGTAACACACACACACACACCCCCACTTACAGCTCTTATGGCCACAAAATCCTGTGCCAAAATCCTCCTTGCCTTGCCACAGGCTGCAAGGCAGGCTCTGACGCTGCTCTCTTTCCCCTCAGCCATTTGGTGTACGGCATCGCCCGGAACAAACCTTCCCTGCTGCCAAGCCAAAACCACCAAGAATTAATTTTAGCAGGGAAGAAACTGGGGCACGTGGCATTTTTTTCTTTTCTTTTTTCTTTTTTTTTTTTTTTGCAAGGCTGCAGCTCCGTGCTTTGCCTCTCTTCTGTGGTGATGCAGCAGAGGAGAACACTTCGACAAATTAAATCAAGGGGTCCTTGGCCTTCGAGGACCAGCAGAGAAGCACAGGAGCAGAAAGGATTATATACAAGAGTAGCATTTAAAGTGTCACCTTCAGCTCGGTTCGATTTTAACTCAGTCCGGTTCCCTGCGCAGGGATGCTTCCCTCAGAAGGAGTCTGGCGAGTCACTTAGTCTCCCTCTGTCTCAGTTTCTCATCCATAAAACAGATATTAAATATTGCTTGACCCCTGGCCTCCTGCTTGTGAGGTTTTTTTAATCTTTGCTCTCCTTTTCCTAAGCTATTTCTCTCCTTAATCACAGAGCAAGAGCCAGGTGTCATCTCTGGACATGCTCACACCGGGCTGGAAGAGGCGGCTACCCAGGACACGGCTGCCCGTGTCTCTTCTGCTCAGGTCCATGCAACATCAACTTCAGCAGACAGCACAAGGGAGCGTTTGGACCCCACTCCATCCCAAGAGTGAAATGGCGCCATGATGGCAGCAAACTGACGAAAGCCCTAATTTCTTAAAAAAACACAGGAAATTTCCACGTTGCAGTAAACCAGAAGACAAAACCTCCAAATAAAAGTAATGGCATGGATGTGAGAAGACACAAACTCGAGGGGGTTGGAAAAGGAGGATGGGTCCAGCTCTCCACTGTGCTGACCAAGAAAGTGCTGGGAGGTGCCAGGATGAGTTGCAGACCCCCAGATCAGCCACATCTCAGTGTACCCCCCTCAAACCCATTTTCTCCTCTCAACAACCCCTCAGGTGTGCCAGGAGCTTATTCCTATGCACAATTAGGAATTTACTCTAGAACGCAGATAAGTGGAGGTGGCTATCTTTGTTAGCAAGTTTCTAGCAGCAGAAGAGACTGTCACCTCTCTGTGACAGTGGTGGGGCTGGAGAGCACTGAGCTGGGTGTGTGATGGCTTGTGACACCGAACACAGCCCTTTCCGTCAATGACAACACTTTCTGCAGAGGTTTACGCAAGTTAGAGGGTCAGGCAATCAAAGGCAGCTCTGTCACCTTGCAGAAGGAGCAGAGAGTCTATCAAAGGACAACGATTTCTGTAAGAACTCTTCAAACCCTCACAAACAGCAATTACCAGTGCTCTCATGACCCCAAATCTCCCAGAACAAGCTGCAGACCTCCCCCCTTGACAGCCAGGCTAAATCCAATCATGCCTGTCAGCCAGAGCAAGCAACAAATCATTCCCTTCTAGGCAGGAGGAAAAGCCAGAGCGGGTGTGTGGGGAGCAGGAGAGCCACCTCGGCACTGCCGGCAGCTTCCGCCGTGCTTGTGGTGCTGCGTCAGTGCTCCTTCCAGCTGCGCTGTGTTCCTGCGGAAAGTGAGGTTTACAGCCCTGGATTCCCCTCCTTCTAGTGCAGCTGAGCCCTGGCACTGAACCGGGCTTGCTGCACTACCAAAACCATGTGGAGCCCTCAAAGGACGGAGCCACAGAAGGCCAGGGGCACCTCTCCAGTGTGCACTGACCCCCCTGCACATGCTCTGCTGAGCCCAGGGGATGATCATAGAATCATAGAATGGTTTANTCTTGCTGCGCTACCAAAACCATGTGGAGCCCCATCCAACCTGGTCTTGAACATCTCCAGGGATGGAGCTTCCACAACTTCTCTGGGCAACCTGTTCCAGTGCCTTACCACCCTCAGAGTGAAAAATTTCTTCCTAATAGCTAATCTAAATCTACCCTCTTCCAGTTTAAAGCCATTCCCCCTTATCCTATCACTACATGCCCTTGTAAAAAGTCCCTCCCCAGCTCTCCTGTAGGCCCCCTTTAGGTACTGGAAGGCCACAATAAGATCTCCCCGGAGCCTTCTCTTCTCCAGGCTGAATAGCCCCAACTCTCTCAGCCTGTCTTCACAGGAGAGGTGCACCGGCCCTCTGATCATCCTCGTGGCCCTCCTCTGGACCTGCTCCAACAGGTCGACGTCTTTCATGATGCAGCCCATTAGTGCAATGCTTATAGCCTGCTTGAAGTAATATTGCCGAGGAAGAACAAACGTGAAGCAGGAGGAAGAGGAAGGAACACAAGGGCACAAAAGGGGACAGACATTTGTGACATGACTTGAGAGGCTCTCCATGAATTTAGAGAGGGGGTGGGAGCTGGCAGAGCACTCCCGGGCTGGGAAGGAGCGATGCTGAAGGTCTGCCCTCTCCCCCACATTCAGGAAGCCTGGCAGACATTATTCCCCATCCTCTCCCTTGAGCTCCCAGCAGATATTTGCCGATGTCTCAGACGACGGCATCGGCAAGTCAGTAATGTGACTCACCATGAGCGCCGTCAGGGAAAGCCCCCAGCCGGGGAGCGAGGTGAGTCACAGGGAGACACCGTTGGCTCTTGGAGAGGGAAGAAAGCCCAACTGAAGAAAGGCCAACCCAAGCAAACACAGGGCAAGGATGCGTGACGGGGACGTAGGGGACACAAGGCACTGCTGCCTCCCTCCCAGCTTTTTGCCAGCAGCTCCAGTCCTGCTCTGGGCTGGGTGCCTACTTGGCTCCCAGCTCTCTCAAAGGCATTTGCCTGGCTACAGGCCAGCATCACCCACCAGGGGCATTGCTGCTTGCACTGGCATGCCCAGCATCAGTTGATGTGCTCCTGCCAGAGCCCTGAGCACCGCCTGCCCGTGGGACACTTGCCCGGAGCAGAAGTCCTGAGCTCCTCAGAGAAACAGGAGGTATGGGGAACACCACGCACCAGCATGCACCTCCTGGGCTCATCAGCCTTCTCATAGCATGCTCCCCCATCCGGGTTATGGTTTCCATCATCCTCCCTGGCTCCATAACTAAGCTCTCCGTCCAGCTGGGAACCCCCTGCTCTTTCCCAGGCTGGACACCCTGCTACGAAGCTTTCCTCCCCACTACACTTTGGAGCCTGGCCACAAGGGACATACTGCTGCCCCAGGCTTGGCAGAGAACTCTTAGCTAGGGCATTGCTGGAAGCCAAAAGGCAATGAGCTTATCATGACTTACTTACGAGGCCAGCTACCGAGAGAAGAGGAGCATGCAGGGGGGTTGGAACTAGGTGACCTTTAACGTCCCTTCCAATTCTAACCATTCTATGATTCTGTGCCCATGCCTCGTCTCCTCAGGAGCCATCAGGTTGCATGTCTGGCTCAGCCCAGTCATTCCTGCCACTGCGTGACCCAGCAAGCCCAGCAGACAGCCGGCACAGGCAGTACTTGCTCACGTCTGCCTGGGACCGCCTTCCCAAAGTCTCTTGGGCAAGCAGTGCCCAAAGCCCCATCCCTACCCGGCTTCCTCCAGGGCTCAGACCTCGCTTTCCAGCATTAATGGCTCACACTTCACACCTTCTTACCTGTTCAGATGCCTGCCCTCTGCCACACGGAGTCATTTACCTCCTTAAACTTGTAATTTTACTACATGTGCATTACAACTCACACTACTTAATGCTGCCAGTAACCTCTAAAGCTTCTCTGGAAAGCATTCATTGCATCCTAGCCATGGTATTAAAATAGACAGCAAAGCCAGGGCCACCACACGTTGGCCAACTCTCCTGGAAACCATCCCTCCCCTATGTGCAGTCCTAGTCAAAAGGCTGCTCTGATTGATCTGGCTACTAATTTAACCAGTTTATTGATTAAATACTAACCACAGGATGAGATCCTGACCTATTTCATGCAATCGAGTAAGTGGCATGTTGGTAGCCATACTGGACTAGCCATTATTTTATTACGAAGTTAAGTGGCACCGGTGGTGCCGGGAGAAATACAGTGGACTTGCCCAGAAGCCTTCACCCCTTTTACTGTGATTGTCAGAGCACTGAAAGAGCAATTGAAATTATTACAGATATCCCTTCGGTTCCTCCCAGATCTAATACAACGTAATCTTGTTCATCTCGGATAATCACATCAAGTCATTAGCGCACCGATAAATTCACCTCGCGCGGAGTGCCGTGACTTGGCCAAGAGCAGGCTGAGCTCTCCAGGCGGCCAAAGCCTGAGCATCTCCTGGCCAGCCCGCCGCCCGCCGGGCCAGCTCCCTTTCAAATCCTGCTCTGTTTTACAGCAGGGACAGTCGTGGCTGTGCTGCTTCTTGCATGATGAAAGAAAAAAAAGAGGAAGAAAGAAAGAAAGAAAAAAAAAAAAGACGACATCATTATAAATGACCTAACGCTTTTCAAAACTCGCCATGGCAGGAACAGGGGTATCTCAGAAATATTTTAATTGAATGAGCTCAGAATTACACCAGGCGCTCTACACAAATAACTGGCCAAATGCATCAATTTTCACACCAGTCCGGCTGTGCGTGTGGCTTGCAGGGGACGCAAAATCTTGCTTTAAACAAGCTTGTTGAAATTCAGCAATTTTGCCAATTTGCTAAAATAGAGCTCAGCTATGCAAAACAGCAGAAGTCGAACAAAATCAGATGTACCTGACAGAGTAGGAGGTGTAGAGGAGCTAGATTTTAAAGTGCTTGAAATGCCTCCTTGTTTTGAGCCTGCAAAACTCAGCTGGACGCTTCCCAGGAACAGGCTTGCAGAAGCCTTCCACAGAAGTAGCTTTTCAGAAATGCCTATATAGGATTTCAACCCTTCTGGCACCAAAGAAAACCTGGATTAAAGCTGCACTCAGCAACCGCAGCAGCAAAGAAAGGATGATTCCAAGTTCTCTAGAACAACCGCGCCAAACCCCAGCCAGGTAGCCCTGGCTGCACTGGAGACATGCCAGGACCACAGAGAGGAAAGCATTTGCATATATTTACATCATGAAAACATAAACAAATATACAGTTATCATTGTCATTTAGGGCTCCATGTGCTCAGCCATTCTGAAAGGGAAAAAAAACCCAACAAGAACAACAAAAAAACCCAGAAGAAAAGATGCCCTGCAGACAGCTCAGGCACTTTGAAATCTTCAACAACTCATAACTCCTTATGGTTGGGAAGATGCATCAGTTGGGCTCTTGCTCGCCAGTACTGTAACACCCTCTTTGGTACCTGATGGATGTACAACCCGTCCCAGACCACAGTCACAAGCTCCCATCTGAATTTCTCAAGCTTTGCCCATCACCGACACGGAGCAGAAGAGCACTGGGGCCTATGGGCTGCTGCTTCCCAGGAGAGCTGAGCAAGGAAGGTCCCCTGGGCACACACCAAAAGGTCAGGCTGGCTGCAGCTTTAATGAGCATTTAATTACTGTTGAGCTTGGGACCTTTTGAGGTTCAGGTGCCCAAGGGTAACTGTCTGGACTTATGGATCGGTTTATCACACCTCCATCCAGAGGAGCCGAAGGACCTACCCCAGCAGTTTAGGGCATGAAGCAACACGGACCGGGTCACCCTGTTTTGGGATGAGGAGGAGAAGGGGGTCAGCTGTACAGACACAATCCCAACTGTTTGCCAGGAAAACAAGCCCTGGCCTACTGCATTTTTTAGTACTGACGTGGCCATTGGTGCCCTGCAGGAGAGTCAGAAGATGTAGGCTCCGGAGGAAAGCTGTAGCAGACGCTCAGGAAATTGCTGTCCAAGTGCATCCTTGGCAGGGCCAATGTCCCGTTCCACCGAGTCCTTCCAGGGCCAGGGATTTGCACCAAGAGGCAGAGCAAGACAGGGCTGCGTCCCCAGCAAGCCAGCCGGAGCAGGCAGGAAAAGCAGGAAGGCAGAGCTGAGCACCTCCCCTTCCCTCCTTGTCCCCGAGCTGCGAGAATCCCGGGAATTCTCCAACATCCTCCTGCTTCTGGACAGAAACGCTCCCTCGGGCGAGCACTGTGAGGATGGCCATGCCACCGCCAGCCCTTCAGCAGGGGGAAGACGGGGATGGCATCCCTGCCATGCAACACCGACTCCCTGTACAAAGTCCCTCTCAACCCAGATCCACAAAAGGGACCAAATTTGGGCTTAATATCTACATCTTGCTCTGGCAGAGCTGTTCTACCCACGGCCCGTTGCTCTGCTTTGCCTTCAGGCGGGCGGCACCAGGGCGGCAGAGCCCTGGCCAGAGCAGGAATCCCAGCAATGCCGACTATGCCGTGTCCTCCTCTTTGCCCCCAAAGGGTCAGGTCTCCATCTAAACAGGAAGCCAGGATCAGCCAAGGCCCCCAGCGCTTGCCCTCCGAATCCCGACCGCCCGGGAGTGGAGCGGAGGCAGCGCTGCAGGAGGAGCTGCTGCTGCTGGTGGCCCCGTGTCCCTCCCTGGCACGGGCAGTTACAGGGACTTTCAGGGCGCCCTCCCCCTCGGGACCCCCGCTGCCGGGCAGAGTGCTTCCTCACTTCTTTGTAAGACCATTTTTTTAAATCATTTAGTAAATAGCACCAAAGGCCAGTGAGCAGCATGAAGGCAGCATTGAGAGAGGGGAGACGCAGTGGCAGGGGGGACCGAAAGGGTGTCACCCCCCCTCTGTCACCAGCAGCAAGTAACTCAGAACATGCCAGGACTCAACACTTTCCCCCTAAACCAGGGACTGCATTAAAAACCATAGAAACCTCAGGGTGAGGAGCTGCTTCACACGCCACACGCAGAACCGCCCCAGCTTGCACTTGAAGATCTCCCATCACTCGCCTTCTGTGCCTAAATAAGCTTTTTCTTCCTCCGGTTTCCCCAAAGCCAATATTTTGGGATTACTTTATGCCTTAAAGAACACAGCTACCCTTTTGCTTTAAGGAGGACACGCATTCCTTGATCTCCAGCCAAATTCAAACCAGCCCCCGGCGCCCAGCCCAGCCAGCGAGCGCCCTCGCAACGCCGCAGTTAACGTCTTGCTGCTGGTAGCAAAAGCCAGCGCAAAACACGGGAAACCAGGGAAGGGCTTTGTGCGTAAACTCCCGTCAAACAAACCATCCGGGCATCCTCTTCACAAACAGCACCCCACGACAAATAAACAGACGTTTAAAAGCCTCTCTGCCAGATGTGATCTGCAGACTCACGGCCTTTCAATGACTTGCATCTCTCTCGTCTTCCATTAGATCAAGGAAACTTGAGCACGTTTCAAACACATCATGAGAAATCATTATTTTACCCTAATTTGTATTCTTTCTGCCATTCAGAGCTTTATCTATGAATTGTCTAGACTACGCTGAAGTTTATTTATATTGCTCAAAAAAAACCCAACACAGTAGGGTTTATTTAAGCCCTCAAAGTTGTGCCAGTCCTCCCATACTGATGTGGAGTTGCATGATTTTGGGGCTGCAGCTGCATTCTTTCAAAAGTCTTATCTTGAAAGGCAGCAGAGGAAACAGCTGTTTGTGAGAGCTCCTGACGGCATCACAGTTGTGCTGTCCCAAACCTCATCTGGAACGAAGGTGAGCAAACCTAATGCCATAAAGGACTTCCCAACTTGTGCATCGGCCACAAAGTTCACCACCACAAAGAGGACAGGGCAGCGGGTAGGAAAGCTGCTGAGAAAAGCCTGTGAACTATTAATGCAATGAAACTTTGAAACTGAAGAGCCTTGCAAGCTGTGCCCTTTGGGTATGATATGCCTCTCCTTAGGGTACAATACCCCTCTCCTCCTCTGGAGATGAGAGAAGAGAAAACAAGGTTATAGCAAGAGTCGGCAGAAGGGGCTGAGAGAGGAGCAGGGCGACAGCCGAACACTGGTAAGGCTGCTCAGCCATACGAGCAGGTCCAGTGCTCATGGGATCCCACGAGGCCACCAGAAAGGCAGCTCATCCACTACTCAACATCCCCGCAAGCATCCTCAGCTCCTTCCATTTAAGAGTGTTACTTCCAGGAGAGCGCCCTTCCTGGAAGACAGGGCAGACCCCTTGCTTGTGACCCACGGAACAGACCAAATTACCCGCGCCTGTGGCCACACCACCACGTATGTTGGACCAAAGTCCCACCACCGCCCAAAGGGCTGTCTCGTGCGGCGAAGAGCAGTCAAGCTCCTGCTCTTTTGAGCCTGGGGGCAGTGAGCTCGCTGGGTGCTCCCTTTGCTCACTTCCCAGTCTGCCCTTGAACACCTTCCAGTTGTGCGGGCGAGAGGCCGGGGAGCAGAGGAAAAGCTCCTCTCCTGGCCATCGGCCAAGCATTATATGGCGAGAGCGCCCCGTATCCTGACTATAAGTATTTTGGGAAGCCAGATGACTTCATTAGCAGCTGACATCCCCCGACCTACTCGCTGCTAAACAAGCTCGCTGCTGGCCAGCCCCAGAGCTTGTTACTCAGCACTTTAATTTGCACATTGCCATTTACCGGGCACTAACCTGCCGACACATCCAGGCAGCAGCTGAATTTTCACCCAGCTGAAGCACTTAACGCAAGCGGGAAAAGACAAGCGTACGTTTTCCACAAACAGTTTGCTGTTACCTTCGAATTGGGACTGACACACGAGGAAATCCTCCAAATGCTACGGCTTCCATCCAGTGCCGGCAGCCCCACGTCCCACACCCACCTTCCACCCCATCCCTGTCCCTGCAGCACATGGTCCTGCACAGGAGGCAGCACAGAGACGGCCCTGCCACTGCTCGGGCTGTGGCAAACCCCAGCCATGGCACGTGGGATGCCCAGACACCGTGGGGGACAGCCAGCGCTGGGGGTGCTCCAAATGTGGCAGTGTGGCACAAGCTTGCAGCCACCAAGCCTGGGTTACACAGAGATCTCCATGGAGAAAGTGACAGTGAAAAATACCAAGTTACGGATAAACTGGAGGATGGGACTTATGTGAGACAAGGCTGTAAGCGGAGACTGAGGAGCAGTGCCCCCACCACCCTGTCACGCAAGGGGAAGGAGCATCCTCGTCACACTCACCCTGATCCGCCGCATGGCCGTCACGATCTCCACCCGGCTGTTTGGCCGTGGCACATCCAGGCTCCCGATGTACTAGAGGGAAAGAAAGAGCCGATTAGTCAAGTTTCCACAGCACTGGAAAACTCAGGGTCCCACCATGGCCTCGATGGCATCCCTGGATGGAACGCAGGGTCACTTCTGGGGAACAGAAAGTTTGGCCCACCGCACCTGAAGCCTTCCACGCCTCCCACCATGAAGCTGTTCCCTCCCCACAATGTTTCAAGCATTCAGCAGCCCTTATTCTAACAATAAAATAACTTCAGTAACTGGGCCAGTAGGACTCATTCATCTATGCCGTGATCAAAGTACGTAGGTATAAGCCAATATCCCCTCAGCTGCACCGAGTCATCTATTATAGACATGGTTATTGCAATATCCCGAAAATAGCTGGGGCAACCTGTCCTGTGGCAGGCCCTTCACTACTTAATCACAGCCCTGCCAAATCCTTGGCTGTTTTTGCAGAGATGCTGAGCCTCCAGGCCAAGCCTCCAAAAGAAAGGAGCCGCTTTGCTATTCAAAGGGGACCAAAGGCAGCACCACTGCGACCCGGCACGGAGAGATGCTGAACAAAAAACCTTTTTAAGAATAAAATGGAAGAGGGCAGATTCAGAAGAAGGATCAGAAAACAGACAAGCGACGAAGAGTCAATGCGGAGTGCTAAAAACGTGTCGTTAGAAGAAAAGCATTTTGGGTCTATTTACTAGCCCCCTGTGCTCCCACGCTTCATCTCGACACGAGCGCTGACGTAACCCCCGGCAGCGCAGCACGGGCACTAAGCCTGCCAGGGCTATATGTTCCCGTGAATACGGCCGTAACCTTTGCTGACAGCGGTGAAAACCCAGGTCATGGTTTCAAACGCCAGCGTCGAGATGGGTGCTTAAATGGCCAAACATGTGCTGGGTGCCCCTGCGCAGGCAGAGGCTGCGGAGAAGGGTTATTTCTCGCCCAGCATCGCTGCGGGATTCCCGGCTCCTCTCCGCTGGGACACTGCTGCCACCTCTAAGGAGGGTGCAGCACAGGGGCTGCACGATCACCCCTGGGTTTTGCGTATGTGTGCCACACCGGACAGCCCTCCTTGCTAACCCTCCGTGCCCGCACCCCGAACCCAACAAGCCCCCACCCTGTGCAGCTCCTGCCCCGGGCACGGACGGAGGCAGGCGTCCAGCGACCGGCACCGGGCAGTCGGTGCTGAGAGTGAATGCGAAGAGAGAGGATATAAAAATAAACACCAAACAGCTGGCGTGTTCGTCACGTGCTGAGCAGGCTGCCACGGCGCCCGGCAGCTTTATGTAACAGGGAATTAAAGCCCACGACGCGCGTCGCCCGCAAAGGCGGCATTAACTGCCCAGACCCCAACCACTGAATGCCTGACTGCAAGAACCACAAGTCTCGGTGAGTTTTTAGTCGCATCCCCTAAACGGAGCCTTCCCACTCTTTCAAAGGTTCAGGTCACATTGAGAGAGGCGTCTCTGACATCAATCGATTCTTTTTTCTTATATAAAGTCTGGCAAACATCAGTAAAAAGTAGGAGATGAGGAGGAGAGCTGCGGCAGCCAGAGCCCTGGGCACACGGCCACCGTGCGGCACGTAAAGGAGAAATCTTTCCCCGTCTTCCCCCGCCAGGAGAACGTCTTGGCGCCACCATACCTCTCCCTCCGAGCCCCCCCAAGCCGCTCTTCTGCCAGGGACCACCTAGCACTGCTTCCTACTCACCTGCAAGGGAAACTCCTTAGCTGGAATTATAAGGACAGATTTGTGCTAGCAAAGGGGACAGCCAGGGGATGACTATCTTCTTCCAGCTGTTCCCAACAGCACAAGATCACTGCCACTGGAGGGGTAATCGCTTTCTTTCTCCCTGCATTCTCCTTGCATAGAGTACAGCCACACACAAGGACAGGGCAAGCGGTGGCAGCTATCAGCTGGGCAGGAGACAGCCCTGTCCACCACTGGCTCCCACAGCCACATGAATTTGAGCAATGCCAACCTTCTGGTTGACGACCACAACCTTGGCCAGCAGCGACAGTCAGTCATGCCCATAATTGCGCGTGCGAGACTGTCAGGGCTGGGCCACCCCGTAAGCAAGTGATGGAGCAGAAACTGGACACCACCTTGGATGGCCCTCCTGGAAAACAGCCCCAGCAGTAGGAAGTGTCTTGATGCCATTCTATCTACACCCCTGTATTCAGCCATCCCCCTCCAGCCCATGCTTGCGAGTACCCGAACCAAGGGGCTCAGGTCACAAACCATGCAGGATCCGCCTTTTTCTCCCAAACCCAGGCTCCACGGCATCCTGCTGCATCCCGCATTCTGTGGGAGTGGGCCCCCACCAGAGCCCACAGCACCTCCAGCCCCAGCGTGGGCTCACTTCACACAATTACTGTGCTCACAGCTCCGAAAACACCCACCCCTCCCTCCGCTCCGGAGGCAGGTATTTTTTGCACGTTTCACAAAACTCAACAGATGGACAAAGTCTCCCCAGATTATTTTTGTCTTCAGGGCAACGAGCACACATGGGAACTGCGCTGCAGAGGAGTAACCCTTCACCATGTGATGAGTATCCTCCCAAAAATGTGGACCTGGAGGTCGGCCTTTCAGCTAAACTACTGTTTCCCAGGCAAGGAGTGGGATGGCCTGAGAAACCACCTGTATTTACTAGTGATTTGCAGGTGATAAGTGTACTGAGGGCTGCTCCTGCTCTGCTCTCCTCCAGCTCTCCTACTCACAGCACTGACTTTCGTTTCGGGAAGAGGTGTGGGAAAAAGCAGGGGAGGTGGAGGAGAGGATCAGCAAAGCAGCAGGAGCTTCCAGGGTGCAGAGCTTCCCCCCTCATCCCACCCCAAGGCTGAGACCCAGCTCCCCCCTCCCAGGGAAGGAGGCCCAGAGACCCCCTGAGCATGGGGACTCCCAGACCCCAGGCATGGGCTTTTGCCTTCTTTTAAAATCCACATGCCCCAAGCGAGGTGTCGGGCACGGTGGTGGCCCTGGTCCCCTCAGGGGTCGATGTCCCAGCTCCCAGGGCTTGGACCAGCATCCATCTCAGCAGGTCGACCCTGCAGGAAAGGGAGGCAGCAGGGCCGGGGCTGAGGCCGGGGAGGAGAAAGGAAGGCGGCCAAGACAAAAGGAAGGAAAATAAAGCTGTGTGAAAGAGAGCTGACAAAGAAAATAAACCCGTGAAAGAACCCACCCTCCCCAAGCCCCCGGGAACCGAGGAGGAAACCATATGTACATATGCTTTTCCAAATAATCGCCTCCAGACCATGGCCCCACCACCCTGCCAGGGGATGGGGTGGGGGGGGGAAGCAGAGGTGGAGCCCCACCACCAGCACCCAAGAGCCAGGCGGGATTAGGGGGTCACTGATCCCCGCGCTCTGAAGGAGGGGGCACGGCTGGCTCGGTGGGGAGGGCAGTCCCAGGCAGCTCCCCCCCCCACCCCCCAGCCCAATTAGGAGAAGAAAGGCCACCGGCGCAGAGCGCCAATGAATGGGCTGCCGAGGGGGTCCGCTCCTGTAACAAGGCACTCTGGCAGCCCCACAAAGGCGGCCCCCGCATTGCAAACAGCCACAGCCGCTCGGGGCTGCATCGCCCGGCGGCATGGGCAGGCAGGCACAAAGCACCTAATTTGGAGGGTGCTTTCGTTCCCCCGTGCGCCCCGCTGCTCCCCATCCCTGTGTGTGGGATCTGGCCTACCATCGGTCCTTCCAGGGCTCCTAGAAAGGGCAGCCCACCCCTCTCCCTGCCACGGCACAGGCTTGGTGGCCATCACCCATCGGGCTTCTCAGCACCCGAATGGAACTTGCTCACTGTCCCCCTCCCATGCAAACAGGTTCCCCTGTCTGTCCCTGGCACCACTGGAAGGGGCCTCCATACACAGCCCTCACCACGCACCCTCCACCCACGGCTTACAAAAGACCTGTCCAGTTCATGGAAATACCAGTCCTCCCCAGGCCAGCGGAAAAATAACCAACAAGAAAACAAAGGAGAGCATTTTGCCAAAGCAATGTTTGTGCAAATCTCTTAGTTTCTCATTTTTCCTTGAGGTTGTTTAATATGGCTCGTTCTCTGCTCTGTCAGAAATGAATTTTCTTGAGAAGGTGCCTTTTCTGTGACAGCAGGTGGCAGATATTTTCAGAAAACTGAAGGCCGATGGCATCCCTGACAAGGGGGACACCTTCCAAGGGGTGTCGATGAGATCCCCTTGCGGATGGCGGGCAGCGACAGCCTTCCCAGAGAGAAGCTGCCGCCTTCCCGAGGGAGGCACGCTGCTGCTCCGCCAGCTCGATACCGCGTGCAAAGGTCAGGGCTGAATCATACCCAACGTACAGGGGGAGCCTAAATTGGCTGCCTGCCCCATTTCCAGCTTCGCAAGCCACCCCGAGTCCGAGAGCTTTCTGTGTGGATGAGGAGCCGCTGCTTCTGCAGAGGAGCTGCAGGCAGGCAGGGTGGCAGCAGGGCAGCGCAGGCAGAGGGGACACGCTGGCACCAGCCCCAGGCTGGGGCATTGCAGCCGTCCTCAGGGCCAGGAGAGCCTCGTCCCAGCAGGGGGAGGTCCTGCACGCAGGGCTGGGGAGGGAGTTATCAGAGGTACCGGCAGCCAAGTGGGAGGCATCAGGTATGGGGCATGAGGGTCCCAAGATTTCTGAAGAGTCCAGGGCAGCGTGAGGCGAGGCTGCACCAGGTGTTGGGACATTGGCCCCGTGACACACAGCTGTGCCACGCAGCAAGGGCCAAAGTGCTCGGGCACCAGTCCCCAGTCAGGCACCCCAAGATCTGAAAACCTCTTTATTTCCCCAGTGCCCCGGGAAACATCCAGCCTGGCTGATAAGGGCTTCTGCCCTGGCTCAGGGAAAGCAAGGAGAAATCCAATTCCCGGGACTTTTGCTGTCCCAGTGCTCCTGCTCTCCAGTTGCCCACACACTGCCCCTGCCCGGGGAGCCATGTAGCTGGGCTGGCACGGCCCCAGCTCTGCCCTGCACCCCAGGAACACCCAGCCATGCTGGAAGGAAAGGGGGGAAGTTTACTCAGACTGCGGTGGTGCCGGCTCAGAGGCCAAAAGGGACGGAAAATTTGGGATGCCAGCTGACTTCAATGGAAAAAAAAAAGCCCTGACTTTCCAGCCCGAGCCCAGCAGGCGGGTGGGTGGGTGCAGTGGGCTCTCTGCCAAGCTGGAGGGCTCCAGCCCTGCCCAGTCCTCCCTTAACAGGGCTCTGTACCCTGAGGTCACCAGGATGCACCCAGCCCTGGGAGCCGGGTAGTTTAACGCCATATGTCCGACCCATCCAGAGCTACACAACCAGCCCGTGGGCATTATTAACACAGGGACCCCTCATGCCAGGCACTACGGGTCAAGCTGACACCCTAAGGACATTAGCGCTTACTTGGCTGCTGATCCTAGAAGCGCTGGCACTGCCTATGAGCTGCACAGGGGCTCGAAGTGCCAGAAACACAGAGATCTGGGGGGTCCAAGACAAGACCCCGCCACACACACCGCACCCACCCTCCCCTCTCACCGGCCAAAATGGGGCTTGCGCAATAAAGGGAGACATCTTTGCAGCATGATGCTGCCTTCCAGCAGGGACACCAGGACACAGAGCGAGGGGGTGCAGCAGCAAAGCTGAAGTTTTTCCATCCCAATAAATCAGGGCTGTCCACTTGCCCCCGTTTCCGTACCCCTGCTCCCAGCCACGCCACCCACAGCTCTGCCCCCCCCACGCAGGGGCTGAGCTTCCTGCACTTACACCCAGCTACAGCCTTAACAGCCATTCAGGTATGGTATGAGCAAGACCAGAGCACTTCAGTGGCTAGAAAGCGGGGCTGGGAGCATCCCACCCCCATCGCTTCTTCCTCAGGACCTTCTGGCATCTGCCAAGCCCACGCGCTGCCTGGCCCGTACCCACAGTCTGGGCACACGCAGCTTTGCCAAATCCCCGCAGAGCTTTTTTTATTTTATTTTATTTTTTCTTGCTAAGAGCTTCACTAAGCAGCCTGTGAACCGACTTAACAAGTATGGCAGGAATACGCCACTGTTTCAGACGAGAACTTTTGTGGCACTCGGGAAGGTTATTTATAGCCTCCAGCAAGCAATCCCGGGCTCAATCACACTGCAGCTTCGCTCGGGGCTGAGCAGCCCTGACACAGCACACGGTACTCCAGAGCTGCCAGTACAAACAGCCCCCAAATAAAGCTGCCAAGTCTCTCCCAGGCAGCTAAAGAGGTGCAGAGCTTCACACAACCCGTCTCTGGCTTCCCAGCCCTCGGGGAAAGGAAGCCTGAGGCAGAGGAGGGGAACCGAAGACCCCGATCGGAGCTGCCCGCAACTCAACTCACTTCCAATGCTTTTATGTGTGGCCCCTACATCCATAAAAATATACACAGGAGTGGAAACACACATGTATTTGCTGCTTAATGTTCACCTGAGGCTATAGTCCCGTTCCCGATAAAGTGATTATCTTTGCAGCAACCGGCAGGCACTGCCAGCCTCAGGAGGGTGGAGGCAGGTGGAACTGGAGGGGTTCATAGGAAGGGACATACTGGATCAGACTAAAGTCTCCTTCATGTCCCATCTCCAAACATAGACGGCAGCAGATGCTCGGTTCAACTTCAGTTTCCCACGCGCAAAAGCAGAAAAAAAAGTACTGACAAATGAGAGAAAATGCCTGGTTGCCAAGATCCCTTAAGGGGGGGGGGGGTAAAAGAAACCAAAAAAACCAACCACCACCTGAACCCAAAAAACCCCACCTGCTGCCCAGAAGAACAGCAATCCTCCCAAACCTCCAGCCCCACATTTATCTGCAAGCAGGTCTGATGCCAGGAAAGCTGGGTCTCGGCACACGTCTCGTCCCAGCCCATGGCAGTCCTGGACTGCAGGTGGTGGGTCTGCCCAAGGACCAAGGTTTGCTTGGACAGCCCCTTCTCCCCTCGTCCGCGGACGGAGGAGCAGCAGAGAGGGTCCTTGCACCCAACTCCCGGCTTCGTCGGGAACTGTGCTATGCGAACAGATTAACAAGCCTCAGAACTGAAGGATTAACAGCTGTTTCCAAATAATGGGTATTTGGTAGGTGGGACCTTGCTCTGGATCACAAGATCTCCAGGGCAGGAGGAGAGCCCAGCCCAGTGAGCACTGGAAAGCGGCTTTAATGACGGAGTTGGGGGGCCAGCAGCAGCTTCCCCATGCAAACCTGGCAGCCCCCAGCACCCCTGCACTCAAATGGACAGGGGAGTCCAGCAGTGCAGTGACAGGCTCCACCACCCCATTTAATTCCCTCTACACGCCGATCTCTCTGGAGGCGTTGGAGTAGCCTGAGTCATGATTTCTGAACGCGCAGAATTGCTGGTGTTGCACAAGCTGGCCCTTGGGTTTTGCAGCACCAAGGCTTTGGGAAGATAAGGAGTAAGCTCACATCCCCCTCCTCCTCACCCCGACCAGAAGAGAAATGCTGGGTGGAGAGGTGGAGGAGGACAGAAGGAGTCTTTACTCTCTACATACCCATTTATTTAACCAGGAAACCATTGCACAAGTGGGAATTTACGCCTTCTCCCCTGTGCCACGCTGCAGCTCCCAGCTCTTTCATCCGAATGCTTCAGCTAACTCAGGAGGCCAGGCTTCTGATTTTATTCAACAATTCAGACCACAAGTCGCAGAAGAAAGCGAACGCCCTGCCTTCCCTCGCAGCCAGTTCCCCCGATTCCCAGCAGCCTGGCCGAGGCGCCTCAGGGACTATAGAGAGGTTTGATGCCAAGAGGGGTGGCCAATGAAAACAGATCCAAAAGTGTGAAATGTATTACTCTTCCTAAGAAGATGGAGCGGGATTTTTCCAACTATTGGATTTATCTCCAGAAAATGGATTAACATAATCCTTAGAGGACACTTTGCTCAGACTCAGTGTCCCCGTGCCAGAGCATATGGCTGCAAGTTGCTTCAGTGGGGATGAGGAACTCAAGTCTCCTGACGGCATTGCATGCGACAGCTCCGCTTGCCTCAGAGCGAGCCCATCACTCTGTACTTGAAAAGGGCCCAAATCCTGACTGCCCACAGCCACCCACCCTGGGACACTGGGAGCTCCCTCGGGAGAGAAGCAAGGGGAACATCAGCATGGATGCCAGCAGCTCCTGACGAACCAAAACACACATTACATCCACGACGTGTGCCATTTAAAGACAGCAGCAGACAGCGTAGGTCCGAGTGTAAAAATAAAATTAAAAATTAAAGCAATAAATCAGTGCACACTGACTCAGGCCCGTGTTCCCCCCCTGCGGCGAGCCCCACGCAAGCTCGTCAGGAATCCTGGGCTGCCAGAGCAGAGACCGCTGATCCAGCTGCTGAGGGCTGTAACACCGGGATCCCCACCGCCCGTGCTATCAGCAATCCCAGGAGGCTTTTAGGAGACAGGCACGCGAGCCCTGGCACCCCAACCGAGCATTTTTCTTCTTTAATCTCCCCCCAAAGTTCTGCTCTAAATCAGAGTTCCTCATTTTTGAGACTCGCGCTGGGTGTCTGGCCGAAACAAGAGCCACGCGGGTTTAAGCGCTTGGGATTCTTGGGGATAAAAGGAACTAAAGGAGTGTAAGCATTTAATTAATCTCCAGCAATCTAATAAAAGGATGGAGTAATTGCCTAAGCCATCTGCATTCTGCATCTGGCATCAGGGGCTGCTGGAGAAACCCACAAATTCGGAAGCTGGGTTTCGTACGGATTGTGCTTGGCATTAATGCGTGCCACAGGATACAAAATAAGAGAAAGAGGAGCTAACAAAGACTAATATGTACCACCCCACTAATGCAGCCAGAACAGCAGCATGGAAAAGATAAGAGCCGTGAGCAGACGGCGGGGCAACTGAAGCCCCATCCCACTCCTCACCCCCCCACGCTGGGCCACCCAAACCTGGCATGGAAGAGGCACAGGGCACACGGGATTGAGAAGGGGAGATGCTTTGCAGCCTCCCCACAGGTGAGGGGTGAGCGGGTGCCGGCACTAAAACAGCAACTGGCTCCCAATAACCCAGGAGGGATGGGCTGCAAAGCTGAATTTGCACAGTCTTTCCCAGGGAAGAGTTGCAAAGCAGGTTTAAGTTTGCTCCGTAAACAACAACTCTGCTGTTTTGCCCTCTGCAGCACAGTGCCCGCCGTCAGGCAGGTGGTGGCCTTTGCAGAGGAACCCTCCCAGCCGCGAGAAGAGGGAAACGACACAACTTCGGCACCCTCCAAGGAGCGGCAGCCTTACCCCCGGGGCATCGCACACGATCAGATGCCAAAGATGCCCTGCCAGCACCCACGCTCCAAGGACAAGGGTGTGCGACAGATGCCTCCCTCCCTGCCACTCAAAAAAAGTCTGTTTTACACCAGTTTTTTTTCCAAGTCAACCTCACTTGGAGTATCTCGTCAACAGGACGACCGTATCCCCCAGGAACAGCAAAGGCAGTGGGATTTTATGTTTTCCCCTTTTCAAATTTCATGGCCAGCTGCTTCCCGGCACACTGCCGGCCAGCGCTGCCTGCTCAGGGCTGGATAACACGGACAGGTCGCTCGGCTTGTTCCCAGCCTGCTGAGAGAGCGCAAGCACTCCGACTGTGGGAAGCCACAGCCTAAGTGGAGTAAGAGACTGAGAGATCCCAACAGAAAAAGAAGAAGAAAAAAAAAGAAATAGCGCTTCCTGCCAAATCCACCAGCAAGAATGGTTTATATATGTAAGGAGAAATAGCAAGCTTTTATTTCAGGCGGGCGGCCCTGACCTCTTGCACTGCACCGCAAATGGCATGCAGTCCGCTCACACGATGGGTTTATCCCATTAGAGGAGCACCAGGGTACCATCCTGCGGGACACCAACTGTCCCCCATCTCGCCGGCACTCCAGCACTACCCACGGCGCTGGAAACGCCGAGCAAAGCCTGAGCCCTCCACTCTTTCCCAGTAAGGTGCACACAAGTCCCTGGCTCTCCTGGGCCGATGTCCGCAAGCAACACCGCGCAGAGCCAAGGAGGGAAAGCAGCAGGGTAACTCTGCTCCAGCTTCACCCATCCATCCATCCAGCTTCAACATCCTTACGGGATGGCTGGGAAGCCTCACCCAACTCTTTGCAGCCGAGTTTAGGGGAGAGCAGGTACACCAAGGGGAAGGGCTCCCGGGGAAAGCGGAGAAAACCCAAGGCTAGGCGAAAAGAGAGCTGGAGAAGAGGGAATCCCGGGGGGTCGAGGGTGCAAACGCTGGGCAAGGGACCCCCACCCCCGCAGCCTCCCTCCCCTCGGCGCCCGCTTGCCCACCTTGGCCTCGAAGCAGATGCCGTGCTGGAAGGCGTCTTCGTTGTGCAGGGGGATGCGGAGGTCGTGCCGGTCGTCCACCAGGTTGTACTTGGACTTGGCGGGCATGGCGGCCCCGCGGCGGCCGGGCTGCCCCTGCAGCGCGCCCGGCGCTGCTGCTGCCGCCACCGCCGCGGAACCTCCGCGGAACCTCCGCCCCTCGCCGCCGGCCGGCCCCGGGGCGGGGACGCGCCGCCGCGGAGCGCGGAGGAAGGGCTGGGAGAGAGGGAGGGAGGGAGAGAGAGAGGGGGGGGTGGTGTGCAGGAGACCCACGTTTACAGACCCCCCCCACCCTCTTCCAGAGGGGAGGAGCAGGGAAACGTTTAAAAAAAATAAAAATAAAAATAAAAATGAGGAGACGAAAGGGGCGCCGGGGAAGGCACCGCTGACATCTAGTGCGCGGTGCCGGGTCTGCAGCCCGGCCCCGCCAAAGTTTTATTTAAAAAAAAAATTAAAAAAAAATAAAAGGAAAGTGGGGGGAAATAGGAAAAGCCTCGCATGGGGTTACGGGGGTGAGGGCTCAGTTCAGCCCCGGGGGTGCGCAGAGCGATGGGGGAACGCCGCGCCGCCCCCACCCCGGGGCACACACGGTCAGCCCCCGGCTGGGAACGGGGCCCGAGAAATGCACCCCCCCCACACCCCCCCGCGGTGGGAGAGCCTGGGCTGCTGCAAACGCTCCGGCCAATGGACGCTGTATCCAGACCTTTATATCAGCTCTGGACACGATAGAAATCAATTGAGCCAGAGGTGAAAAATCTCTATCTTATTCTTAATTAAAAGGCCAGTCCTTGTGACCAGACCCGACCCTTACCTTATAAAAGACCTAAAAGCTGTGAACATGCTCCCCCACCTACTGAAAGCACCCCAGCATCACTGTCCAGATGTGCAGGGAACCACTCACATAGGTCTGACTGCAAGTCCAGGCTGTTTCACCCCTTACCCCACATGCATAGCACACCCTCAGGTAGGGCTCCATCCCTCTGCGTTTTAACACCCACAGATGCTGCATGACAGCTGCAAAGCTCATCACACTGCAGCAAAGCTGAAGAGCTCACACTGGCCTTCACACCTGCCAGAGACACCACTTGGGACAAACCTTTCCCAGGGCAGATGTGGCCCCCCACTCCACAGGAGACCCACAAATCCCACTGCCTTTGCTCTGCTCTGCTTGCATGGTCCTATATGCCAGAGCACGTTTCCCTCGTGTGCCTCAGGTTCCTAAATGACTGCAATGCAAAGAGCAGTGCTGGCTGTTGACCCTTCCCTGGGCATAACAGCTTCAGGACCATCCATTTTTCAGACCAAATCAATGTGGTGAAACTTCCTTTGGGTTTATAACACAGCCACAGTGTTTGGGTCACATCTGAAAACCTGTTTTGTTTCCCCTCGAAGCAGAATGGGCTTCCCACCATCCCCAGAGGCTCAGACAGTTACGTGACAAGCTGAGAAATCCCTGTGCTCAGCCATACCCATGAGAGGCGTATGGGAATGGCCGTTGTGCTGCCAGCTTGCCCACGCTGGGCTCTGGAAGGGATCACACGGAGCTGCCAGCACTTGGACAGGCGAATCAAATCAAGGGATGATTTCCCACTGAAGGCACGATGCCAGCAAACCATGGGCTCTTGAAAACTTTTACTCCTCATTTTGGAAGGGAGGGGATGGGGTCAGTGCTGTGTATTGCAGCTGCAGCATCTTGGTGACTGCACTTGCAGAGATCCCCTGGGCAAAAAGGGCACAGAGGAATGAACAGCCATGAGGCACTTGAGGTCACTTAAGTCTGGGACAGACAGAAGCTGGTGGTGGGATAGTCTTGAGCCTAGATCCGCTCTGTGGCGTTTGATGCTCTGGGCTCTTGCTAAAGGTCTCTGTTTACCTCTAGCAAAGGTTTAGCCGACAGCACTGAAGTCCCAGGTACTGGGAATGCTACAGCCACTGGAGAAGTCCCCTGGAGGTCTGTGGTCCAATGCCTGCTCCAAGCAGGGCAAGCTTCAACACAAGAGCTCAGGGCTGTGTCTAGGCAAGTTGAAAGTATCCCCAGGGACAGAGATCCCACAGCTTCTCTGGAGCCCTGTTCCTGTGCTATAATTGATTAATGACATTCAGTCTTGCCAACTGCTGGCTTTCCACAGCTAGCAAAACCCTACGGATTCAGTGAAGAACTGAATTCCCACGTGGGAGGGCTTCTGAGCATCTCTTCAGTGAATAGCGCCTTTGGGGAGGTTTTCCCCTAGGCACGGACATGGGTGTTTGATGGGAAGTCCCAGTGGGTCTGCCCAGCAGCGCTTGGGCTGGCTGCAGACCCTGGTGGGTGGTAGGTGCCATGGGCAGTCCATAGCCCGCTCCTCTGGCCTCTTCCACAGTTGCAGGGGCACTTCTCACTGACTGCCGCAGCACCTAGAGCAAACCTGGAGGCTGCTCTTCAAATACTGGGGTTGAACCAAAGGACAGTTGCTTCTGGACCTCTCATGTCAGCAGCTCAGTGCTGCTGCAGCATGGAAACAGCAGCTTGGGGGGGGCAGAGGGGGAGGCAGCAGCTCTTCCTGCAACCAGTCTGTCCCAACCCCCCCACCCGCCTGTTGCCCCAAGTGTGATTTAGATGGTACTTGCAGAATCAGGCAGTGCTGCCAACAAACTTTGTTGAGTTTAGGATACCTGTGGCATTTCCCATGATTCCACCTTCCTGTTATATTACAAAAATTAACTGTGATCCCAGGGAAAAAGAAAAAAAANAAAAAAAAAAAAAGAGACAATGGCCAATTCTCCCTTCCCTTTCACCACACAAACCAAACCACCACCTCTTCCTGGGAGAGCTTTTTCCGGGCTTTTGATCCCAGGGCATCAAGCCTCATCCTCCACCACCACCACCAGAAGGTACAGGAGATCCCTGAAGAATAAGGAGAGGATTAAACTCTCACACTCGTGTTTGTCCTGCAAGTCCAGAACCTGTTTCCTCCCCTTTCAAAATCAATAATGACAAGCCCTGGAATAACACCTTGAAGTTGTGTAACCGGTTCACTTGTTTTCGCAGTCCCGTCCGTTTCCGCCCGTGCGAGGACGGCGGTGGCTCGCCCGCGTTTGCACAACGGCCTGGGACAAAGGTCCCATGTGCCACCCCAGCAGAGGTGGCACCTCACCAGAGCCAGGGGAGTCGGGGACGCGGCCCGCGCAATCTCGAGGGAGCCGCAAAGGACCTTTTGAAGGACTCGTCCGTTAACAGGAGAGTTTTTGAACAGGCTCCGAGGTGGGCGGAGGAGCGGAGCAGCCGTCCACCCCGCCGGGGGAAAGGCTCCCCAGTCCCCGCACCTCGGTCCCCGCTTCTCCCCGGTGGGGTTTTGCCCGGCTCTCTCCGGTCGCAGGTTGCCGGCCGCGGGATGGGGATTTATAGGGCTGGCCTGCCATCTCCTGGGAAAGCCGTGAAATGCAGCACAGAAAACCCAGACCGGGCTGGAGAGGCGGCGAGCGCCGTCCCCAGCCTTGTCCCAGCTCTCCTGCGCTGCAGCCCAGGGATTTCGGGGGCTTCTGCCCTTGCTCCTACCACAGCACCCCAGGGAAACCAGTCCCACGCCCCACCTGAGGGTCACAGCCTTCCTTTTTTTCCACCCTGTGAAGTTGAGAAGTTGTTCTTGCGATGCTTACGTGAAAGCCAGCCAAAAAAAGCATCTCACTACGTGCCTGCTCCAACTCTCCACCACCACAAGACCCCTTCGGACAGGGCCAGCAGCAGGTGAATTGGAGACAGAGCCCTGCAGCTCCTCTACATCCTCCGGGGTGCCATGGGGCACAGCAGGGAGAGCCGGCTGTCACCCCAGCTGGCAGCACACTTGTGCATTGGTCTGCACTGAGCAACGTACCCAAAAGCAAGGGACCCGAAAGAGTTGGTCAGGAGCATTTTGAGCTCGCCCATAGTGGTTTTTGAAGCATCGCAAAGCTTTGGTAGGTTTCAGGACTAGAAAAGAACTGATATTGTGCAAATATTTTATACCCACTGTGTGGCCTGCAAGTGTCAGCTTGCATTGTCTAGTCTTGCCCTTAAAAAAAAAAAAANACATGCGCTATGGAAAAACCACGGTATTTCCAGCAGAGAGGCATGTTTGTTACTGTAACCCCCACAGCCTTTAACAGAAGCCACCTGTGATCCTTTATCTAGCCTGGGGAGGCACGGGGAAACGTAATGTTTGCAGAGCACTTTGTACATCAAACACAGTGTGTGCCAGGATGGCAAAGCTGCAACTTCTCCCTGCAACCCTTGTGCCACGCCACTATGGGAGGAGAGGACAACCACCTGCAAACAAGGCAATGGCGAGCACACAGCACAGCCCCAGCAGGCCAGTATCCCCCTCCTCTTGCTGCTAACGCTCTCAAAGCGAGGAAATTCAACGTACCCACGGCTGACTACTCCACAGCCATCATTGCACGTGTTGCTTCCACAGCACCAGTGAAGCACAGTGGGTTTGGGGAAAATACGCTGTTTGTGCTCAGGAGGCCCCTCCTCCAGAGAGCAATAATAAAAGGGCTTTTGGCCAGGTATGCAAATATTTTTTATTGTGCTGGATGTGGGTGGGAATGAGAAACATCACAGAGCATGGCTGTGAGAGGAAACGAGCAGATGGTAGATTTTGCAGCTCTAAGCAATAAATCGTAAAGCAAATTGGCTCTTAGGCAGGCATTCAGATTGGAAAGGTAGGGTCCAGCTCAGTTTGGTGCTCTAGTTAGCTTTAATGTCCTTCCATGAAATCCTACAGCAGCAAGTTCTTTTAGGGTCACGGTCCTGCAATTGAAGAGTGCACCAGAGCACAGACCTGTGTGACATCAAGGCCCAGCTGGTGCAGAGCATCCCAAAGTACCTGCCAACCCATGGTGGGCTTGGGCAGGGAGTCACCTTGTCCCTCCAGTCACCGGCACAGTCGCAGGTGGAAGAAGCACTAAGCAGGGCACGCGGGTCAGGCACAGCAAGCAGATGCCTTTTCTGCCTAGTAAAACCTGGTGATTAACACCTAAATAGCAAGGGCTGGGAAGGAAGCAAAGACTTCAGAAAGGGGAGGAAGGGAAGTCAGCTGGAATTAAGGTCAGGAACTTGCTGGCATTTGCTGACATTTTATTCTGATGACCTGGCAGAGCTCATTCTCATCAGGCACACACATATGTGTGTATTTATTTATTTTAGAGGTGGGACTGGGAACGATTTCAGAGCTGTTTTTAAAAAAAACACAGGCCCATCTTTGATGTCTGCTGGGATGTGGACAGCCTATTAACAGAACCACCTGAAAACTCAGATTTTGCCTTCACAGATATTTTTATTCTTTGCACCACCATTTCCTTTCAATTTGCAATTATCCCAGGTTTTTGGAAGCTCTCCACAAACCCCAAGTCTTGAAACATTTTTGTTTCAGAAAGACAAACACATGGTGTTTCTGAAATAAATACACTCCCTGGAGTGGAGCAGGTGCCGGCTAAAATTAACATTCCTCCCTGCCAGGCTCAGCCAGCCCCATCACAACCAGCAAGTAAGCCATGAAAGCCTGGAAGGTTTGGGGCACCCAATGTCTCATTGCCGCAGCAGGGAGCTGGTGGCAGTGGGACCCTGTCCCTGTGGGCCTCCCACAGGGTTCCACATGTGGGAACTACCCAGGACCAGCAGCAGGAGCACTCCCACAGCAAACTGAAGCAATGCCCACATCCACTGAACACTTCACAGCCACGCAGGAGCCATCCCATACAATATTCATCCTGTTCTAATCTCACTGGCCCATTAATGATAAACATGCCAAAATGGTATTACAAGACAGACACGCTGCATGAACATAATTTTTAACCATCCTCACCATGATCAGTTGCAATAGTTGCCAGCAAACTTATCAATAAATGTATTAACAGCTGCTTATTATAAGAATTAGTACTTACCTCCTCAACACACAGCATTTCTCATCCCCACAGCAAGCATAGCATGCAGCCCCAGGGCTCAGCTCCTTCCCCACCTCCAACAGCCTGGAGGATGGACATGGACACAGCTGGAAAACACAGGGCACAGCTTCTTCCCCACCCAAAAAAATAACTCACTCCATCCATCCATCCATCCATCCATCCATCCATCCATCCATCCATCCATCCATCCATCCATCCATCCATCCATCCTCTCTACCCTGTCCAAACTAGCTCACTGCAAGGTGAGTCACATCTCCTTAAATCACCACTTCCCCAGGTGCTCCCAATGAGTGAAAGAAGCTGCTCCACACTGCCTGCCAGACCATGGAGGTGAAAAAAAGAATGCAAAAGTGGAAGAAGCCAACAAGTGGGCTTGTTCCCGGGTGTCTGGCAGGTCCTCCTGCCTGCGCGAGGCTTGGGCTGCCCACAGCAATGGGGATGGGAATTGCTGAGAGCAGATGCCCAAGAGAAGGAGGGTGAGGACCTGAAGTGAGAGGGAGCTGTGCTGGTGGTCCCACGGTGACTGCAACAGCAAGCAGCCACTCCAGGTGCACAACACCGCACAGTGCTGGCTTGGCGAGCCGTCGGTCTGAAATTCATTCGCAGTTTATGATGATGTTGTTCCCAAGGTAGAATCACTGCAGAAGGAAAGGTCTTGAGCTCGGGTTTGTCCCCATGTAGGGGAATTTACACAGCAAGACCTCTCCTAGCTTCAGGAAGACCCCAGGGCACCCAGGACTCCAGATTTTTGGCCACAGCTTTTTTTTTATTGCACTAGAGACAAGGAGGAATATGGCTTTTCTCAGCTTCTATAAGAAGTACCAAGGAAGAAGAATATCTTCTTCATTTGTGTGATGAGCAAGTAGCCATATTCAAATGATATGTTAATTGCTGTGTCTAGCTGTCAAGCTTCTTGTAGCAATCCCTCACTTGCGGCTGATAAATAAATACGATACTTGGCATTCTTTGTTTGGGAATGCAGCTTATGATCTTCAGACATGTTATTGCTGGGCTCCTGAGTGCAAGACACCAAACTGAGGAGGAGCCGTTACCCTGGGTGCTCTCCCCCGTGAATCACTGCAGCTAATTGGAACTACCTTTGATATGTTTGTAATTTGCCAAGGCTTATTTGCTGTATAATCAGACACATGGCCCCTTCCTTTAATTGCCTTGTAAACTGCCAGCATGATTAATTCTGACACAAGCCCACGTTTATCTGGGGATTGACATGTGGTGACTTACGAGGGTGGTGAGGTGAGGGCTGGGACACCCCCATCCAGCCCACCGGGTTGGGGGACCATCTCTCCTGCTGGGTGCAAGTGGTTGGTCCTCGCTCTTGATAACTGTGTGGGCATGCAGCCCTTTCCCCATGCAAGGTAACCCCGTGGGTGCCCAAACCCCAGCCGTGCCTCTGCAGTAGGTGTGCCTGCGCGCCAGTGCCTGCTGATGGGTGCAGAATTCCCAGAAAAGCACTCCCTGCACCCAGCACCACCGAGGCAAAGTCCACGGCAAACGCCTTCTGCGATTCTCAAGCACAACCTTGGGGACATGTGCTGGTCCCTAACCTCACCTGGAAAACCTCCTCCAGCTCTGCCCCTCTCCACAGCCGTCTTCCCACAGCCCATCGATAGGCAATGGGCTGCAAAAGCTGTATTTCACTCTCACTCCCACCTATTTTACATGCTAAATCCATAACTCTGATATATTCTCCTAAGGGACCTCTCATATCCGGGCAATGAACATTTCTGTGTTTGCTGCTCAACTTTCTTGCCTGGAGATATAGTCATATGAAAAAATAATACATAAATCAGCCCCCAAATCCCAGTGACTGCAATTGCCCAGGGAAGAATTAAAGCAGCAGAGTTAGTAGCCCTGGCTGCCAGCATTACGGATTCTACATAATTTCACCGTGGTTGGACACTGGTGGAAGGAGGGACGAGCAGCTGAAGTGGGTGCCTGGGTGCTCAGCTGCTTGCTGCTGCTGGGACGGACAGATGGACAGATGGATGGATGGAGGTACGGGGAGCGGCATGCCCTGAGCCGCAGCTGGCTCCTTGGTGGGGTGTTGGGGAGAGGGGTGGGGGATGCTCAGAGCCCCCCACGCCCACCCTCTGCCTGCTGGGACCAGAGCGTGGCTGGTCCCCAGCATCGCCAGGGCCACCAGAGGGAGGTGGTAGGCCACCCTGGATGGGGTGGTGTCCCTGTGCTGGCACCTGCGTGCAGAGGGACCAAGGCCACGAAAAAAATCGAAATGCACTGGGCATACCAGCAGGGTGACAGCGAACCGGCAAGAGGGGGACATGGGGATGTGGCTGCAGGCTGCATGATGGGGACAGGGGGGTGGCCAAGACTCGCAGGAGGAGCTAGGAGTTGGGATCCGGAGGGAACCATTTCCATAGCCTCAGCTAAAGGTGGCACACAGAGAAGGGTCATCTGTTAAAAAAATCTGGGACACGGGATTTTCCCTGGGCTGAGAGCGGGTGCCAGGGGTTTCGCTGGACCAGGCGTGGGGGAACGTGCCTGCATCCCCCAGGCACCCAGGGTCTGCTTCCCTGCAGGAGGTCTTGGTGCTGGTGGAAGCACAGAGAAGTCAGCGGGAGTGTTCGGCAGGAAGAAAGCTCTTGAGATTGTCCCTCTCTTGCCTTGTCTCCGTTTCGAGGACCGGGTTATTTCAGAAACATACTGTAAGTGGAAAAAATGCCCACAAAGGAAAGAAGGCAAGGAGGGTAAGAGGGTGGGTGCGGATGCTCAGCGGGAGGGCAGCACCTACCCACCAGAGCCCTTAGGTCCCCCCCACTTTTCCCTTTCTGCTCCTTTTGGGCCCTGATTAAGCATCAGCTGAACCCGGCTCAGCCCCCTCCATGCCCAGGGAGAAATTAAAGAGGACTTTGTTTCCAAACAATTGCAAATGCATAGTTTGAGAATCTGTAATTTAAACGCAAATCCTCCTTCTGCTAACAGTGATGGATGGCTTTTTCCTACTGCTTTGAGACCCCTTGGATCCTGCACGGCAGATGCCTTCCTGATTTATGGCTTGCCTCTTCATGCGACGGGGGGGGGATGGGGGGAAACAAACAGCCCGATTCTAATTACCGCACTCTTGTTAGGATAGTTTCCTATATTGCTTCCATCTTATTATTGGGGGTCCCCACTCCACCTTTGTGCGGCCGGCTTGTGTTTTATGGGGTAACCTTGGCGTGGATTCAAATCATCTCTGTTGCACTCATTTCGCTGGCGCGTAAGTTCATGTGCACCCCAGACAGACAACACGCCAGAAATTGTGGGATTTTTTTTTTTCTGAGTGGCTCAGGCAGCGACAGGGGGTCGAGATGTGGGGATGGGGATGAGGAGGAGGAAGGAGAAAAGCCGATGCCAGCGGTATTTGCCCGCCTCCGATGGGCACCGGCAGAAAAGAGGGAGGGAGAGGGATGGGGCCACACGAGGGGCTAAAAATAAATGTTCTTCTTCCTAAAGAGAATCTTGCTGGTTCAACTCTTTCCCATTCTTTTCTGTGTGAGGGTGGTTAATTCTCCTTGGGAGCCCATTCACTCAGCAGATGTTGCTTTTCTTTGTGTGATTAGCCTGAAATCAACGGAAAATAATCCTGTCCTTTAACAAATATTGAAGCACACAATTCCAGTGCTACAAGGTGCTTCAGCAGCCCGAACAGATGCTGAAATTACTGTCTGTTAGGAAAAAAAAAAGCGCACACGGAGGTATCCATTGAATCCAGCTTTTAAAATAGCATCACCCGAGTTTATGAGCTGATGGGGGAAAAACGCCTGTTTGCAGCTGCAGAGCTGGGGCTGGTTTGGGCTCCCCGGCACGAGGACAGTGACATCCTGGAGTGAGTCCAGTGAGGCCACCACGGTGGCTGGCGTGGGGGGGGGGAGCACGGGCCGTATGAGGAGAGGCTGAGAGGTGCATTAGCTGAGCCCGGGGAGGGGGAGCCATCCAAAAAGCTCCTGCCCCTGTGCTCCCCGTTTGGCACGGGCTGCAGAGCTCAGCCTTGTTTTTACCATCGCGGCCGCGTGGCTCGTCCTGGCCACGTGGCAGATGCTGCCGGCAGCGATGCTACAGGCAGAAATGCCAAACCCTGACCCCTGCAGACCCCAGCGATGCCCACCAGCGGAGGGTTTCTGGCTCACGCTGACTTCTCGAAATGGGCTTGTCAGCTACGTTTTAACTCATTTCATGTGTCTTTTACTGATAACTTTTAAAATCAGACTGTCGCGCTGTCTGGACCCAAATGCCAGCAAAGCCCAAGTATTTCACGTCCGTGCCGTTACCTTTACCAGTCAAAGTCCTAATCTCATCAAAGAGCAAAATCAGAATTATCTGATGACCACCAAGTCCCCATAAAAGCCAGAGGATGGGAATGAATTATCTTCCTATCACCCGCTCTAAAATCATTGAATCCCAGTAAATTTGCCCTTTATTTGCTGCTGTGAAGTTACCAGGGATGCTATCCCCCATCACTGGCCTGGTCCAGCCTTCTGCCAACTCCTTTATGGCCCTTCAGTCAACGTGCCTGGCTGGAGTATGCTCTGATCCCCTCCCCATTGTGCAATGGGGGAAAATATACTTATTTCTAATCATCTCCCTCCTGCTTGTGCTCAGCCCCTGATGTGGGGACATCCGTGTCACTGCTCTGTGTGGAGCCCAGACCTGAAGCCATCACCAGTCATGTCTTCCTACTTGTTCAGGTGATAATTTTCCCCACCAAGAAAACCTTTGGGTCTCATAACAAGTACTTTTATTTCAACTAATTTGCAGCCAACGCCATTTCATATTTCAAAGTCACGTCTTGTGTACTGAGGAGAGAGGAGGGAATAGCCCATGAAAAGTGGTGTCTTCTTAGATTAGAGACACCACCTTTTATGAAGGTGGTGTCTCTAATCTTCTTCTCAGACATACAAAAATGCAAATCCTTTCCAAATGGCATTAGATCATAGAATCCAGCAAGGTATTTTTATGGGCAATTTGCTATTGGCCCCTGAAATCACTGCTCTGCCTCAGTGCAGCACTGGGGTGCTCTCTGCTGTGGTGGTTCCGATTCGGCATCTCCCCACCAGCTGAAACCTCGGCTAGCACTGCTGGGTTGCCCAGGTAGGCTCACCCAAGCAGGTGGGCTGGCCCTGGCTGGCATCGGGATGCTGACACCAGCCCTGAAAAACCTCTTCTCTCCCTTGCCCGGATCCCAAGATTGTTTAAAAGACCAAGGAGCTCTGCTGGGCTCTGCCGCACTGCAAGCCAGAAACAAGCTGCCTCCAGGCTGGCCCAGTGCCGGCTCCCTCTAGCTCCGGAGGGAACTGGGGACAGTCCCCGCAGATGGGGAGACGTGAAACCTGTTAATCATCTCCCCAGTGCTGTGCTGTTGCATGAAATTGGATTTAGCACCATTAGCCAAGCAGCTTCTGAGCAGCTCCTTGACTCCTGCCGAAACCGCTCTCCCACTGCAAAGCTGATTAACAGAGTGCGTCCACAGTATTTAATTAACCTAATGAACCCTGACGATAAAATTAGAGTCCACTTAATTCCTAGTTCCCCACTGTGGCGGGCAGGTGAAACAGCTCACAGTGCCACAACAGCCCACAGCCGCTTTGCAGGGGCTGCCAGGGGGCGGGGGGCTCCCATACACCCCGGGCTGCAAGGAATGAATCAGCCCCTTTGCCCACTGCACTTGTAAAATTCTTCAGAGCCCCAAAATAAGGGGTTGGAAGTAACGGATTGCCAACTCGCATCGGAGCAATTATCCGGTCCTCATGTCTGCAGCGCCTGCTGCTTCTGCAAAGGACCCCAGGTCCCACCTCTAGGCATTTCTCCTCACAGGAAAGGAAAGGATAATAAACGACAGGCTCAGGGACTCTGGCAGAGTCTGTGATCTCCAGTTGTGCTGCCCTGGACGTTACAGACACTGGAGCCTGTAGGGAGAAGGGAGGCAATGGATGGGGCGAGGAGGTGCGTATCCGTGCAGTGCACCTGGCTGGGCACTCTGGGGCTGGCACGGCCCTGACCGATGCGCGCTCCTGCCGTAGATGGCAGCAGCCAGCTGGATTGGTGCCTCCAGCACAGCCTGAGCTCATCCTACCTCTGCATTGCTTCGGACATTTGGAAGGAAACAGTTGAAGCAGAGAGGGTTTGGTTTTTTTCTGGTATAAACAGAGCTCTGTCTTAATGAGAGAATCATAGTATCATAGAATGGTTAGAGTTGGAAGGGACCTTGAAGATCATTGAGTTCCAACATCCCTGCCATGGGCAGGGACACCTCCCACTAGACCAGGTTACTCAAAGCCACATTCAGCCTGGCCTTGAACACTTCCGGGGATGGGGCACCCACAGCTTCCCTGGGCAACCTGTGCCAGTGCCTCACCACCCTCACAGTAAAGAATTTCTTCCTAATATCTAATCTAAATCTACCCTCTTTCAGTTTAAAACCATCACCCCTTGTTCCATCACTACAGTCCCAGATAAAGGGTCCCTCCCCATCTTTCCTGTAGGCCCCCTTTAGGTACTGAAAGGCCGCTATAGTGTCTCCCTGGAGCCTTCTCTTCTCCAGGCTGAACAACCCCAGCTGTCTCAGCCTGCCTTCATAGGAGAGGTGCCCCAACCCTCTGATCATCTTTGTGGCCCTCCTCTGGACTCACTCCAACAGGTTCATGTCCTTCTTATGTTGGAGACCCCAGAGCTGGACGCCATACTCCAGGTGGGGTCTCACAAGAGCAGAGTAGAGGGGCAGAATCCCCTCCCTCGACCTGCTAGCCACGCTTCTTTTGATGCAGCCTAGGATGCTCTTGGCTCTCTGGGCTGCAGGTGCACATTGCTGGGTCATGTTGAGCTTCTCATCAACCAACATCCCCAAGTCCTTCTCAGGGCTGCTCTCAATCCATTCTCTGCCCAGCCTGCATTTGTGCTTGGGATTGATTGCCACGACCCACGTGCAGGACATTGCACTTGGCCTTGGTGAACTTTAAGAGGTTCACAGAGGCCCACCTCACAAGCCTGTCCAGGTCCCTCTGGATGGCATCCCTCCCCTCCGGTGTGTTGACCGCTCCACACAGCTTGGTGCCGTCAGCAAACTTGCTGAGGGTGCACTCATAAAGAGCCATAGCGGAGTTCTCTGGCATGAGAACTGCCGAGCACCCTGCGCAGGTATAGGGTGCCTGCAGGTGATGTAAATTCTCCAGCCCTTGATGCTTTCTAGTTCCGACTGGCTTTCTCTCTGTGTGAAGATGGATTGTCGCTCGGCCAGAAATGCTGGGCTTGAGGGAGGAATCATTGGGCAAGCTTCTCTGGCCGCGGCTCTGCAGATCATAATAGTCCCTTCTGGCCCTAAAGCTTATGAATCTATAAACCAGATAATTACTAAAATAGCTATGCCATTTCCCTGTGACATAACAATAATTTAAAATGTATTTTAATATACAGAATGTAAAAGAGAAATGTCCCAGGGAAACAGAAATGTCAAAGAGCATCAGTTCTGCCACTTGCAGCAAATCAAGTGGCTTTTTGTGATGGAAGTGCTGTTTTTAGGAAAATGAGAAAAGGCCCCGCTCCCTCTCCGGGTCCCCAGGAGCCCTGTTCCCTGACCCGAATTACATCCACCTCTCCACTAACCCCTACGCCTTGCAACCTGCTCGGAAGCCAGGTGTGTGGTGAGAAGTGACAGTACAAGCAGGGGCGTAGCATCAGGTAGCGCTCCAAGGGAAAGCCGCTTTTCCTCACTGAAAGTTGATGATTCCGTTTCTGCCCAATTTCTAGAGTCCAGATGCCTTGCAGCCTTTTTGGATGAAACGACGCAGCGGAGGAATTTAAGGGGCCAAATTAAAGGCAGGTTCGACGACTGGGGAGCCTCATCCTACACTTGTTTTGTGCTTGGTCCCCCTCAGGCTGCTCCGTTCAGAGAAGCAGATCCAAAACACACGGGAGAGAAACTCTTCCGAGCCCAGAATGAAGAAGAAATATGATGCGCTTATTCCTGGAGACTTAGAGTTGCAGAAAGGTGACCCTAGCTTAAGAATTTGTGGGAGCAGTTTCTTGTCTGGATTTCAGTATGCCTTTAAAGTCTCAGGGTCTGGGATTGGGGCAGTGAAACTGGGAAGAAGCGATAGTTCAGCTGCCCACGCTGTTTACAATTGCAAGATGATAGAAATGGAAAAAAAGTGAAAAAATAAAATAAATGAGAGAACGAGTAAGATTTTTTTTTACATTTTTGAACTTGCAATAATCTATCTTGTTGCTTGTCCTGCAGATAAGCAAATGACAGATACACCAAATCCACCCAGATGGAATTATTTAGTGTGTCTTTCACTTGGAGAGAAATGGAAATGAAGTCTAATAAGGCTCCTGAACTCTTTCTTTACTGCCCTCAGAGACGACCAAGAGGCATTTAATTTCCTTCAACCCAAGAGCATAAACTGCACTCAGACACTTTATAAAACCCGTCAGGCATCTTTCTGAAAGATTAAGTAAGTAGGACAACATTTTCAAGAAGCTGAATTGGAGCTGCCTGAGCAAACTGCCCGGCCAGAGCTGCACCGTGCCTCTGCCTCCTCTGATTTCTGCCCCAATGCACGGCTCTTCTCTTGCCGACAGCGAAGCAGAAATAAGCCTTCGATGGCATCATCCACCCCCCCGAGAAGAGGCAGCGCCCTGTGCGTGCCTATCCCCTGGCAGCAGAGGTGCAGGGCTTGTTCTGCCACCTGCACATCCCCTTTTAAAAGTTCAGAGCTCTCTGTGCATCACTCCTGGTGCCTGGCACAGGCGGAGGACGAGGGGCAGAGCTTGCTGTCCTTCCTGTCCTTTGCAGGGGTGGGATGCTGAGGTCTGGTCCCTCTCTCTGCCAGGGCTGCTCAGCAAGACGGGGAAAGTTTGAGGGGTCTGTCTGGCAGAGCAGCCCCCGCAGCGAGCGTGCGGGGTGCTGCGTGCCGGGCCGTGGATGCCGAGCCCCACAAGTGGGGCGAGGGACCCGGCAGCCCTCCCTTGGGGGACACCACTGCTTTCACAGCTGCACGGCTCTTGCAGCGTGTGGGAAGCTCGGCGAGCCATTGGGCGAGGTTATATTTAGGATGGTTTTGGTGTAAGGGGATGGAAGGTGGTTGGATTGGCAAGCACGCTGGGCTTCCCCGTGGGAGCGGTGTCACATTATGGGTCTAAGCTGGGGATGGAAAAGCAATTCTACCTGCAGACTGTATGGCACTGGGGAGGGGGCTCTGCTGACCTGCAGCGCGGGGGGAACCACGGTGCTCAGGGTAAGGATAAGCAAGAATTAAGAATCATAAGCTCTGACCCGGGTGCACAGAGCTCTGCAGGGACGATGGGGACACCCCCTTCCGCGTTATCCTCCTCTCCTGCCGGATTAGGGTAATTCAGAGAAGCGGAGCAGGGCCAGGGAAAGTCTGCTGCCCCTGTTCAGGTGAGAAATAGGGATCTCTTGGCTGCCTCTGCACCCAAGCAAGCAGGTCCCAGAAGACTTCCAGGTGCTCTTCTCTCGCAAGCAAGAGCCACGCAATTTGGGCAGCTCCGCTGCTTTGCCATACGCCTTAATCCTGCAGCAAAAGAACTCTCAGGAAGCAAACTACTTGTATTAAAGGAAGAGCCCTGTTAAGGGATGAGTTCCCAGTGCCTTCGGGGAAGAGCTGTGGGCAGGGAAAGGGGATGATGTGACTGTACGCTGGCGGCTTGGGCATCCAGGACTGCACTCTTCAAACTCTTTGCCACGGACAATAAAACCTTAAAGGTGCAGGAAAGGTTATGAGGTGTGCTGGTTTCTGTCCTGCACCCCGGGGTGCGGGGGACAGCATGTTCAGGGAGCACTGTAGGGGGAAGGGACCAGGTCCTCCGTAAGGACCGACAGCTCGTTTCTGCGCAGGAGGCAGAATTTCTGCATCAGACACGGAAGCTGGAAGGAGCCCAAAAACTGCAGCTGTGTTGAGCAAATTGGATCGTTATATTAGAAACCGAACAGGAGGAATCTGTGAATGAGAGCAGCTTGATGCTAGCTATTTTTCATCTGAAGAGGGATTCAACAAGGCGAACCCACTTCCCACCGTTACCTTGGCCACAGGATGACGGAGATGACAGTTTGATATTCACTTCCATCATATCTCCTCCTATCAATGCAAATAGCCCGTCAGGCTTCTCCCACCCCTGCCTGCTTCTCCGGCTGACACAGTCCCGCTGGGAGCACGCAGAGCACCCGAGCCCCAGGCGTCTGGAGAGCAGAAGGGCTGAGACACAAATCGAGGTGAGATGTGTCGGTGACAGGAGCCCTCCACGACCCAAAGCACTGCCCAAAAACCCCCTGCAGCTGGGCCAGCGGGGAAGGGTGGCTGCAGGGCACGGGCAACTAGACCCTATCAGATGAGTGCCGGCTTTGGTGCTGCTGGAGCAGGATGTCACAGACCCACCTGGCTGTGTGTCCCCAAGACCCACCCTTGGGTGCTCACTGGGCTCTCTGCATGCACTGGAGCAGGGACCAAAAGGGCATGGGCTACCCTGGCTGCCAGACTGCACGGCTGGGCTCTAGACGATGCCGCATGGCTTTAATTAGGAAAGAAGTGGCCTGCAGCCCCACAAGGGAATTAGCTATGGGGACTGTGAGCTGTGATTCTAATTCCAGCCCCTTTGCTAGGGGAAAACCCAGCCCTCCACTTTGCTGGCAGCACGAAATGGGAGATAAGATCTTCTTATCTTCCATCTTCATTCTTCTGCATGTGATTGTGCCTGGTTGAGAGCCCCAGCCAGCCAGCGGCATCCAGGGCAGGATTCAAGCCTGAGTAGGGGATGCAGCAGGCAGGGAAGGTTGCGGAGGGACCTGTGCTGCCCATGGTCATTAGCTCCTGGGGACGGCAGCGCTGCCAGCCTCGAGCATCAGCCTCAGGGGCTTGCGAAGGTGCTGGGGGCTCCTCTCACCTTTGCTGGGACAAGCCTGCCTGTTGCAGCACACCCGGCAAGGCGAGTTTAAGTTAAATGTCAGCTGTGATTTGGCATTTTATCTCTAAGTGAGGGTGAGTGACCTTTCTGGCTGCGGTCGGCGCGTGTTCCTGGCCCCACAGAGGCAGGCGCAGGTGGCTGTGGGAGGTAGGCAGCGGGCCACGCACTGATTTTTTGGCAGGAACAACATTTATTCTTTGCTGTTTGCCGTTTCTTTGCTGCCCTTGAGTCATTGTTAAATTTGTCAAGAGTGATTTACAACTGTGTCAACAAGTGGGATGCGAGCTGCTGGTCCACACCGCGGGGAGGGAGAGGGGGAATAGCTCCTGAGACACAATACAAACTGGAAGACTCGAAGAGAAAAGTGCAGGTACTCTCCTAAACCGTGGTCTGACCTAGTTGGGTGTTGCTGTAATTGCTCTGCATTTCCCAGGGTCTGACATGGCCCCTGGGCATTTCTCTCACCGTTCAAATGTGGCTGAGTCTGTTTGGCAGGGCTGAAATTCAGACGGGGGTTCAGTGTCTTCGGCTTGTTTGCGCAGTGCACCAAGAAGCGACATGCTCATCTCCCCAAAGATGTCACGGTCCTCCCCTTGCAGGGAAGGCTTTGCATGTCGAACCCCAGAATCACCAAAGTTTGCTGTTTGGTCCCTAGTCCAGCCCCTGGCTCAGGGCAAAACTGTCACCAGTACTAGATCTGACCCTGACAATCTTAGTGGCCTTTGGTTTCTCCATGTCTCTCCTGAACTGGGGGCAGGGACCCAAAGTGGGCTCTATTTCAGGTGCAGCCTTGCCAGCACCAAGCAGAGGAGGGTAATAACTCCACTCCATCTCCTGGCCTTGCTCCTCCTAAAGCAGCCCAGGATGCGGTTGCCTTGGCCTGCAGCGTGTCTGCAGACCAGTGTGCATGTGGGCCTGTTTCTGAGGAGGAAGACACAAATCCGTCTCCTCCCTGGGATGACAGAGCTGGCCACTGACCGCAGGGTCACCCACCATGGAGCAAATGCTTGCAGTGGACAGAGCAGGATCAATGCACGGAGGAGATGACTGAGCTTCTGCGTCACCCCGATCAAATCAAACACCCTCTCCTTTGCAAGGCACTGAAGGGTTCAGCGAGCCAAGCCAAGGAAAGACACGATTCATTTCTACTTAACACCACGCGTCAGTGCCTGCAGAGCCCTGCTGCTCCGTTGGAAACATCACAGAGCCCTTCAGCTGGCACCAGGCGCCATCTTCTCGTGGCAACGGGCCCTGCTTCTCGGGTACTTTTCTGCCTGCTGTGTCCTGACTCCAAGCAGAGGACTATGGCAATTCCTGCTCACAAATCTCTGCCATAACAATTGTCTTAGGTCGAGTGGGGAAGGACACGTCGTTGCTCCCTGGAGACCTTCAGAAACGGTATTGGGGATGCATGACATTTTCCTTCTGCTTTGCCTCTGGAGCAATCTGGACAGACAGCAGCTGTCTGTTGGAGCGAAATACTGCTGCCACCACATAGTCGCATGTAGCTGATGTTTATTCCCCAGTGAAGAGAATTACCGTAACCACTGACAAATCTATAACTGCCAGTAAAAAGCAGCAATGGAAGCAACCTCATACTGGAGCAATGCATCCCATTGCCATGAAACGTATCCATGAAAACAGCCATTCTCCCTCCTTTACCTTCAATAGGTAAAGAAAGTTGCCATGCATTTGTACTGTGGGGTCTCAGTCCCAGCTGGGTCATCTTACCATCCGAATGGCCTGAGGAGCATGTCATGCCAGGTTACCATTGGAAATGGCTTCAAGTTGCACCAAGGGAAGTTTAGATTGGATATTAGGAAGAATTTCTTTACTGAAAGGGTCATCAGGCATTGGAACGCGTTACCCAGGGCAGTGGTGGAGTCCCCATCCCTGGAGGTATTTAAAGGTCGTGTAGATATGGTGCTTAGGGACATGGTTCAGTGGTGGGCTTGTCAGTGTTAGGTTAATGATTGGACTAGATGATCTTACAGGTCTTTTTCAATCTAGGAGATTCTGTGATTCTGTGATTCTGTCTGAGGTGATGGAAAAATGCCTTCTCTATTTCCCTGTGAAATTTCTGCATGACGAGTGGGTTCCACTCCTACTTAGGGGCTATTCACACGTGAGTCAACGGTGGCCGAGCTGGTTTGAATGCATCATCCTGACAATAAAACCTGCTGGTAAAAAAACCCTACCTTAATGAGAAATCCTCAGAAGGGTTGGAGTGATTGTCCTCGCAGCTCTGCCGAAGAAACTCTTATAGCAGAGCATAGGCATCTGACATGCAAAGGAAGATGTTTGCTAAAAGTCGGGGGCTGCTGCACCGGAGAGGGGTTTGAAGCTGCAGGGAGAGCCTGCTTGCAGAGGAGGAGTCCCACTGCCGTGCCCCCCCCCTTTCACGTGTGAAAGGGCTTATAAATAATCTGATTCCCACGGCTCAACAAACAGCGTGCACCGGGGATGCTCTGCAAAGGGCTGTATCTTAGCAGGAATTCCCCGTTCACCTCCCTTCCTTCAGCATCCTGCTCCTCCTGTCGCAAAGGCAGCCTATGGCTGTTATTATTGTTATTGCTGTTATTATTATTACATACCACTTTCTAATTGCCCGGTAAATTTGCGGTAGCTTGAAAAAAAAAAACGAAAGGAAGGTGTGCAATTTGAAATGCTAAAGAGAGAAAGAGTAAAGACAGGGAAAATGCTGCGCATCTAGTAGGATTATTGAAGAGGTGATGAGGACATTCTTAACCTTAATTATTTCAAATCAACTCATTTTGTAGAGTGTGTAGGTTTATGAATCAGTTGCAACGTAAATTGATTCATAATTTCCTTTAATTTTCTGCTCTTCGGAGAATTTAAATCCCTATTAACATAACCTGTACCAGCCAGTTACTAAGAGACAGGAGAAAATTAGTATGGGTGAAGCTGGAAGACTGGCATTTTAATATGCTCGAGCCCACCTGCTGCGTGGAGGTTGTGATTGGGACTCATCAGCACGGGGCTGCTCCCGCCCCCCCGCCCCGAGCCCCCGGCTGCCGCTGTCTCCCATGGGACTCCCGGCTTTGGAAATGGAGGGCTCGGGGAAGAGTGAGGTGGGCATGCGTAGAGAGCACGGTCAGAGTTTGTTCCTGCTGCTCCACAGGAATACAAGCAATTCAAGAACTAGTGGAAAAGTTAATATTATCCACCACAGAAATGGAGATCCGCTGCCCAGTCCCCTCCGGGCAGCCTCAACTTGCTTTTTGCAAGTATTTTTCCTCCCGGTGCCTTTCATTTTTGTGACGTTCTCCTCATCATTTGCTCTCTTGAAATTATCCTTCTGGTGCCTGTTTTCTGCTACCCAAAATTGCACTTTAAGGGAAATGTATGAGTCAATCGTGTTGTGCAGCGCTGGAAAAAAAGAGTCTCACTGTAATTCCCGGTACATAAGGACTACGCAGAAATTTTAAAACCTTCTTGCCCTCTGCCGCTGGATGTCCTGAGCCAGTGGGTGATGCAAAGCAGCGCCGTGTCCCCCAGGTACCCGTACCCTGCTATAGCAGGCTGCACAGAGATGTGCGAAGTTCTGGAGCATCGCATGAATGTAACACCGGCATTTGTCGCTCTGGGTTTCAAGAGAAAGCTTTCCTTTAGGAAATAAGCAAATACAAGAACTAACAGCTACAGGGGAAAAAAAAAAATCAGGCCTGGTGGAGTGCAGGAATAAGGATGCCTATAAGCAAAATTGCTTTTTTGCTCTTTTTATTTTGTACTGCGCTGTAGCTGTTTCCTTTGCTGTGCACCTGGAGGCTGAGGGGGGACATGGACGGAGTTTTGGGGACAGTATGTTTGTGCCCTTCTTCAGAGCAAGGTTCCAGCAAGCTGCGCTGCGGCAGTCCGGGCTGACCTTGCTTGCAAGTCCTTTTGGGCAGTGACAAATGCCTTCCTCGGAGACTGCTCTTATTTCGGGCTGGACGGAAACCAAACGTAAAAAGCACACGAGGCAGCTGGCCGTGTGGGAAGCTGGCTCCGAGCGCTCTCGCTCTGCGACGGGAACACTTCATTACCGTCTTCGCTTGTCCTGCACGTTGTCCTCCTTGAGTCAGCCGTACTGATGTGGGTTAGGCAGCTCAGGCACCTCCGTCGCTGCCAACGCTGGCGATGGCCGGTGCGCGGGGCTCGGCAGGGATGCTCGCAGCCACCTGAACAAGTCGCCACAAAGCCTTTTGCAGCCGGCAGCGGGGACGGGGAGAGATGGGGAGGCAGCAGCAAAGATGCTCCCAGCCTGGGCAGGTGTTGGCAGAGCAAAACGCAACCCAGCCAGAAATATTTCGAGGTGGCATTTACCATTTGCACTCCTGGCTGCAGTCTTATTGCTGTTCCCAGCGGGCAGGGAATATTATTTCCTCGCCAGAGTGCCAAGGCAGGGGAGATGCATTTGCGCCATGCGGGAAATGCGGTTTGCGGTGAAAGAGCTGCATGAGTACGTTCTTGCTGGTGTGTTAAACGTGCTGAGTAAAACAGCAGGTTGTGGTAATATTAATCTAATAAAGGAAAATCAATAGTGGAATTCAGTTCAGGAGGGAGGGATTTCACAACCGCCTCTCGCAAGTGCAAACACACATTATGTCATCAGCAGAGCGGTAAATCAGCATTTCTGAGACCAGCTGCCCAATTACTGAGGCAGTTAGATGACGGGAACTGTAAATTGGATGTATGCAAATACATAGCATGAGACAGTAAAGTAAACACCTCCAAGAATTACTGAGAATTCTCTGGACCAAGTCACCAACCAGGCGGCTAGCCAGGTGTGAAGGCTCATGGGGCACGGAGAAGAAAACATGTCTGAACACTCTTGGTGCTCAGGTACCATCCCCAGGGCCCTGCCAGGCTGGCTCAGGGACTTGCAAGCTCCCCATGACCTTTAAGACCCCATGGCTACGGCTGGCAGGAGCACCGAGTGCCTGGCACGGCTCGGGCTGTCTCGCAAAACACATCTTCTCTGTATGCTGCTTCAGGGTCCTTTGGGGTTGTGGACCTATGGGTTTCTACAAAGCTAGGAGCTGCAAGACGTGGCCAGCTCTGTGCTGCTGGTCCCGAAGGTGAGGTAGCCATCACACATTTCCACGTCCTTGCTCTGAACAGTGTCTTTCCTGAGCACCCATTGTGCTAAGAAATTTTGTCCGTTTTGTCTTTTCAACAACTTAACAAAAAAATGAACATTTTTAATTGCTTTCCTCCACATACAATTTTTTCCCCTCTGTCGTACTTACACAGATAAGGTAAAGCTGAGGTTCAGAGGGAAGCTGAAGAATTCGAAGTGATGATGATGGGAGAACTCAAAGCATATGTTTGTGCCCACAGAGGTGATGAGGAAAAGCAATTAGTTCTGTGTAATTACAGGGACTACTACAGCTCCAGCCTGACTGGAGCTGACCTTCTCCTGTGCCTTTTTTAAAGGCCTTCTGCTCAACTTCTTTCTCTAGCTTTGGCTCCCTTAGACCTAGTATCTTCACTCCCAGGTTCTCCTCCTGCTCCATGTGCTGCTTTCTTTCTCCGAGGGTCTGTCCATCCACCACCCTCTGCCCAGGACAGCCCTTCTCCTGCACTGCTGTGTGCACATGTGCAGATTTGGGGGCTGGAGGAATTTCTGTAAATTTTCTCATTTAATCACCCACATAAGCACAAATGATTGGGTTTCCCTGCTCATCCCCAGAGGACACCAACGATTTGTGGGTGACCCAACTCTGTGTGGTGCTGAGCCCACCAGATCTCTTGGTAATTAATCTCCTAGACAGCCAACTGCTCTTACAAGCAAAAACCTCATTGTATTTTTAGCTTGAAATTTACTGGATTTTCAGTGCTGGACATTGTGGTGCCTTCATCAGCTACTTCAAAGACCAATTTAATATCATACATCATCTCCCTGCACAGGTGCTTAAAGACTGTGGTCAAGTTTCTTCTTTACCCAACTCCTTAATATGCTAAACAGATTGAGCTCCTTAAATCACTCATCAGTGTAAAGACAGTTAGAGCTAATTACCCTGGAGGCAGGGCTTAGGACCCCAGGCAACATGAACATGGCTCCACAGAAGTGACTCCTAGCCTGGCTTCCTGAGGAAAATGGCCCTCACACCCCTGGGCTGTTTGCCTATTGCTTGTCTGTCTGTCTGTCCGTCCCATCCTCCTCATCTCAACCTGTTGCTACCCTATTTGGCAGAGGGACGTAGTGCCACAGAGACGCACGCTGGAAGCCTCCTGGCTGCAGGGACCTGGCAGTCATAACTCTCCCAGTCATAACAAGGAGGGGGTCTTTGCACCCCAATTAGTGCAGTTAGCCGTGGGTTTATTGTGTGCCTCTCACAGCACTGACAGACCAAGGGCACCCTGCCGAGCGAGGTATCGATCGTTAATTAATGGCATCTAGCCTGAGATGAGCACAGCGTGGAGTGTGATGAGCTGACGGCCCTGGCTGCAGAGAACTCCTTGACAGAAAGATGAAGCCTCCTCAGATGACCCCGGGGGCTCCTTGGGCCGAGGCCGGCACTGCAGGGTAGCAGTCAGGGGCAGTGAGCAAAGGGTGGCTCTGGGATGAACCTCCTTCCCATTGCACCCCACTGCACCCACCAGGGTCTCAGTCCCACCAGAAAAACCCTTGACTTCACTGCTGTCTTGGCCCAAGACCAAGCTAGGTGCTCCAGCAGGACCACCAGGAGGTGGGGAGGAGGAGCTGCTTCACTCGCCTCAGTGCACCAGGGACACCCATGGTCTGGTTGCAGCCGTGCAGCCTCATCTCCATTTGGTCTCTGGCCCGTAACTGAGTGAGCAAAGCTTCAGAGAAGCAGAAGATGTGGGGAGGAACCTCCTTGCTATCTTCTTGTTGCACTGCCCAAACTGCACTAGCTGAGGCAGCAAAGAGGAGCAGCCTGGCTCAGACCTCCTGCTCGCCCAGAGGGACACTGCCCTGCGAGAGCCTCTCTGCTGTTTATCCCTCCCTCCGGCAGTCCCGATAGGATGTTTCCAAGCTTAGCCTGGCATTGTGATGCTGCAAAAACGCCCTGCCAAAGTCAGAGTCTGCCAGAGCGGAGAGTGGGTTAAAAACAACCCAGCATCCATGGGACCAAGCCTGGGAGCTGCTCCTGAACGAAACATGGCTGTGGTCCCAAGCGATGGAGTGGGACAGCATGTGCACTGGGGCCCAGGCAAGGTTTTGGAAGGGGTTTTGAATTTGCCATCATTGGTCCTGGGGTCAAGATTTCATCCTATGACCGGGGGCTGTTGGACTGTGTTCCTGCTGTGGGACCTGGGTGCTCGTCCGGCGGATGGAGCGGGCAGCCCTGGCCCGGCTTCCCAGGTGGGCACGTGCCAACAAGACCCAGCATGAGCGTCGAGGGAAAAACCGCTGCTTCTGCTCCCCCAGCCTGGCCCCTGGTTAAACTTGTATTTGTTTTAATTTTCACTATCCAAATCTATTTTAATCGGCAGCCAGCCAAGGTCATCCCACTACAGCCAGTTCCCAGCGAGAGCCGCCGTGCCTGGGGGAGGTCTGGTCCCCGCGAGCTGCCGGGGTACGCGGGTGTGCTGCGGGACGAGGCAATGGGACCTGTGGTGCCAGGAGGAAAGGGCAGCTGTTAGCAGAGCCCGGTGTCGGCAGGGCAAATGACGCTGCACTTCTATCCCGTTGCTGGAAATTTAAATATTTCAATTATGCATTTATTATAATTTAGTCTCAAGCCAGCCAAGTGCGTAATGAGTGGTATCAGCACCGGCATAGGGAAATGCAGCTCCTGCCTGTCACTGGCTGCTCACTCAGCCCACATGTCCTTGGGTGATGAGACTGCCTTTGACGGGGACACCTTGCTGCCCAGTGACCTCTGTAAGGGAACACCTTACTGACCAGTGTCTTCTCTAAGGACAGACCCATCGGCTGTCAGGCTTGGGACTAGCAGGGTTAGCACTGGGATGTATGAGAACTTCTGGCCGTCCCCATGGGATGGCCGTGGTGTGGGAGAAGGCAGAGACAGGAGCTCTCAGGGGGAGGTTAGGATTTAGCTGACCACCCTTCCAAGCGGGAGGCAAGTGGTGGGACCAGCAGAGTTGCTCAGAAGCTGCCAGGATGCTCGACAGCCATGCCGCAGTGCCCAGGGGATGTGCCCAAGGGGTGGTTCACTGCCCTCCTCTTCAAACTCCAACCCCCAACTGAGCCCACGGGGCGGTGAGATGGTCCTTCAGGGCTCTTGTGTGCCCTGTCAAATGTTGGAGGGTGCTGAGAGCCTCCGGACAGGGTCTTGTGGGGATCCCGAGGGCAGAGCCAGTCTTTCGGAGCAGGCTGCTGCTGTCCCAAGGTGATGACACAGAAGTGTCTTCGCAGCCAGTCCTGGGAAGCTGTCAAACACACAGGGAGATGGTGGCGAGAGCCTCAGGGCTTTGCTGCAAGGCCAATGCTCTCCCCATGTCTGTGCATCACTCCCCACAGCCAGTGCTACTCTGGGTGCTATCTGGAAGATATCTACTGCTCCTCTTTCCTTGCTGTGGGAGAAAAGCACCGGAAGCAGGGGTGGTATCTCACGTAGAGATGCTGCTCTTCATCTTGGGCTGCTCCAGAGCATGGCTTCTGTGCCTGCCCCTCTGGTGCCGGGCTGGCAGGTCTCTCCCACCGTGGTTTCATGGAGCAGTGAACCCAGAGCCGCTGCCTGCCTAGTGCTGGTGTGCAGGAGGGGCATGACACTCCCCACAACACCACGCTGCCCCTTGGATTTGGAGCATCCCCCACAAATCTGGTTTGGGGGCTGTCCTGCTCTCTCGCTTTGGCCTAGAGGCTTGAATTATTTTAATCCAGGGTTGATAATGTGGTTAATGTTGATCGCTGATTCATGATGTCTGCTTTCTGAACCATAAGTGCTTTAATATTTCATTTTATGTTGCTTTCAGGGTTACATAGTTTATTCCACAAACAAGAGGTTGGGACAGTCATTAGCGTGTGAAATCAGAAGCGCATGCATCAGTAACTATGGCAACTCCAGAGAGAACACCAGCTTCTAGTAAAATCAAGAATTAAGCTTACATGAAAATGCTGAAGTAGGAGAGATCCTATCTGCTGAGAGCTTAGCGTACATTTTAAAAAAAAAAAACAGAAAGGTCTGAAGCACTCAAGCAAACTGAGCCCACCCAAACCCGGGAGCACAGGCGGTCCCGCAATCCAGCCGTGCTGACGCGTCCCCACGTGAGGACAAGCCTGCTCGCATCTGAAAAATAAATGAACGCAACAGCTGAGCCCACCAGCCTCGTCCAAAGGCCTCTCATGCTGCCCCTGCGCCCCTCTGCCTGCCCATGGGGGTCTGCGTTTCCTAGGCGCAAGCCGATGCTGTAGCGTAGCTCACGGAGCAGCAGGGCTCCGAGCAGAGGGTATCTGCCAGGGGATGCTTGGAGCAGCATCCATAATTGATGCTGTAAAAACAACGCCGCCAGTTTGGGCCCTCCCGTGATGTTAGGCGTCAGATGCCCGCGCGGCTGCTTTCCGTACAGCTTGTAGATACAGCGGCTTGCTGCACTGTGTGAAGGCATCACAGATTTCCCCCTAAATAATTCAGGCTATCTTTCTGACAACTTCAGTACGTAAGGACTTTTCCTCACGGCGATGAAGAAAGTCTTTGCTTTGTGCTCCTGAAAGCTCATTGCCTCCTCAATATTTCCCTTATGCATCGTATAATTGAGAAAACATAAAAGAAATAACCGCAGTGGGGAGAAGTTCTTAGATGCTGTCCCCTCTGTGGAGTGATTACACCTCCATGGCTGGAGTGATTAGACGTGTGACGGGTTGGTATTAATCTGCGAGTAATCAGGCGCCAAGCCCGGGTCTGCTCCACGGACAGCATCTGCTTGCACCAAGCAGGGATTTTAATGCCGTGCCGAACAAGGCTCTATAAATACCTCAGCAGCCCAGAAAAATGCAGGAATTAACAGAAATGAAGTTTTTTGGAAGAGGCTGCTTTTGCAGAGCCTGATTTAGTGATGCTAATACCGCTACCTGTGATTATGTTTGCCCTATTCCCAGTTGCTTTTCCAGTGTAATCAGCCTCAAGGCATTCAAATGGGAATCTTTCCTGCTGCTTTCTGCTCATTTGGGAAGGGGAGAGGGAAGGAAACTGCCGCCGGTTGGTGCTGGCCATTGGGAAATCAGGGATGGTGTTTGGAGGGTGGGAGCTGAGTGGTGGAGCATGCAAGGCACACGGGAAGCAGCCTGCGTGCCCCTGCCCATGGCAGGACCCCCTCCTTGCCCAGGGTCGCCCTGGGTACCTGCTTTACGCAGCACTTCTGGTGTCAAGGTACTGTATGAAGTCCTGCTTACATTCTCCTTAAACCCCCCACAAATGAAACAGAGAGCAGTTAAGAGGTGACCCTGCAGGTTACAAGTGCATCGCAGCAGACATAATGCAGGTCGCTCCTGCGTGGACTTGTCCATCAGCTTGTCTCTCTGATCCAGAAGACACCAGCTCTGCACTCAAGGGACCTTCTGCCAGCCAAAGCTTGTTGAGGAGCAACGTGCTCCACATGCAGGGCAGTTAGGATGGGATTGCCCAGGCTGGCCCAGCAAGCTCCTAGCACTCAGACCAGCTTCCAGCTGTCTGTGCACCAACATGGACACGGTCAGACTGCACGGTCTCCATCTTTTAAGCACCTGGAACTTGTGAGCTGCCCTCTCGGTAAATGCACTGCCAGTTATCATCCTCAGCTATGTTTTCAGGTGTGGGGTCCATGGATGCACAGGCATAATTTGCATGGCGGACATTCAGAAAGAAATCATGGGGCTTATCAGAATGGCCTTGCACTCCAAGGGATCAAGCTTTTACAAGGAACCCGTACATTTCAGCTGAAAAATCATCAGGATTTTTTTTTTACGTTGAAAACTACAAAGCCCTTTGAACCCTGGAGATACAGACGATCATGGCCCATTCATTGTACTCATCAGAAAGACGGTACCGTGTGCATGGGGTGTGATTTGTAAAGGCACTTAGCATGAGCTTGAAACCCTGACCCAAATCCAAATTAAATACTTTTCTGGCAAAAGAGGTTTATTTTAGATGAGTTTTTACCCATACTGAGAGTATCTTGTCCTCTGCAAATTATCTGCAGGCTGGAAGTCGGTACATTTATTACACAGATAATAAAAGGAGCTTTTCCAAATGGCAGGGAAATTCCTTCCCTATTTTCTGCTCTTAGACAGACGTGATGCATTTCCTTTCCACCAAAGTTTTGTGAGCATAAGCTGATATTCTTAAACATTCACAAATAAAAAGGATCATAAATAGTGCAAAGACAAACCAGCCAGGTCCATTTGCAATAATATTGCAGATACATTCATTTTATTCAGCCCATTTGATGAGGGTGAAGGCTCCTCAGGGCAGGTCAGCTCAAAAGCATCTTGACTTCTGTCTTGGATGTCTTTGGTCTCACATCTGGGTTTTGTCCTGAGCAGGCTTTTTTTGAGGAATTAAGTGTGTATGGCAGATGGAGACAACATCTCAGAAGCAGCCCATAAAGTCCAAGTGCTGGGTGGGAGCAGACTGCAGGCGCTCGAGTCGGGGAGGCAGGACCAGGAGCGCGGCAGGACGTCAGCATCAGCAGCAATTAATCTGGCTCTCAGGAGTAATCCCCAGGGGAAAACTCCGCGGTCCGAAACACCTCCTGATGGGACTGGTGGAAATCTGCCTCCGCTTCAGAAGGTTTGGGTGAGGTACTGGGCATCTGCTGCAGGAAGCATCCCACCACGGGCAGGAGGCTCCTGCCCCCAGGCAAGGGAAGCTCAGAGGTCCCTTATTTTAATGGGTTTGAACCCCTCCTCATTGTCCTTGGCCCTGGGAGACACCTCTTGCTCTCCTGCTTCGCTTGCTCTGGCCATGGCAGAGGTTGCCCCCACTTGCTCCGTGCCTTAGGCAGGGAGAGCCCAGTGCGGCAGGCAGGATTTTCTCCCTTTCAGGAGAAAAATGATAAAAGATAAATTCTCTTTGGCCCCATGCCCAGCTGCCTTTGAAGGCTCCTTTCTCCTCCTCTGTTGTCTCCTTTGATGCGGTTGCTTTGATTTGCGCTGCAGAGGCTGTATCAGAACCCTTGCGCTCTTCCGGGCTGGAGGAATGCAGGGTTTAAGGTAAGAGCAGTGTCCCACAGCACGGCCCAACCTGCTCTCCATCCTGCTGTAGCATCCTGTGAAGCTACAGATGCCGCTGGCGGTGGCTCATGAGGAACGAGCAGGGACCTTCCCAGAGCAGCTCCCAGCCCTGGGGGTGAATGCAGCGGGGGCAGCTGGGTCTCTGCCTCCTGCCTTCAGCGGGATTGCCCTGCTGCCCGTTTATTATTTAAAATTGTGTTCCTGCTCACTTTGAACCATCTCAATAAGAAAACAGTACAACAGAAGACTGGTACCTGTGGGGTGCCACCAGAATTACCACCATCGGGTGATGCCTTCCATTTCCAAGTACTTTGAGATCTATGTATGAGTTAATTTTCAGTCTATGAAGTGCACACATCTGTACCTCGCGTGAGTATTAATCAGGCTGATGGGTGATACTGTGGCAGGTGCCTATGTGTAATGTCAACACATTTACTTTTATCAATCAAGCTTGTAACTACATGGGGGGGAAAAAAACCCAACATATGGGGTTTGACAGGATTCATTTTCCATTAAAGTGTACAGACTGGAATTAATTTTCCATTAAATTGTACAGACCACCAACCGGGGTGGTCTCACATGCTTTGCAAGTTGCTCTGCCCATCGCTGGCTTTCGTCCTGCTATGGCTACTCGTTCCTTGCCAGCCCCTCGTCCCCAGCTCCTGGGGACATTGCTGTGAAAGCTGATTTTACAGAGAAATGATCTGATTCTTCAGGCCTGTCAGGTGGAGAGGCTGTCACACAGCCGCTCTGCATGACGGCAGCAGAAGGAACCTTTATCCCAGACGTCTTCCTTCATCATCCCCAGCTAGGGAAAATAATTTGAAAAGTGACTGACACCTCTTAGGCAATGCTGGAAAGAAAACCCATTTGTAGATAATTCGGCTGCCGCTTCGTGAGTTTGCTTAATTTTCCCGCATCCTGGTGGGGTGTGTTAACATGGAGACAGAGTCTTTGCTTTAAACTCATCAGCTCTGATTATTGACTGTGCTCCTCGTGTCAGGACCCGACGGGAGGACGCGGCAGCAGAGAACAGCATCCTACCCACTAATTGCAGCCTGTCCCAGGTGTGACTCACGGACAGTTCAGCCAGACCTGTGGAGACAGCTTTCTTCGGAGGCAATGGGGCTCTGTTCAGGTTTCTGCTTCCTCGGCAGGAGATGAGCAGCATGATGCTGAAAGCCCAGGAAGGGGGTGTCTTATAGAGGGAATAAACAGCTGAGTTTGGTAGCTGTGAGATGAAGTTTGGTCGTGGCCTCAATGGAAAGGTGGCCCTGGATCTCAATATATATATGGATTAGATGGAATGTTAAATCCAGAAGTTTAATGCAGCGCAGAGGTTATGAGTTTAACGGGAGAAACACCCTTTAAGGTAGCAGGGAAGGTTCCCACGCTGGCATCCCTGTGCCGAGGGATGTGCAGCGCTGCTGCGAGCCGGTCCCCGAGCTCCCTGGTGGAGGACAAGCCAGAGGCAGACGGCAACATCCTTCTGACAGGGAGATGCATATCGGGCCGTGAATTTCAGGTGGATGTAAAGCACGCAAATTTGAGATTTAGCACCTAGAAAAAAGGTGCTGAGGAGATAGTCTTTGTGAAGCCCGGAGGCTGAGCACCCTGGGCTTGCGGCTCAGCTTCTGACGAGCAGACCCCGCATTCGTCTGGGAGATGCTGGCACTCGTGCGAGAGGTGAGAGGTGCAATGACCGCATCTAATGTGGTGTGAGAACAGACAACTTGGCAATCTCCCTGAGAACAACAGTGTGCTGGAGGCTGCCTGCAGAATAAAGCCGCTGAAATTTCACAGCTCTGTTATCACGCTCTGAAAGGCAAGCAGGTCTCCGGTCTCCAAATGAGGACTGCTGGCCAGCCCTGCATGCTTTGATGGCCCAAAAAATCTCACCTGCAAGTGTAGGTACAGCAGGAGCAGCTGGGTGATGATGCCACCAGATGCTGGCAATTGCCCTGAAGGACAGCAGGATGCTGCACTCCGTAATTCACCAGAAATCAGAGAAAAGCCCTCCCTGAGAGGCAGCCGGGAGGTGGGCAAGGAAGGGCTTGTGCCCAGTTCTGCGGGGGCCGTGGCCTGCATGGGTCCCTCCACAGCATGAACATTAGATGAGGGCTTCCGCTGTCTCCCCCCCGGTGTGAACGCCCCTCTCCTGTGCGCCCCTGAGCCCCAGCCCTGTGAAAGCTGCCCCTCTCCCCACGCTCTGCGCTCAGCATCCTGCACAACTTTCTCCTTGGAGAGCACTCCAGTTAACAAGTCTTTAAGGAAAGCAACAGCTCATATCCCCTTGATCTTGAAGAACTGTGATTAGTGCTGCTCTGGCCCTCGCAAACCCTCCAGGGCAGGTTGGGAGAGCAGCTTGTGCTGGAAATGCTGCCGGCTGTAGCAGGGCCAGGGGGATTTTCTGGTCTGCTGGCTGGTGGGAGGACCAGGAGATCCCCGGGGATGAGGGCTGCTCTGGCAGCTCCAGGATACCCCAGGCTGGCAGTACTTTCGGTGCCTTTGCTGATGAACAGAGGACGCTTCTTTCGGAAGCACCTAAATCGCTCAGGAGCCTGCGCACCCTGGGCAGTCCTCGTGATGCCCACAGTTGTACAAACATCCCGCAGTGCCGGTGACGGACCCAGGAACCTGAGCAGGCTCCACAGCCGTTCCTCCTTCCCCTCGCGAGGAAGGCAACGCAGTGGCCACTGCGGCTGCAGTGGCTTCATCAGGCCGTGAGGTTCCAGGGACCTGTCCGTCTGAATTTTCTTCATCACCGTGACCTACATCCTCCAAATGTTTCCCAGCACCTCTCTGACTCCAGCAATTAATTGCCTGTGAAAGAAGAAACTCTCCTGCCCAGGATGACTTGCTTAGTAGAGAAGCTGGATTGCTCCACGCTGGCAAAGCTTTGCAGAGGTCTGCTGTGAAATGCCGGAGAACATCATCTGCCCAGCCAAGGTGGGCTCCAGAGAGCGCCCAGGTGTGTTTTATCTCCTCGCCAGCTCCAGCGGGACATGAGAGGAGACCCACCGCAGCCCGGGGGAGTGGGAGACTATTTACCAGCCCACGGGCTGAGCTGGTATCTGAGCATCATAGCCCCGCTGCGGTCCATCGGCCTGCACCTGCATGGCTCAGGGAGCAAATGTAGCATCCAGTCTGCTCCAGAGGCTGAGAGCCACCTCGGGAACGCAGCCACCCGGGCAGAAAACGGGGTCTGGTCAGCTCTCACCCCTTTGCACACACAACTGTTCCCTTTCCTCTCCTAATTCGGGGGCATTTTGGGAGAATTCTGACATTTTGGCTGTAAGTGAAAACACAGCATTTTGTTTTCCACAAAAATTGACACTTTGCTGAGAAGACACGTATCTCTGAGGAATCCCTGCCCTCTCCTATACCTCCGGCCTGAACCCTTTTAACCAGTGCCCACGAACCAGCCCTGCGCTGTCCCTGCTTCCTCCTGCTTCCCTGCTTGCAATGAGGAAGAGGAGGAGGATTTGGGCTGGATTCTGTGTTTCCGCTGCTGGCTTTCCCCCTGGCTTTGCAGAAACACGATCCCCTGAAAAACCCAGGAGACCGAAGAGCGTAATTAAGGAAAAGAGGAGCTCCAGATGACACTGGCTCCAGAGAACAGCGCTTTCCCCTCCCTCCCGGTGCTTTCTCATTGCGTCGGTCTCTCGCTGGGGGCACGAGTCACATCGGTTCTGGTGATGGATGAAATTAGCTCCAATGTGAAACGGGAAATAAAAAGCCATTCACCGACAAGACAGCTGCGCAGGCACGGGGCTCAGGGCAACGATCCGCTCTGCCTTTTTCTGCTCTTGCGCTTTTCACAAGCAGCTCCCTTTTAATTAGATGGGACGCAGCTCTAAGTCAACTATAAATGATATTATCAAACTAATAGAGTGTGATCATATCCTGGCTTTTATTGGTCTGGGAGCTGCTGCTGGCTGCCATGGGAACTGCGTGTTTCACATGCTCCTCAGCTCTGCTCCGAGCGCATCAAAAGAAGGGAAGAAGTCATGAACCCCCCAAGTTTCCTCGTTTTGCAAGGATCCAACGGCTTGTTCTCCCCTGAGACTCATCCATTTGGGATTTTTCACCCCCTTCTTGGCCAAGGCTGTTCTTCAGCATTGCCCTTCATCTCCTGGCAAGCTGCTGCCCCTCATCCTCCTGCCCACTGACCCCCTTGCTGCATCTGGGCTGGGTGAAACCAGGAGGAACCGGGAAGGGCAGCAGAGAGAAAAGGGAGGACTTTCTCCACAAGCTGTGTGTAAGCGCTGACTGGAGCAGTGTTTGCCTCGCGCTGGGGCTGTCCCCAGGAACAAATCCCCTTTCTCCCTGACTCTGTGCCCCGCAGGAAGGCAACCCTGCTGCAGCCTGCCTCTGCGGGATGTGAAAAGGAGAGGCTTCCTGAAAGTTATCCCAGGAGAGTGAGAAAAGTAGGGCAGGGGAGGCATTCCCCGGGTCCCGCGGCATTCCCGAAATGCCAGGCGGTGAGGCAGGCAGTGGCAGGGGGGGGATAAGGGACCAGGGGCTGCGGGCTGCAACCCCCTTAGCATGCCTGCGTGCAGCAAAGAGGTTGCGGTGTAGGACGTATTCACAAACGCAACCGAATGCAAAGGGAGAAGAGATGGAGAGAGAGAAAGACGACTTTGTCCAGGGTGCCGTTAGCGTTTCAAGCTTGGCAGGAGGTCGCAGGCTCCAGGTGCACCCGTGCTGCCCTGGGCTGGAGCACATCTCAGCTGGGTCCACCCAGCCAGCTGGCTCCGGCTGGGAAAGCTGGCTACTGAACTGAGCCCAGGTGAGCCGGCAGCAAAGGGCAACTAAGATGATGAGGGGATTGGAGCATCTTTCTTATGAGGAAAGGCTGAAGCACTTGGGTCTTTTTAGTCTAGAGAAGAGAAGACTGAGGGGGGAACTTATCAATACTTAAAGGGAGGGTGTCAGGGGGATGAGAACAGTCTTTTTTTCAGTGGTGCCCAGTGATAGGACAAGAGGTAATGGGCACAAACTTGAACATAGGAAGTTCCATCTTAACACGAGGAGGAGCTTTACTTTGAGGGTGGCAGAGCACTGGCACAGGCTGCCCAGAGAGGTGGTGGAGTCTCCCACTCTGGAGACATTCAAAACCCGCCTGGACGCTGTCCTGTGCAACCTGCTGTAGGTGACCCTGCTCTGGCAGGGGGGTTGGACTAGATGATCTCCAGAGGACCCTTCCAACCCTGACCATTCTGTGATTCAGTGAGCTGACCCCAGCCCCACTGCCCACACATTCTGCATCACAGTGAGCAACAATTAGCTTCCTCTGTGCCAAAATCAGCCTCCCCTGTGCCTCATCAGCCATTGCCCAGCTCATCAGCACTTATAAAGGTCAGAACCTGGCATGGTGGCTATGCATCTGCAGGGATGTAGGCTCCTGTGGGGGTCAGATAGGGCCTGAGTGAAAGAAAAGTTTCTCTGCTGTGTGTGTTACTGTCTTTCTGCAGCAAGAGACCCAGTCCAGCCTCAAAACAGGGGTTGTGATGGTGCGCTGCTGTGGGCATCCTAGGGGATGCCTTGTCTGCATCCCACTGGCTGCTCAGCTGGGTCCTGACTGCATCCCTGCTCCTGCTGCTCCATAACTGCTGCAGCTCTGGCTGCTGGCATGGCTGCTCTTCTCTTCTGGGATTTGGGTTCTTCTGAAGAAAAAATACCTTAAGAAGGAGAGGTTAATTGTAACTATTAGGCTGAAAGGCTTCTTCCTTGCCTGACCCTGCTCTGTGATGTCCCTTTGAAATGATCTACCTGTGCTCCATGAGCAAAGGCATCGAGCGTGAAAGCCCAGGCCCCAGTTGAGATCTTCTCAAGCCACCCCCTGCTGCACTGATACTTATTTTTTGTTTTGCATGGGACTAATTTTTTAATCAGAGTGATGTAGGACATGATCAGAAGCAATTAAAGGCTGGCAGACTAATTAATGTCAATGAGCATAGTTCATGGGTATCGGCCTTGTCAATCAAACTTGATATTGTGTGTTGGCGAGATTGCTTTTGGTTCTCAAAGCTAATGCTCTACAGAGAGCTTTTCTTTCCTGAGATGCTCATTAAAATGGTACAAGTCCTTCAGGAACCAGTTAAAGGACGTATTTAAAAGTTCTTTAGGCACTGTCAATTACAGATAGATCCCTTGCTAAATCTTACTTGGTCCTGCAGCACATTAAATGCAGAGCTTGCTACTGTGCTCCTGAGAACTGTGCTAGGTGCATCTCATCCCTCCTGGGGCCGGCATGCCGCTGGGAACATGCCCTGCAAGGGTCCGGGCTGGAAGAGATGGGTATGGGAAGCTGCTCAGCTCAGTAAAGGGGTGATTAAATGGGCATCATGGCAAGGCTTAAGCAGGATGGTGGCAGGATTTCTTCCAGGGACAGACTGGAAAACTGAAATGGAGCATCGGGTGGTTTGCAGAGGGATGTTTAGGAAAAAGAGAATGATGCAGAAACCTGTTGTAACCTTGATCCTGACAAAAGCAAATGCCCAGGTTGCTTGGAAAGGTTGGGCTTGTAAGTGAGGAGACCTGCTGCAGCCAGGGCATTCCCAGCACCACTGCTGATCTCTCCACAAGGCCCCAGATATTAGCTGGCTACGGGCATCAGCAACCTTTCCAGCATCCCACGTGAACCTGTGGAAGAAGAACAGAGCCAGCTATTAAAAGACATCCTTTCCCTTGCGAGTCCATGTGCCCCGAACCTGGTGCTGCTCTTGTTAAAACAAAAATCAAAGAGCATTTATGGTGCCTGCGTTAGGATGGAACAGGCACAGTTGCTGTGAGCACTTGCCACCTTTTAAATTCTGAACCCTGCAGGACTCATATTCTTTGCACGTAATAGTATGGATGTAATTTCCTACTTTTAAGAAAAATGAATAAAGGAAGAAGTCCATCAGGTGGAGCCCCTGGAAAGTGCTTGGTAGAGGTGTGAGGAGGCAGAGAGGGGATCTCGCAGGGCACAGCCAGCCACGGGAAGCGATGCTTAGACATCCCAACAGCCCGAAGCGGAAGTGGCACAGGCTGCAGGGTAGCACTGGGTTGGTGTCATTGTGTTCCCAGCACAAAACGCCTGGCCCGTTGGCAGCACTGTGCTTGGGGGGTGTAAGATGTCATCATCTGCATTTCATGGGCAGCATAGTGCCAGCCCCTTCCTCCGCAGAGCTGGAGAGGGCTGATATTCTGGTCTCCATCCTGCTGGCTTTTATGGGCCTCCCTGGGTCTGAGATAGACTGGCATATTATTCAGCAACCTCATCAAATATTACAGTTCAACCAGCAGGTCTCTAAGTGGTCACCATTAAATTTATCTGTGTGATTGCTGGGGCTCGTATTATTAAACTTTGGAGCTGTATAATTTTATCCTTTTTGAATGGCTTACAGTCCTTTGCCACGGCCTGTCAGCCAGAGATGTCTGAAGGACCACAGCAGGCTGAGTTTGGCTCTGGTTACCATTGCCACGCAATGCTTCCCAGCCTGGGTAGCCCCGGCACGCAGAGACCCGCTGCCGACATGGTGGGACAGGGAGACGGTTGCCATTACATGGGAGCAGAGCGGTTTTTACGGCACACTTGTTTCCACAGTTCAAAATCATATATTGAGATTATGGTGGAAGATCCTTTGCCCAGTTATCACTTGGAGACAGACATTTTATCTAAGCAAATGCTTAATTGCTCCTCGTTGGACACTGGTCATGGCACACTAGGCATCAATAAAAGACGACTCTTAAAATATGGGCTGAATACTCTTTCCAGCGCAGTGTGGTGGTTATGGTCGCAGAATAGATTTGCTTCGCTGCCTTTTTATTTTTTCATTTTTTTCCCATTTGGGCAAGGTGGCTGATACCTCTGCCATAGCCATGTCCCTGCTTCCCAGCCCCAGCCTCTGCCCTGCAGCTTTCCTGATGCAAAGTTCCCCATCCTTGAAGGGGCCACTGCGGACAGAGCCACACACTTTAATTCCTAGCTGACGTGGGAAGAGTACGGCCCTGAGACAGAAGACGAGGCTGCATGATGCTCAGGAAGAGCAGGGAGATGCCAGTTACTCTGAGGACACGGATGCTGGAGGGAAGCATTAATATTCTGGGCCACCACGTCTCCCAGCCATCTGTTGCACCAAAGCAAAGGACACCGAAATATAAACTTCGAAATCCCCTGCGAGGGAGAAAACTCTGGATGCTATTTCTACCGCAAGCTGTTCAAAGCTTGCTCAAGTCATCTTTCTCCTTTCCAAACGTAGCATTTTTCAGAGCTGTCCTGCCTAGGGGAGACGGGTTTGGTGGCTGTGAGGCTTGTAGGAGTGTGATCGTACATGCTGGAGGTGCACGGCATGCCCCAGCGCAGCCAGCCCAGCTTATTGCTGCCGATAAGGACAAGGCAGAAACCATGCAGTCTCCAAAGCAGCTAGTCTTTCAGCTGGCAGTCCTCGTGAAGCAGTTTGTTCCCGAACAAGCAGCACCATTTAAAGCATTTGGACATCTCCTGAAATGTCTGATGGAAAGGAGGAGAGGTTTCCCCCCAAAACGCCTGCAGATCACTGGAGGTTCTTGCGCTGCCCTATCTCCTGCTGAAAGTCCTCCCATCAAGGATCCATCTCCTCCAAGTGCTGATGTCCTCTTCCCAGGAGGAGACCAGGAGGAAAATTTTATGAAGATTTATTCTTTATTTGGCGTTCGGGACTCTCCCAGTATAACACGCTTGCTGCCTATGGCCCATTCCCCGGCCTCATAGTATGCACAGGTAAAGATTTATGCCATTCCAGGTGCCAGCATCACCAGAGAGATTAATGAGAGATAATTTCTTACAAAGAGGTTTATTGAGTTCTCCGACTTCATTCACCAGCTGTGAAGTGAAACATCTCAAAACAGTTTTTGAATACTAAGTTCCCCCTGGCACTAGCGCAAAAAAGGGAAACAGTGCCTTTTTTCTGCTCGAGGTATTTATTCTGCTGGGCAGAGCAGGCTTCATGTGCAAAGCCCTGGGAGCTGAGATGCTGGGTTATTAGAAGCCTGCCGGCACAGCCCACCTGGGGTGTGGGAGGATGTGCCTGGCATGCTCAAGGCGCCACACTCTGCTTCTCAGTATCCTCAGCCCTGCAAACTCCCATGAGCGATGGGTTATTATTTCACGGCAGATTTGGAGAAGCGGGGGAGCCCTGGAGACCAAGGCAAGGGTGATCGCTCAGCTAAAGCAATGTAAAGGCACTTAGGAAATGGGTTTGAGGCTACAGCACCCTGAAGACCTCATGTCTGCCGGCCTTATGACCTGAAATGTTGGTCTGGTATCATGGCAATATCTCTTCTGCCATGTTATGCTTCAGGGGTGAAGGATGAAGGTCCTGCCTTGGACCTCAATCGTGGCCAGTCCCCTCATTGCATATGTCTTATTGACCAGCTTTTTGGGACAACCCCCTTTCTTCTGCCCTACCCAAAAGCCAAGCAGGAGCCCAGCACCAGCACAGCCTGGCAAAATAATGCGTGACCGTACTGTTGAGATGATGCTGTTTTGCTGCAGCCCATTTTTTTCCTTGGCGCATGGCTCCTCTGGACAGAAGTCGCTGTTCCTGGGGTTGGTGGGTTGAACGAAATTGGTAGCAATTAGTAAATTGTCTTTTAAAAAAATTCTTCTATTAGCAATTGGGCAGGTGGCGGCACAGGGGCCTCTGGGGGGTATAGCTGTATGCAAATACTGACCACGAGGTGCTAATTATGCTCCTCTCCCATCTCAAGCACATTCCTACCCCTGCCAGCGGACCAATCTACTAATTTTTCTCTCTGTTGTGCTCAGTGTACTGTGCCCATAATGGGATTGCATTTTCACACAGACGTTGAAGCTACATTAGCTGGGAAGAGTTGATGGGGAAGCCCACAGCTGTAAGGACAGATTTCAGAAGATGATTTACCATTTCCCTCAGCATGGTACAGGGAGTCCCCAGTGAGCCATGGGCAGCCTGAGGGCTTTTCCTCTGGGATACACCAGTGAGGAGGATCTGGGCATCTTCTTCACTTATTTGTTTATTTACACTTTAATGCCCCTTCCTTGGAGGTGACTTTTCTGCTATCATCTGCAGCATTTTTCCTTCAAAATCCCCCTCCTTACAGCATACCAGCAAAAGGACTGCCGCTTCTTCACATCCCAATGAAGAACTTGCAGAGATATGTTTGCAAATGCCTTTTGCGCACATGAAATGCTATAACGTCAGGGAAGCTCACATAAAAACAAACTGCAGTACTCACTCTTTCCTTTGACTGGTCTTTGTCTTCAAACAACCGTAAAAGAGAGCAATCAATATACCTTGCCAGGGTCTTTCTAATGCTTCCTGAGCCATTATGGTCATAATGTTTCTTCAGGCTGTCGTGTCAATACATTTGAGACACTGAACATGTCAAAACCACATAAAATCTTTATTAAGGTGAAATTAAATGAGCAAGCCCGAATCACTAACTTAAATGGATATTATCCTTCAAGGATGCCAGACCTAAAAAAACCAGACACAGCTGAAAAATCCAGGGCACTCAAAGTTAGGATTAAATTAATGAGAAACTCAAACTTTTGCCACAGAGCCCGGGCAGGAGGAATTTAGGTGGACGGGAATTGCTGTTACAGTGCTCTGGACACCTGTCCATTGTTTTTATTGCAGCATTGGCCTGAGCTACAGAAGCGCAGCGTATCTGGGGCAGGCAGGAGGAAAACAGTTATTGGCACGAATATTCAGTCTCCTTCCGCTCAACAAATTAACCCAGATTGAATAAAAGAAAACAAAACAAAAAAAATGTTTACGTATTTGCATATGGTCCGAGGTGACAGTGCACGGGGCTGTGCAGGGTGGCATCGGGATGCATAGCACCCCGTGGGGAGCGCGTATGGGTTTTGCAAGGGAGGGAATGGAAGGAGTCTTTTTACCCTGCCTGGTTAAATACGACCTGACAGCCACCATCCCTCCCTGCCATACGGCGCGGCGCCCGCCGCAGCAGGGCTGTGCACACAAGCAAGTGCTTGAGGAGGAAATCAGAGCGGCTCAGGTTAGGAGGCAAAGCATCCCACTGCTCCACTGCCTGTGGGACAGCATCTCCCTGCACCCCACAGCGGCTTCTGCCCCCTCTGCCTTCCTGGGGTTACTTTAGGAGGTGATGCTCTCAGGTACCCGTCAGGCAGTGGTGGGTGTTTGGCTGGGGCTGGGGCTCGCATGTCCCCGGCCACGCGTGAGCAGCTGTGCCCCAGGGCTGCGAGGGAGCCTGTGCTGGCAAGGACCAGGGTGGGAGAGGTAATTAAACCCCAGTAAAAAGGAGGAGATGCTGGGCTGGGCTGGGAGAGCAGCCTGTCCCCAGGCACCCTGCTCTTGGGGTGTCGTTTGCAAAGTCTCCCGCTGCAGAGAGCCGGCCTGGCCACAGGGCCATCCTTGTGCTGTATTGCCGAGTTGGGTGTCTTTCTTCTCCCAAACTCTCCCAAGCACCTTCGGACCCTGCAAAGACACCAGCGCCATGCTCATGCAGAGAATCCGGCTGTAGGACCACAGGGCCCTTTCGGCTCGGTGCCTGACGCCAGCCGCCCTCCTCCCAACCATGCACAGGGGCTGCAGCTTCAGATATTTTCACCTGCCAAAAGGAGACCGTTAGAGGACAAGCAGGACACATGAGAGCTGCCAGGACCCCGGGAAAGAAAAGTTACGGCTCTCACCCCACTCGCCTTTCTGGTGCCCTTGGTGGTGGTGGAGCACATTGGAGCACAGGTCACCTCAGCAGCAAGGTGCTCGTGCTGCTGCGTGCGGGATGTGAGCTCCCAGGATGGTAAAATTCAGCTCGAGGTGGCAAGAAGGGTGGAGGTGCTGCAGGTACCATGAGGCTGTTGGGACACAAGAGCTGGGGCCAGGCTCTTCTCACAGCCAGTGTCAGCAGCTCCAGCCCACTGCTGCCTCTTCATCCAAACGTTTGGCAGGGAGACAGGACCCAGATGGATTTGTCTGGGCTCGATGCTTCACGACCGCCTGGTATGGCTTGCTTTGCTCTGCTGACTTGTGAGCTCTTGTTTTGCAGTTCTGCAACGCTTGGGAAGTGGATGGGTTCAGTCCAGCCCATCCCCCCTGCCTGGGGAGCAATCGCAGATCTTTTGTGGCTGTTCAGAGCTGGGACAATTTGCTGCCCTTCAGGACCAGCCTGACAGGAAGGCTCAGAGAGGCTTGGGTTTTGTATCTTCAGAGGATGCCATTGCTCTGGTGTCCCCCTACAAGCTACGGGGTGGACCTGGCTCCTCCAGAGGCTGTCGCTTGGTTTGGAAGGAGGCGTTCACCTCAGTGCTGCCTGGTGGGTTGGTAACTGGTAGGACAGCACCAGTTGAGCCCCCAGAGGATCACCAGCTCTCCCTGCCAAGGGCAAGGGCTCCCTTGTGCCCATGGCCTGTTTTCGAATGGCAGCGAGCAATGCCGCCCCCGAGGGTTTCCCACTGGAGGGCTGGGAATTTGCATCCCTCCTTCATCATTTTTGTGCTGCCTTCGCTTCGGCAGGTGGGAGTCTATGGCTTGCCAGGATGATTTTGCATTTCACAAAGGAGCCCTTTGCCCACACACCTTCTCAGCGGAAAGCTGAAAAATTGCTCGGTTCCAGCCTATTTAGTTTTAATTGTTTCCTTTAGTTCTCATTGCCCGCAGCAAAATATCACCTTCCCCCTAACAAACAGCCAGCCTGGGAGCCAGTCACCCTGCACAGCCGCTGCCACAAAGACCGCTGTGCCGTCCCTCCTGCCGGTCCCACGGGGCTCCGAGGGGGTCTTGTCTCCTCTGGGCAGGGCTGGATTTTGGGGAGGAGGCGGCAGCTTGCATTGCCCTCAGGGAGCACCGGGCAAGGAACTGTCGCAGTGTTCCCATTGCTGCACTGTCCCCGAGGTCCTTGCTGCTGCGCTGGCTCTCCGTGATGCTCGCAGACACTTGCTGCAGACACTTTCCCAGCTAGCTCGCCTCTCCCCTGCTTTCCCAGCCTTCCTCCGGCGGCGGCTGTGGAGGGGCCAGCTTGTACCGCTTGCTTTCAAGACGGCTTTGAAAAGAAAGGGCTGTGTTGCTGAGTGAGAAACACGATGCACACAGAGCCCCTGGGGAACGCTGAACAGCAGAAGATGAGAAAAGCCTCTCCTCTCTCCCTTCCCCACCAAGCAGGCTTGGAGCACCAGCGAGCTCAGGTGCCTTACGGGAGCGATGCAGTGCACCGCATCCCGGGCGAGCATCGCCTCCAGGACCTCCCCTCCCAGTCCTGCTCCTAACAGCTGGGGGTCAGGGCAGCTCTTCCCCACGGACACCCCTCGCCGCAACCACAACAACCCCGTGTCACCAGCGGAATGCAGGGCCTTGCAGCCTCGGGGCTGTGGGGACTCCTAAACCCGCTTGGAGGTTATGGCACCGGTAGGATAAAGCTCTATTCCCTTTCCATGCAGGTTCCATCCAGGGAGCACAACCGCCCCGAGCAACCTTAGCTGCAGTTAAGGCTCGAGGGAATATTACCTTATTCCAATATAAGGCATGGTGGGAAAGGTAGGTAGCAGGCTGAGACAGAACAAAAAGACACGCAAGAAGCTGTCAGAGTGACCCCCGGGTGATTTATTTTATCCCCAGGATAAAATATGGCTGTGGGTGCTGCCTGATGCTGGGCGCTGCCCGAGCCGGCACGTCCCAGCCCTGAGCTGCGCAGCACCGCACCGGAGCCGGCAGCACCGCGCTTCCAGCACCTGCAGGTTTTCCTTCGCTCACTTCTGGGGAAGAGCTGTAAAACAAAGGCTCATAAATTAATTACCTAAAAGAGCGGCAGAATGTTATTAGATACTCGGGAGTTAATTGTACCGATGTTAATCGCGTGTATTTTAACGGCACCAGTAGAGATGTAATATGTAATTCCATAGGTATTCCAGAATAATTTAGCAATTTAATTAATTTCTGCTAATACCCTTTAAATCACCTGCCCTCTTCCTCTCATGTTCTCTGAGGGAAAAGAGGAAGAAACTTTTCCAGTTGGCAAAATCTATTGCAAACTCACTTCTGTTGGCAAAGATACCATTTCATTTCTCAGTGGATTTATTCCCAGTAGAGAACCGCCCCCCAAAGTCATCCTTGGGTGACAGGGGGGCCAAGGAGAGTTTGGCAGGGCTGTGATTGGCTGGTCCTAAATTTGGAAGGCTGGATGAGGGCTGGGTGAAATGTTTTGGACAGAGCATGATGGGCTGAAAAGATGGAGACTAAAATGATTTGTGGATTTAGGTCAAATTCGGTAAGCAGAGCCAGGAGAAAAAGTGGAAGAGAAATGTAAACAGCATCAGGCATTTTATTCCGTCTCCTCAAAATGAAATGTTTGGTTTAGAAAAAGCAAACCCATCCCATCTCAGCATGTTTGAGATGCAGCTTTTCTGCTTTTCTCCCTTGTGCCTCCCCCCAGGTGAAGGCAGCTGAGAGGTGCCCAACGCCTGGGGCAGCGTTTCAGCTGGAAAACCTGACTTCTTTGCTTTCTGTGCCCACCGCTCGATGAGTGCAGGGCACAGCACCTTGGGACAGCGCTTGGCATTCCAGGGAGGTGGATACAGAAGGAAACAAGTGGTTTGGGCCATATGGGAGCTGCTCCCCAAGCTGCCCCCCTCCCTCCCCACACTGGCCAAAAAGAGACCACCAGAAGCCATTGCTCTCATGGGGCTTTTATTGTCCGGCTGGCCCTCGCCTCCCACCCTGCTGCCCATGGCCGGCCGAGCCCCTCGCCACCACGCACGCCGGCGGAGGAGACCCCGCGTGCCCAGCCCCGAGCCCAGCCGCCTGCCTGGGGCAGCACATCCTTCCCAGCTCTTTTTTGGGTTGGGTTGGAGGGTTTTTTTGTTGTTTTTTCTTTTTTTTTTTCTTCTGAAATATTTTATTTTAAAAAATATAGTAGCTGTGGAAAGCAGCCCTCTTTATAAACGCTCGATGCCGGAGTGAAACGCATCGTCGCCATCCTTATTACTAAGCCCTCCTGGGTGCCTGCAGCGGCGGCGGCGGGGCCAGGGCGGCTGCACCGGCTGCTGCAGGCAGGGAGGCTTGCAACGGTGCGGGGGGATATATATATCTAGAGAGAGAGACCCTTCTAAAAATAGAAATATTGTGCTGAGTTGTTTGGAGTGACTGAAATACATAGAAGACCAACATCAGATTAGTTTTAGCTCGTCAAACATTGCTCCCAGCAGAGTCGGCGTAGTGCGCTGGTGGAGGCACAGTTCCCCTCATCCTGGGGCCGGGGAGACATGCTGACCCCCCGCCTCCGGCCCCGCTCCCCGCCGCATGGCTTGCTGCTCTCGCCCACCACCGACCGCAAGGACACCGGCCCCCGGGTCATCCCGGGAGCCCCCGGGAGCCTTTATAAATAGGAAACTGTAAACACAACCATTGGAGATAAGAGACATCTACGATCACAGGGTTTACTGGTTCAAATGTCCCACCCTCCCCCTCCCAACCTGTACACCTATGCCCCTGTCCCCGCTCCATAAAAAGGTCTCCGGTAACAAAATCTTCGTTCCAGGCTTGGAGTAAAGGTGCGGTGCTCGAGGAGTAAAAAGGGACATTGCAACCTTAGTGGTCTTTGCTCGGGAGGGGAGAAGTTGACGGGAGGGAGAGAGGGGGTTAGCTGGTTCAGGTCCTTTGCAAGTTCATTTGGTTTGTCTGGAGGACTCCTAGGGTTATACCTGAGATGAAGACATCTAGGGGACACTCCATAGCTCAATTAAAACATGGTTGGTGGTTTGTGCCTAGAAGAGCCCTCGCTGCCGGGATTTGTCCCTTGCGCTCTCCCCACGCAGCAAGATAGCAGCATCCCTCCTCCGCTCGGCACAGGACTATCTGAACCAATGCTCGGCTGGGGGTGATCCCTCATGTGTCAAGGATTTCGCTGGTGGGCGACGGCTCATGGGGGATGCCCTGTACGCTGTGGATGGTCTGGTTGTGGGAGAGGGAGTTCTGCTGCAGCTCCAGGGCGATGGCGTTTTGGGGGAACTCCTTCACCTGACGCTTGTACTCAAGGAAGGTGCACGCCTTGGTGGCGATCGCGATGATATTCTTGCCAATAAAGATGGTGGAGACCCTGCTGTCCTGGAACAAGACCATGTTGATGGCCCGGATGAAGATGGTGACAATGTTAATGGTGACCAGGCTGAGAACGGGGTAGAGCATCATTTTTTGTGGGGCAATGTGCTCCCCTTGCATGCTGATCTCACTGAGGGACACGCAAGGCAGGATCAGGAGGAGTATGTAGCAGTAGAAGAACATGAGCCCCTCCGCCCAGATGGGCAGGCCAGTCCTGTGCGGCTCCCACAGGTTGGCCTGGATGTCCAAGATATCCAGCAGGTCGAGGGCCACCCAGAAGAGGCGCCCCCGCAAGTCCTCTTTCTTCCGAAAGGTCCGTATGTATTCCATGCTGTCCAAGGCCACCAGCACCAGGTAGAGCCCCGGCACGCAGATGGAGAGGAGCAGGGTCAGGGCTTTCCTGGCCACCGTCTCCAGGTTCTTCTTGTCCGCTTTGTAATTCTGAAAGATGAAATACAGCTTGATCTCCAGCACAAAGATGTAGAGGAACCACAGGATCATGGCGTAGCCCCTCTTGGCTGTCTTCACCTCTGCCCCCACCCACACCGCCACGTAGCGCAGCACGATGAGGAAGCAGATGTCCCCCACCAGCACGATGATGCAGACACCAATCTTACGCGGGCCCTGATTCTGCTCCACCAGGTAGGCGTCCATGAAGGCCATGCTGGTCATGATGACGATGGTGGTCAGACAGACGTGGCGCTTGTCGGGCGGCGGCAGCACCATGGTGAGACGAGCGGCCCTCCCTCCGCGCTGGCACTAGGGGAGCAGTCCCACCAGCGGGGCACGGGACGACATCCACAGCGAGCCCAGGGACCAAGGGGGCTGCTCCGTCCCCCAACCCCAGGAAGAGGTCCCCACAGGAGCTCAGCTGGCAGCCCCTCACTCCTGGGGCTTTGGGCTGCCCCTGCAAACCCTGTCCCCAGATCTTCGTCCCTTGCTGGCTGGGGCCTCCAAGCACCACCGCTCTGTCCCCAGACGTGGGCTGGCCGAGCAGCCCAGCCCAAGGCACCCTCTACCACCAGCAGCCAGGGCTCACAGAGGTTCAGGGCCTCCTGGAGGGGTGTCCCTGCTCCGTGGTGGGTCCCACATCGTTGTCAGGCTTTCCAGCGATCCCACGGCACTAACGCACCTCTGGGCTCAGAGCCCCAAATCCCGGTACAGATCTCTGGAAACGTGGTAGGCAACTGGGCAGCAGGGCAGGAAGGGGAGCTCTCCTCTTCCCAGTGAGACCCCTCACTCCTCTGGGGTCTGCAGGGGTCCTGCTGTGTCCTTACAGGGAACCACCTTCACATCTATCCCCACTGGGCTGTGCCGTGCTCCTGCTGCTCCCAGCTGTACACGCATCCCTCCATCCCTGGAAAAGAGAGCAGAGAAGGAGCATTAGGGTCCCTCCAGGTGCCAGCCATAGGATGGCAAGGACGACAGGTCCCCTCAGCTCCCACCACACTGCAGCATGAGCTGGGCTCCCGCCAGGTACTGTCCCACCGCCAGGGCACCCACCACCGTGCCCTGTGCGTGGTGTGATGCAGAACAGCTTTTTATTGAGGAGGAACACGGCCTAGTGTGTCCTGTGTGGAAACGACAGCGTGCTGCCCTTACACAGCCACTCTCTGTCCAAAAATCCTCAGCAAGCTCAAGCCCTGGGTGCTCCTGCAGAGAAAGCAGGAGCACAACCCAGGTGGAGACAGGTCTGCCAGACCCATGGCTGCAGCAGGGGAGGGGGTAAAGCAGCTCCCAGGGTGTGGGGCACGTCCCTCCTGGAGGAGGGCTGAGGTTAGGGCTGGCACACGGGTCTTGGGGTGTCCCCAGCATGGCAGGGGAGGGGGTAGCAAAGCTGTCCCTGGGACAGCATGAGGTCCCAGCATCTTTCTGGCCTGGCTCAGCTGCTCATGGCCACAGCTCCTTCCCACCACGCTGTGCTTGAGTAATTCATGTGTTAATCTGTTCCGCGCAGGGACCACACTCCTGGGAAGTGAACAGGGCCCAGTGCACTCAAGAGTACTATCAAACTGCTTACACAGAGTGGAGGAGCTACATAACGACCACAGTCAGATATGCCCACCCCATGCCGTGTGCCAGCTAGCCCTCCGTGCGCAGCAGCTCCCTGGGAGGAAAGCGCTTGACCCCATAGACCCGCCCTACAGATCACCCCATCTCATCCTGTGGACACTGGCCGCCGTGGTCATATCTGCCCGCGGATCCCCATCTCTCACGCAACCCGCGCTCTGCCAGCCCTCAGCACCATGTGTCTGCACAAGCTCTGGTGGAAATGCCCACCCTGGAGATAACCTCGCCTGGGTGAGGCAGCCAGGCTGCCAGGGGTCGGGGAGTGCTCCTAACCCGGCTCGCCGGGGTTAGGCTAAACCTAGACCTGGATTTGGAGGGCTCGTGAAGGTGCTGAGCTGAACCCCGCACACGCATGCAGTTTGGCTGCCCACCCCTTGGGACCGGGGGGACATCCCTGCTTGCAGGAGTGGGACCAGGACCCGGGGAGAGCCCCGGGAGCTGTCGGAGGGACTCGGTGCCAAAGCCCACCCAGGACTCGGTGGCACTGCTTCTGTTCCCTGCGGTTTAACAAGCACACGCACAAACCTGGGCTCTCATCTTTTAGGGAGAGAGGCAGAGGTGGAGAAAACTGGCACGTTAAAATAATTTCTGAATTAATTGCTCAAAAAAGAAGCCAAAGAGCCCAGGGGGATTCATGAGTACCCCTAAATGGTGCTTCCCAGGCAGGGCATTCGCCGCAGCCCTGCTCTCACCAGCGCGGCTCTCCGCGATGCCTTGTAGCTGCCGTTTAGCGCTTCAATTTGTTCTTTCTTGAGGTTTCAGATAAAAATATACAGTCATTGCTGTAACTGCTTTTAAAATCGTGCCAAGTTTTACAGGGGATTTATAGCCAAGGATGGATAATTCCAGATAAATTAGGTCTTTCAGGAGAGAATGGTGGGTTTTTTTCTTCCCCCCCTTAAGTATTTATGCCTTCAAAAGACAGCGGTTATTTAAAGGGCAGCGGGTGCATCACAGCACGTTAAGGTTAGGAAGCATCTTGCTGGTAAATCATGCCCCTCTGCCCCTCTGCACTACACGTGTGGAAGACGGGGGAAGGCACACGCTCTCAGCCCGAGCCATCCTCACGCCTACGCGAAAGCACACAGAAAAACCCCGCGCTGCCTCCCCACGAATACCCAGCACACCCAACGATATTAATTCACGGTGTTCACAACAGCAGCGAACAAGTCTTTCACCACCGGTGCCCAGCAGCTCATTTTCAGCAAAAAAAAAAAAAAAATACCCTCAAAGGGGGGGTTCTTCCCCCCCGTCTTCCCCCGAACGATTTCTGGGCCGCCTGGGGGGGGGT
>VUYV01000054.1:1307771-1339810 GCA_008711295.1 Anarhynchus alexandrinus
GGAATGTGGGGGGACTGTGATTTCCTGGAGAGGCTCAGGGGTCCTGCAGGTGGGTCCAAACCCTACTGAAGTGCAGGGTTTGCGCTCTCATCCCTGCCCTGCTTCCTCTGGCGCCGAAGGAAAACCAGAGCAGAGGTGCAGCCAGCCGCTGCCCTCATTGCTCCGGTGCCTCTGCGCAAGTTATTTCTTGGTCTTGTACCTGTTTTTCCCAGCCCTTCTGGCTGCTATAAAGCACCCGTGGTTACCCGAGGACGTGCGGTCACAGCCTTGCTACACCGGGCGGTTTGGAAGAAAATTAAACTGTGCTTTCCACCGCGACGCCGGTGGCTCATTGCAGTGTGATTAATTACCGGTAGCTCTGCCATTACCCGCTTCTGCAACCTGCAGCCACCCATCACCAGCGCCCTCCCACATCCTCTCCCGCCTCTGCTTGTCACTCGTGCCCAGCATCACCTGGGATGGCACCAGGCACCGCATCCGAGGGCCGTGTGTGTGCGGGGAGCCGCCGGCACCCCCCGTGCACCCGCACAAACGGCATCTCCCAGGTTCAGGGGGCAAGTGGCCGCAGGCAAGCCTGGAGGGTTAGTGGAGCCACTGGCAAAGCACAGCCTCATTAATGCCGGCCGGCCCTTCCCGAACCCCGGCTCTACCTGGCAAATTAGCTTAAATTATTTAAGTGATTCGAATTCTGTCTATAAATAAAAGAGGGAGCGAGCCAGGCAAAAGTATACACAACACGCTTCCCAGGTAGTTAGGATGCCGCATTGCTTAAAGCTCCATTTGCACTTTAATTGCTTTGATTTATTCCAGCTTTCCTGGGTGTAAATCCACTTCACTGAGTCCTTCAGCCCTCTTTGAAGAGCTGCTGTTCCACAAAGCCCCTTCCCTGGCTGGCAGTGCCCACCCCGCCATGCCCTCCGTCACGGCACTGTCCCCAGTGTGGGGCAGGATGAGGTGATGGGGACGGCCACCTTTTGCCGGGAGCGAAAGCCGGCTGCAGCAGAGCCGCCCGGGCGATGGCACGGCTCACCAGCAGCCGGCTCTGCTTCGGGGAACAACCGAATAACAGCCGAGCGACCTGCTCTCGGCAGAGGTCAGGGCTGGGAAGCGGCTGCTAATTGCTTACGCTTTTTGTCACCCACTGAATTATGGGCGAGCTCCGCGCACCACGGCACGGATGGGGTTTACAGGGAGAGCAAACTCTCCTCTGACCGAGGAACTATAAATCATGTCGTCCCCCGTGCCACTGCATTTTCCTGCCTCACCTTGCTGAAAATCGGTGCCGGTGGGTGTCTCGTTCAGCCTCACTGAACTGCGCGCTGGGATTTCACCCATGTGTCCCCCCCGGCTCCCAGGGCAGTCCCTGGGGACTGACAGAGGTGGGGATGCTCGTACCCCGGGAAATGGGGAAGATTTTTTCTGGGCAGCGGCTGTGCCCTGCCTCCTCCGAAGCAGTACTGGCATCTCAAGTGCATCCTGTGAAGGAAATGAGATTGAGGAAGATTTTTCCGGACCCTGCCCACTAATTGTGTCTGAAGGAGGAAACAGCCCACTTGCTAATGATTACAGATAATTTACCGTGTAGGCACATGGAGAAACAGGGAAAGAGCTGCAAACTGTTCCCAGAACCTGCCCAAAATAAACAGTGCAGCAGGGCTGGCAGCCGAAACCAGCTCCTGCTTGTACCAGTGAGGGCATCCACTGCGCTCTCACGCTGCAAACCCCTCATTTCCCTCAGGGGCTTCATTTCTCCCCCCCTTCCCGAAAAGAAACCCAAGAGGAAAGTATCAGACCTGTTGCCTGAATAGGAAAAAAAAAATAATCACCCTCTCAATCATATAATTATTGGGATGGGATGGGAACTGCTGCTCGCCCAAAGCAGAGCCCTGCACGGGATGGATGGACTTTTGTGTTTGCAGCCCTGTCCCCCTGTAGCCATCCTGGCCAGGGCTCTCCTGCCGATGCAGGCAGCTGGAGCCGCTGGGAACATCTCCCCATTCACAAACATGCTGAGTTTGATGATATTTGACAGTTGTGTCAAAAAAAAAAAGGCTTTTCAGATATTTTGGGTGTTTAAACATAGTGTTTAGGGAAGGTAAATGATTCATTTTGACTTGTACATAAAACGTGAAATTATACTACTATGTTTTGACACTACCAAAACAATTTACCATTTTACCAGGAAAAAAATGTGCTGTTTCTGTAGAGGAATTGCTTGGTGTTTCCAAGTCGGGTGGATTGTCAAGATTTCATTCTGATCTGGACCAAACCCCAGATTTAAGTGTCAAAATCCCCCATGGTTTGTTGGCTTGGGCATGCGACACAGGGTGCGTGTTTGGCAAACGTCTGGTTGTGTGTGCATTTGCCACTGCGGGAGATGCACGTGGAGCTCGGTGCCCTTGGCGTGCAGGTCCTGCCCACAGAGGTGTCCCCATCCCCTTCTCCCTACTGCAGTCTCCCTGCACCCTCCGCTCACCCCTTCGCAGAGCTTTCCCCACTGGTCCTGCGGTTTTTCCTCTCTCTGCTGCCTCAGGGGTCCCTCTGAGCCTGCCTCACCCGTAGGGACCTGCTCCTCTCCCATCAGCATCTTCCCTGTCCCACTGTCCTCCAAGTTCCCCTCCTGTCCCGGTGCTCCTGCAAACACTGTGCCCGGCATTGGTTCTCCCAGCTGTGATACAACCTGCCCCTGCCAGGGGAATACGACCCAGGAATACTCTTGCCTGTCTTTTATTTTTGTTGTTGTTTTTCAGACCATTTCTCCACTTTTTCAAGATGCTGTTGGATTTTACATGTTTCCTCCAGCACACTCCCAGCCCACCCCACAGTGCGCCATCAGTAGATGGAACCAACACCCTTGCTGGTCCCCTAGCCAGGTCACCGGTGACAGTGCCAGTTCCCCAAGCAGAACCCATCCCCTGCCTGGAAAAATATTTTGGTTTCGGCTGAAGGAGCCATGCCATCCTTGTGCTGGGGGCAAAACACATCATGCAGGTGACCAATGCATGGGAGCTCTCCTCCCCCAACCACCACAGGGTTGACAGCGCACTTCCTACTTGCATTTGCACAAGTCACCTAACTAAGATACAGCAAAACACCACCACCTTTGACCTCTGCTGGTATCTTCCTGGATAGACAGACCTAAGGCAATCGGTCACCAAGTTTCACCTGCAAGCAAAGCCCTGAGATGTGATTTTCTCTGTGCTACAAATAGGCATAAATGCAAACACCGGGACCAAGCTGGGCCAGGAGCATAAAACTTGGATCCAATTTGGGTAGCTTGAGGCTGTACTTTTGTGTGTGAATCACCGCCAGGTCCTCAAATAACCTCGCACTGTCAGAATTAGGGGAAAGGAAAATGTGGAGCCAGCACACAGTCCTCACACGGATTCTTTCCCCACTGCCTGCTGTAACCCCTCATCGACGGAGGATGGAAAAGCTCCCTGGCTCTTGCTCATCCTTGTCCTCCCTCTCCTGGGGGCTGGCAGGCAGGCACAAATCCCAAATTTTCCTGGGACCGGTGCTCCCAGCACCCTCACGCACCGGCGTGCTTTCAGCTCTGCTCTGGCAGGATCAGGTGCCTGAAAGCCAAGCGGCTCTGGCAGCCCCTCGTCTCATCTAGGCGTGATTGAGAGGGAGTGAGCTAATTAACAGAAAATGGAAGGTGGTGTACGAAGCTATAAATAGGAGAGTGCTGGGAGTTTCCCGCTGCTAGAAGCATGCTTGCAGGGGAGGGGGCTGCTGGGAGCTCTGGGCTTTGGGGCAGAACTCCAGAAACCTCCCAGGGAAGATGAGTGTGAGCTCTGCAGGTATCTCCTACCTACACAAGGCAGCATTTAGACAGGGATGGTTTTGCAGAAGATGGCTGAAGGGGTGAGGGGCTGGCTCGCAGGCTCTCCTCTTCTAGAGACGTGGGCAGGGAAGCAACTGCTGGTTTCTCTGACCCAAAGCCAGACTAAAGGCAGTAGGTGAGGGACCTATCTTCCTACCTTGTCCCTCACCCGCACAATGCAAGGAAAGGTTGTGGGCAGCAAGTGCCTGACGCATATAAACCAGGGCAAGCTCAAAAGGGAAGAGCTGGGAGGGCAGAGGGGTCTGACTCTCAAACTGCAGTTCTGGAGACCCCTGCTATTTGACGCTGAAGGTATTGAGCACTTTCTGGACTCGACAGCTTTTGGGAGGTGCTGTGCCAGCTCCCATGGGAAGCTCTATGCTTGGGTAGGACAGCAAGAACGACCATGTGTGTCCTGCTGCCACGAGAAAGTGTCCCCCTTGTCTCTCGGAGTGAGCAGAGGGCCCGGGTGCTCGAGGAGAGGAATTCGCTTCAGCATCGCACAGATGGGGAAGCACCTCTGGAGGGCGACCAGCTCACCCTCCAGCCTCGAGAGACAGCTCCTGGGCAAAGCAAGGGGACATCTCTGCCCTCCCTGGCAGCTCCCTCGGGCTCGTCCCTGCTGCCAGGCTGTGGTGGCACATTGCAGCCGGGCAGCAATCCGAGAGAAACAATTATGCCCCTGTTATTCCCTCTCTGCCCTGAGCACAGGGTTAGCGGAGGTGGGATGAGCCGGGCAGTATGCAGAGCATGAGATGGGCAGTCTGCTGCTGCCGCCATCAGTCTGGCCTTTGATTAAGAGTGATTGTTCTATTGTTAATTAACACAAGGCAGCTGCTGGCCACTCTGGTGGAATGGAGGAGCAGAGCCCAGCGATGGTGATAAAAGGAGAGCGTGTCTGCTGGCTCCTGCTGAGCCTGGCAAAGCTGCCCTCTCCTCTGCCGTGCACCCAGGCTGCATGTGATGCCCTCTCCAAACCTCACCGGGGACCTCTCGCCCTCCTGTGATGCCAGGATTCAGCTGCTGTGTGAACCAGTGGCAGAGATGGAGGATTCAGTTAATCCCTGTGGTAATTTTGCTGCTGTCTGTTCTCCCAAACCACTCTCAGATGGAGTTGCTGACAATGCTTGACTGGTTCCCGCAGGGTTTATTCCCCACCTACTCCTCAGAGGAGGCCTTCCTGAGACACAACCTCTCCTGTGACAACAGGTCTCATCCTCTGGTGACGCTTGGCATGCTGCTGCTCACCCAGGTCTAAGGCAGCCATCTGCCCTGCCCAGGGTGACAGGCTCTCCAGAGGAACAGGCGTGAAGCTGCTCAGCCTGTTGCATTTGCAGCTGAGCCAGTTAACCATGAGGCAAGAAGGCACCTCAGCTATTTTTGCTCCCTGGTGACTTGTGAGCAGGGATCACGGCAGGCATGGATGTACCCCAGCAAAAGCTTTACCGTGAGCATCATGTTTTTGCTGAGTTCAAGTGCAGCAAAGCTCACCCCAAACCTCAGCAATGCAGGGACAGCATGCAAGAAAGCACTGGTTGGCGATTTGCAAAATCAAGGGACCTTTGCCTTCCCACACATTTGGTGAATTTACTTTGGCAAGGCTGCTCCAATGTTAATTATTGATGGCAGTAGCTCACCGCCGGTTGTCATGAAATCTTAGCAGGACAAGAATTCCCAGTGGCACATCCTCCAGCAGACAGCTATTAACTTGTCTGGTCTTAAATCAGGGTTGAGTCATGGTAGGGGGTTGGTGGTGCCGCAGAGCTGGAGATGGACCTCAGCGGATTCTGCTCTACACTTGTTCTCCATCACTTAAGTCCATGGCACCGCCAGATCCTTCTGGAACAGTCGCTCTGCAGGACAGTGTGCTGGTGGGTCATGATGCTTACTCGGCTCAGGAGGACAGCAGGCAGATGTGGTTGGCCCTCCACATAGACACCAAGCTCAGCGTGACTGTCCCCATGCTGTGCATGCCCCAGCCTCTGGGGTGGGGGCAATAGTGGCATCTGCTGCTCTGACATCGCTTGGGAGATAAACATCGCACCCATCTCAACGCAGTACAAGAAAAATAATGCCAGCCCAGAGGTCGCCAGGGAGACATTTCTCTTCCTCTCGTTTCCAGCCTTCCTTCTACCAGCCATCTAATACATCTAATAAAATCTGTCTTGCTGGTGTCTAATTCAATTCCAGCATCCAGAGACCAGACTTCTTATATCACTCACAGACCTAACCAGCTACATCCTTGGCATATGAGCCACGCCAAGGGGCTGCTACAGGCTACTCCAGAAGAGAGCAATTACCTGGGATCAGAACTCGCTCTCCCAATCAATTATATGTTTATAGGCTTTCCTTAGGTCACACATAATTGAATTATTCAGATGCTCGAACACCATGGTCAGAAGCAGCTGACGACTTCTAGACTGAAGTCTGGGCACTAAATGAGGTGCCTTGTATTTCATCTTGAGGACAGCTCTCCACAGCACCTCCTGTTTATACCCCCATGCAGCACTCAGCAATCTGCAGTGTGTTCAGCCTAACGCCATCTCCAGCGAGGAGCTGGGCTTTGAATCCTGCTCTAAAGGCAAAGGACTTCCAAGGTTGCCATGACCAAGTCTAGTTCCCCAGATTTGCTCCAGCACCTGGAAGCACGGGGGCAGGAAGGTGGCTCTGTTCCATGGAGCATTTTCTGGTCCATGGCCCCGGTGGCTGCAGGCTCACATTCCAGGAGAATTTGGGAGGCTCACAGAGCCAGGGCTGCAAATATCCTGACCTGATCTTTGGAGACCTTGCCTCCTCCGAGGGAGGCAGTGTCTGCTCCTGGGATCATGAGCACCCAGGTAGACGATGCGTGGCTCAGACAGACTGATTCACACTCTTCTGAGCTCCCAGACGTTTGATGAAGGCTTCTGGTCTCATCATCTTCTCAAGGAGGATCACCCATGCTGTGTCACATACTGCTAATGACCTACTGCACAGTTCCCAGTGGGAAGGATTTGTGTTTCCACAGTGCTGCCCTCCCAGAGGTCCTCCACCCACCTCCCACAGTGACAGGCAGTGACACAGCGATGCTCCATCGCTCCAAGCCGCTCGGAAGCCAGACCTGAGAGGTGCTGGGAAATGCCACAGCCCCTTGCATGGGCACCAGCCGGCACACAGCCGGGAAGGGGTCGGGATGGCAGGAGCACGCATGTGCCAGGGAATTTGAAGTAATAACCTGTATATCTCAGTCAGGATCTCTGGTACCCTCTACTTTGCATCCGTCCTGTGGCATCAGCCAATCGGGGACACTTCCATACGACTCGTCTAGATCCAACCACGAGTGTCCCAGCCAAAACACCCACGTGGTGCCCCTGCAGGGGTCTGAGCCGTGGGCTAGGCAGCACCCCGTCATGCAGGAGGTATATGCTGCTTGTTTGGGCCAGGGCTTGTTTGGATTGAGCTGTTCGTTTGCATGAGCTGTTGCTTTTTCAGGCTTTCTTTGCTAATGAAATTCTTTCCCCCCCGCAAAAAAACCCCAAACCTTCATTAAAAAAAGAAAAAAAAAATAATCCAAGTCATCAGTCCTCGTTGAGGAGCTGTACTCGGAAGGACCCGCGTGTGACGCCGGCCCAGGGAGAGGTGTGAGCTGGGGAGGGCGAGCGGGCAGGGGCAGGAGCCCCAACCCCGGCGGTGCCGAAACTCCCCGGGGTCCCGGCTGCCGGGTTCCGGGCAAGGAGGGCACTCGGCGCGGAGGCTGCGCGGAAATCGGGAGATGCTGCGGCTTCCCCGTCCGACAGCGCAGGCAGGCGTCCTCTCCCCCGGGAGGATGTGACAATTTGCCGTGCTGGAGCTCATTGCCAAGGAAATAAAATATTTATGGCTGCTCTCTCTTGCTTCCCGTTTCGAGGCACGGTGACTTATTTGTTACAAATTTACATGCATGTTTAAAGACATCTTTACATTCCTTCTAAGTACAAAAGGTTTATTTCTCCGTGTAACGTTTTGCCAGTCAGAATCAGCCACCCCATCCACCCTGTGCCTGCATTTGTCCCCGGCTTCAGTGCTCATTTGCCTCTTGGTAATGATTATCATTATACTAAGAAAAATGGGTCATTTAGAGCGGTTTCTCCCCAAATGAAAGGCTGTGGGATACAGGATATCATTAAAATTCTAAACCTGACTTCCAACCTCAAAAGCAGCCTCTTGCTATTCGGGCATCTCTGCGGAGGGAGGGAAGGAGGGGAGAGGGTACGCGATGAATGTGCTTTGGCCAGAAAATGACTTGCTGAGTTCGTGTGGCCTGTGCTGCCGACATCTGTGCTGGCATTAAACGCCCCCGGGCCGAGTCCCTCGTTTGCCCAGCGGTGGAGGTTGCCTCCCAGCCAGCATGTCCATGGGGCTTGCACTGCACCATGCATGGGACGGTGCTACCAGAGCAGGCGATGGGAGTTAATTGCTACCGTAAAAAGAGCAATTTAGCTCCTGCCAGGAGGGATGTGGCCGGGTCAGGTCCCCTGGAGAAGGAGAGGCTCGCAGGCTTAAAAGCCTGTGCTTGGACATGGGAAGAAAGCAGGCTGAAGCACTCGGACGCAGCATCCCCGCGGGCAGCGCCTGCCTTGCCCTTACACATTGCTAGGGCTTAAGTAACCCCCATCTGGGCCTAAGTAACCCCCGTCTGAGGGTGTCAGTGCTGTCCCACGGGCCAGCTGGCCATGGGCTAGGATATGTCATCAGTCCCCTCCGACGCCCCCGTCCCCACGACTGCAGGTGCCCAGGGATGGAGGAGACGCTCGCCCGAGGCCTCTCCCCACCTCCTCAGCCCTGGAGCCAGGCTGCCAGCACCAGGGTCCCTGCCAGGCTCCAGGCTGACTCCTGACCTCCTCATTCCCAATGACAGGTGTGTCCTGCCCGAGTTGGGTGCTACCTTTGTCTACGACAGCAGATCTCCCACCCACCCGGTGTTCTCTGCTCCCAGAGCTCCAGCATGCTGCTCCCCCAGAGTCTCGTTTCTATCTCCTGGTATCCCCAGAAGGGGCTCCACGGGAAATGTTTTGCTTGGAAAGGCTGTGCAACTCCTGTGCGAGCCTGAAATCGTTGTGTACAGAGCTGTAAGGCAAAGCTAATCCGTTTTGCAGCTTAGCTGGCTGCTGAAAGATGCTGTTTAGAAGTGGGGAACTGCTAACTGTTTTTCTCACCCCTATGAAATGGGAGGGACAAGGGATATGCAGAGGATGAGAGATGGAGACTGACCCAAAATGGCTAATTTAGAAACATCTTTTAAGAAAGGAGACTTGCCCCAAATTTTCAACTTTTGAAGTCGTTTCTCTCTAACTGTGCTCAGAATGGACTAATTTTTCATTCTCTTTTTTCACATTTTCCATCAAAATGCGTACAGAAAGCTCTCTTGCTGCTGATCACAGCCAAGCAAACGCACAGTGGCTAACGCCATGTCTTGCACGTGGGACGCTGGAACAACCACATCAGTCCATCGCGGTGACTACATCAAGCAGCTCCACATCACAACATTGACCTCAGGAGGTCACAGCCATGAGTTACCATCATGCATCACTTCCAGGCTTGCCATGCCTGGTCGTGTGGCTCTCCCCATGCTATGCAGTCCCCAGGCACCCGAAAATTGTGGCAGCTGCAGAGCCTGGTGCCCCGCCGGGGAGGACGGAGGCTGGGGAGCGTGGGTGGGATGAGGAGCATCCCCAGGGTAGGGCAGGGAGAGCAGCTCTCCTCCTCGGGGGCTGCATCTCCATTAGGGGTGTCTGAATGACAAGTTAGTTTTGGTCCAGCGGACAGGCTGAAAACCCAATATAAATTATTTCTGTTTGACCGCCATTTAATTATTTTCACTTGGGTTTTTGAGCAAAATAAAAAACTGCAAAGAACGGTTAGGAATCAACCTGAGACGCTTTGTTCAGTGCCAGAAATATGTCCTTTCTCTCTCTGGAGTTATTTTACCCTTCTCCTCCTCCTCCCCTCCCCTCTGCGGCTAACTTTAGATTAAAGTAGCAAACTCTTTGGACTTTTCACGAACAATAAAGAAGATAAACACCACATTGTGTGCTTTGCTCGAAAACACAGTTCCAGGAGAAGAGGATTCGAACCCCATTCCCAAGTTTGTCAGACAAAGGAAAGGGCAATAAAACCTCTTTCTATCCACTAATGGCCACAGAGCCATCACGCACCTTTGCCCCTTTTCCCCCAGCGGGAGGGAAGCTCATCCCTGGGGAAGTGGCAATAAAGTGCGAAATGGATCAGACATTTCCCAGTTTTTCAGAGAATACATGTGAAATATGGTAAATGTCTTTCTGGCCAGTGTTTCTCACTGAATTTTCAACTGTAAGAGGCATGGGAAAATGGGCGTTTGTAGAGCAACAGGCATCCCTCCTGTACAAAACGGGCGATGATGAAAACCTGCTAAGAAAGCAATGAGAACGGGGGAGACTGCGGGGTTGCTGTGGCTGCACTTGCAATCAGCTTTTATTTTAATCTGCATTCCGAAACTTGCTTCTGGAGGCCCTCCTCACCTCCCCTAAGCACCACGTGAACACTTTGCACTGATTTTTTGCCCCACCGTTTTCCCTCTCTCACCCTTGCTCAGCCTTACCCTTTGCCACCCTCCAGCTGGGCACACCACCACCCTCCCAGAAGGTCCCCCACAGCCACAGCACCCCTTCCTGCCTGATTCTCCTCATGAGGCAGCTGTTTCTCATTAGGAATCCTGGCAGCCCACCTCCCAGCACAGGGGAACCGGGGGGACCCTCCACCACCACAACTCCAGGGGTGGTCATCTGCTCCGCAGCCCCGTGCATTATAACACCATCTCCCTGCGTTTATGTATTTGCACGAAACGAGCCGTCTCCCGCTCTCAGTAGTTAATTCCTGGGTAATCAGGTAGCCAACATCTGCCACAGCAGCACCTCGAAGCCCGTGCCTTGTAGCCACCACTGCGCTCATCTCCTGCCCGCAGGGATGTCCCTGCATCCCACGTAGCCACTCCTCTCTGGGCACAGGCAGCCCAGAAGGGCTGGGTAGGAGCACACAGGCTAAATGTTGGGAAGAAAATCACAAATTTATGTTGTCTGAGGGGTGCAGCAGGAATGTGCAATTGAGAGGGGGGGTCCTCGCACCCCTGGTCCTCACGTGGTGCCTGGCTGGCCCCTCTCACCCTGGTGGGAGGGGGCTTCGAGGCAGGGTGAAAGGGAGCAAGGCAGCAGGCAGCAGGCACCAGGTAAAGGCTCCATTCACCACAAAACCAGCTGCCAAACCTTCCCACCATGAAGACAAGAGGCACTAAGGACCTGGGTCTGTGCAGCGGGGGAACGGCTTTCAGACATAAAAGCCACCACAGCCGAGTTATTCCAGGGGAAACAGCAGCAGCTTCCCACTCTCTCTAGGCACGGAGCATCTCTAGCACCCTGGGGGCTGATTTCCATGCGATTTCTGCTATTTCAGGCTTCGGTGAACCAAGCGCAAAATGCAAACGCTGCTGCAAGCGAGGCCTGGGCTGTGTTTGCTCCTGCCGCACACTGGGAGAGCACACCGGTCTGGGGGCGATGGTCCTCCCTTTTATGGTGCTGGGGGAGCCACCTTCTCCACCATGGATGGGACTTGGGTGCTCCGCTAAGGGCAGCTGAGCTTTTGGGATGGAGCTGCCCAGCTCCCCAGCCAAGCAGCGCCCACCAGCAGCACATTGTTGTAGGACACGGGCACGGTGGGACCCTCCTTTCACCTTGTGCGGCGTCCTACGGAGCCCTGACCTTCTCCCGATAAGGGAACAGCTCGAGCTGTTCATCACTTAACTCAGCTTTCTGCTTACTCAACTGCGGCCTCCTGCCAAAGGAGGGACCGGCCGCCTGGGATGCTCTTGGCTGACACCACAGCACTCGTGCTTCCTTCCCTGGGGACAGCCATTAGCGCCATTAGCTCTGTCCTGCTCTGCTGCTCTCCCTGATGAGTGCTGGCCCAGGGAGGGGACATCGCTCAGAGGAGCTCTTGGCCAGCAGGGATGTATCGCTGCTTCTGTGAGGTGCTCTTTGGGCTGTTTCCCCCAGCATCTTACTTTAGCTCAATTTTTGGGGGGGGTTCTTCCCACCTTGGGAGCCTCACAGCCCTTCCCTGACCTCTTTTCTTTCCAAACCCCTCTTCCCAGCTCCCTTTGTGTGTCACAGCCATCAACCTACTTCTTTGTGACATTCTGGGGCTGGTGGCTGGCCATCTGGCCTGTAGTGGCAGTCAGGTGTTTCTAAGCACGTAGCTGAATCCTGATGTCCTGCTGCGGGAATGGAGTGAGCTGGCCCGGGCAGGGCATGCCCCCCACCTCCTGCACTTCTTTGCCCCCCAGAAATAAGGGCTGCTCCAGCACATGGTGTGAGCTGGGGGGGTGCAGCGCCTCCTGTGGTGCTCAGCCCTGCCTCTGACCCTGCAAACCTCCCCCGGTCCTGGGACAGAGCTGGATGAGGAGCACACTGGTTTGAGGGTTCTTACATCAATATTGAGCCATCCATGGCTTTCTGGGTCCCTCTTTGTGTTCCCTTCCCATTGAAAGCCGATTTCTTTGTGCCGTACTCCAAAATAGCTCAAGTGTACTTGTAGGAAAGATTGTGGAGAGCTGGCTTTTCTTTCCTCTGAGATGAAATACAAGTGCCATTCTGCACGATGTTTGTGTGAGCTACGTCTTACAGGATACACTATAAGCCTCCGGCCCTGAGCAATGGCAGGACTGGGAGAGCCCAGCTAGCTTCAGGCTTGCACTAATTTGACCTCAGGTCAGCTTTAAACTGATCAGGGCACACCCAGTGCAAATCCTGAATTAGTCGAATTTATAACTAAATAATAACTACATACTGCTTTCCATCAAATGAATTACATGTGCGCATATATATACATACACACAGCCCTTCTGTAAATTTAAACAAGGTCTTGAAAGACAACTAACCATTCATCGCCGTACAAATCTGCTGCTAATGCTGGGATCCCCTTCTCTGCTGAGCAAGGAGTCATCCCTCCAGTTCGTACCCAGTTTGGCCTACAGCGCTCGGCTGAGCATCTTCAGTAAGAAAACAATGCAGATAAGGAGGAAGGAAAGAACGAACCTCTTCCAACAAACACAGGGCACATCTGTCCCCTTTCTGCTAGCTGATAGACGTGCTACACCAACCACCAGCTCCTAGGAAGTCATCACTTATCCCCGTGTCTTGCTAGACAGCATCCGCTGCGGGCAAGATTATAGATGGACTGTTAGAAGTGATAGTAGATGCTAAGATCCCATTACAGGCGTCATTTCTTCTGTCAACACATGAGGAGTTTATATCTGCAACTTCTGTTTGGTGATGGTGAGCTCCCAGAGACGAGGAGGCTCCTCGGTGTCAAGCGATACACATCTCCGTGGGCTGGAGATAACCCGCAGAGGCAGTAAGTGTTTTGGGACTCTGCAGTGAGAAACAGCATTACTCATTTTGGGCAGTGCTCGCCAGGGAAAGTCTACGTGTTTTGGTACAAATGCTACATATCAGGAACATGAAAAAGATTCGTGAAGTCTAAGCTGATCAAGGCCATTCCACCTTCCCTTCCCCTACTGCGCTGAAAGTAGTAGAAAACAGATTTTATTTTTTTTTCCATTATCCACTTGGAAATTCATCTAGTTGGAAAAAAAAAACAAAACAAAAACTAAACAATCCATGCTAGGGCCATGTTCACATGTGAGCCCTGAACCTGAGCCTCGCGCTCCATCCCCAATTTAACCAGAAATCAGCTCACCGCTTGAAAGCGCCCAGCAGCCAACGGGGTTTTGCTGGCAGCTGCTGCCGTTGGCTCTCTACACCCCTGCATACTAATGCGAAGGAAAATGGGATGGGTAATTTAATCCCACCCCGCTAGAAGCAAAACAACACACAAGCCTGCTCATCCTCTTCTCTAAGTTTAGCCCAACAGTGTATGAAAGAGCTGCCACTGGATTCTCGCCAGCCCCTACTTAGCTAAACTACCTGACTCGGCAAAACAGCAGAAAATTCTCCGTTCTGTGTCATTTCTGATCCTTGGGAGAATGACCCATATCCATCAGGAAACTTGCCCCCCGGGCCTGCAGGAAGCCAGTGTAATTTGGGGAAATGGATGGCGGGATGAAGGCTTTCTCGTGACATTGGGCACGTTTCCTGCGGATGTACTGCTGCCCGGAGCCTCGGCTCAGGGCTCCCTCCGTCCCTCCACTGTAAGCCCATGAACAGCAATGAATAAATCTGTCCCCGCTCACTCATAAATAGTTTATAAAAGGTTCATAAATGATTTCTAGATGTTTTAATGAATAGTTAATCAATTGTTGCAGGGCCCAACAGGTCAGCGGATTGCTTATAGCCATCAATTACAATGCCTGCTGATGAGCTTATAAGCATCGTTAGGACTCCACTGATGTCTGCAACAGGCTTGTAGCATCTATAAAGAGTTAATAAATAATTAATAAATGATGCGAGTGCTCTTAATTAAAAGCTGTAGAAGGCCATTGAAAAAAATGCATTCTTGGAAAGCTATGGGCAGCACAGTAAGCAAACATCTTCTACCTGGATTTGAATCCCTGCCTCCGAGGAGCAAAGGCGGCAGAGAGGTGCCAGCCCAGCCCGGCGGGCAACCCGGCTGCCCGAAGAGGGGTGAATTCCCTTCGTTCAAGGCAATCCAGCTGATTCAAGAGAAACTCCATGCCTGCCATGGGCTGGAGCAAGGCAGACCACACCTGATTCCCTCTTAGAGCTTGGCAGAGGGATGTGGTGGTGCCTGCACTGCAGAGCTCAGCCACCTCATCCCCAGCTCTTGCAGAAGCATCCTCCGTGCGGTGGCTGCCAAGGGGAAGGCACCGGGAAGCCAGGAAACATAGATGCTAGGGAAAACGAGAAAAATTCCTAATTTTGTGGGGCTCTAGCCTGCGCCTCTGGACATCAAAATGCTCTTCCCTGCTGGCCAAAGGGTGATTCGGGGTGAGCTGCTCCTCCCCTGGCCTCAGCATCCCCCTCTGCCAAGGGGGGGACGATGACACACTGAAATGCAGTACCGAGGAGCTGTGCACCATAGCATCATGAGGCAATAATGTATATGGTGTTTGGCCTCCTTAGCAGAAGTGCTTTATTATCATTAAATGCTGAATATTTCTGGATGATAAAAGCAATTAAGTGTAAAAAAAGGTAATGATCCATTCCATATTGCGTCCAAAAGAGATGAAAATCCCTCATAAAATTATCACCCCAGCCCTGAATTGGACCTAAATATCTTTATAATGTAAGACAGAGAACTTTGCTTACAGTCGGAACATTTATTAGGCATTCAATTAGCCACCGGAGGGTTTCTTAGTATTCCCCAATTCTCCACGAGCACAGAGGCAATTACAGGAGATCCTAACTTTTTAAATTAAAGACAAAAGACAGGAGAATTTGGATAAAACCTGCTTCCAGCTTCACCCCAGAACGTACATGCGGAGAAAATTTCATGCAGATCAGGCTTAATTTACTGCACAATTTAGATCAGAGCCAGAGCAAGACTCTTCCTATGCGTTTGCTGGAAGACCCTTCCGTGTGGGAAGGGGACCGGTACGTGATGTACTGCTCTCTGAGCGGATCCTGAGGATGCTCCCGCGAGGGGCTGGGGCAGGGTGCCATTCCCCGTCCGCCTCCTGATCCCCCTGCAGCCCCCACCACCCCTGCAACACCCCCGAGCCCTTTGTCGGAGGTCCCATCCCCCTCGCAGAGCCACTCTGGGGGTGCCCATCGTGGGGGACTCCTGTCTCCACTGCTCCTGGCCCATGGGTGCTGGCAGTGGCCGTGCACGGGTGGCAGTGGGTTGTCCGTGGCCGCAGCCTGTGCTGCCTGCAGCTGCTTAGCCCCTCTACGCTCCCCCATGCATCATCGCGCAGCGCAGTCATGCCCAGGGACTAATTTCAGTTGGAAATAAGGTGTATATTTGTAATGGGCAGTTAATGGTGAGGGCAATTAATCACAGCAGCAGATGAGCGAGGGACATGATGGATTTCCTGATTCTGACATCTTTAAATCACAACCAGTTTCTCCTTCCAGACCTGCTCAGGCTGAGCCAGAAGCGATGGGGCTCAGCGATGCATCGCCCAGTCAAACCTCCCCACAAACCGGTGCCGTGGTGGGAGCCCCCATCCTCATCCACCCTGCCATGGGGTTCCGGGGCTCTCCCACCCTGGGAGAAGACAGCTGGGGGGAGGACAACCTCTCCCCGCACCAGGGGCTTCGATCACTTCCTCCTGATTTATATTTTGAGAGCGTTTCAATGGATCAAGATGTCAGATCTGTAGCGCTGCCAGGAAACACCATTTTCTTTTAATAAGCAGAGAGCAGCAGGTCATTTAATCTCCTGTACCTGCTCTGCTCCTCCAACGGAGAGGTAGGACTGCACCTTCCCAGGGTGGCAGCACCTCTCTCTTCCTTTTGGGGTGGCTCTGGCAGACCTTTCCCCTTCGCCAGGAGAGCAGCACCCCAGCACAGCCCCTTCCCTGCAGCTTCTGGGGATCTGCACACCTCTATACATTTGCATGGGCATTTGCTTCTTCAGAGCTGCTCCGCAATAACGATGTGGCCTCACACAAGCACCGTCAGCCCGTCCCAAGGGTTTGAGCCTCCCACAACAGATTTTTCCATGAGTGGCTTCACCATCACGGCAATATTTTAAAAAGTAATCCAAAGCCATGCCTTCCGCCTTGCTTTCTGGCTCCTGAGCCTGCAAGACTCGCTTGACTCACGTGTAGAGCCTCATCCTCCAGCCACCAGCGCTAGACGCTTCACGCTGGCTTTCCAGAGCAAGCCAAAAACCTCCTGTGGCCGCGCGACAGCCTGCTGCCTTCCCGGGCGGCGAGGATCGCAAAGCTTTTAACACAACCACAGGGGTCCCCAGCCCCATACCCCAGCCTCCCTGATGCTGTGTGGGGCCCTGGAGGACCTGGGCAGGCAGAAGCATCACGGGGAGCAGAAGGCAAGCCCCGGCGTGGTTCTGGTCTGGGGGTGTCCCTGGGGACCCTCCCCAGTGCCGGCTGGCACAGATCACTGAGGGAATCACCGTATAGTAGCCAGGGTGGGGAATGAGACGGGCTTCTCCAGACCCCATCACGCTTCTGCACAGCCAAACCTTTCCTATAAATCCAGCCCTGCTGGAGGAGGCTGGGCTGTGCACGGGAGAAAGTGTGCAGGGGAAGGAAACACTGCTGAAAGGTGAAGTGAAAGTTAATATCGCTGCATAAACGAACTCAGACACTCGGCACAGGGAGGAGGAAGGAAAGCCTAATGCTGAAAAGTACTTTTTTTTTTTTTTTTTGGCTGAAAAGCAAAGCGCTCCACTACTTTTTCCAGAGCGCTTGAAAACCTGAGCACATCCCGACTCCCTCGGGGCATTCCCTCGAAACCTCTGGCATTCCCTGAACAGCTCTCCGCGGGTATCAGACAAAGGGCACGCAAACTGTTTAATCCCACGCTCCAGCGCATTTCCCCGCCGCTGTTTTGCCGGAGCTGAGATGACTACAGCGGAGGCCAGCTGCGGCAGGCAAAGGCAGGCAGGGCTGCGGGCAGCGTCCCCTGCCAGCATCCCCAGGGCCCGCCGCCCGTCGGCGTTTTCGTTTCACCCAGGGTGATGCGTTGATCCCAGCGACGCTGGAAGTCAGCGTCAAAGCCATGCTTTGGCATTTCCCAGCTGCTGCTGCCCAAAGAAGCGACGCGAACCGCCTGTTAACGTGGCAGGGCCGGGCGCCTGCGCTGCCTTCCCCGTGCCCAGGCGAGGACGAGAAGGACTGCAAGAGATTCCCCACCCAGAGGGCGAGTGCCGGCTCTTGGGGCACTTAGATTCAGAAAAAAAAACCCAACAAAAAACAGGGGAAAAAAAGAGTGTATTTACAAATATATGTATTTTTATATATATGCTTATCTATATGTATGTCATTATGCTAAGTCATGGGGAGACAAAGTGGATCGGCTACAGTCTTGACGTTCTAAAATTAGATTTTATGTAAAGTAAGTGTTTGCTTCATGTAGGGCAGTTGGTATTAAGATTTATTTCCATCCTGACTTGTATTACTGCTTGATATGATTGGGTAAAGCCCAAGGCACATGCATATCGTTGCCATTCATAACATATACATGGATTCATGACCGAGCTAGCAAGCTGAATTGCCTTGCAATCTTTTCCGCTGCAAAAAGCTTAATAAGCATATAAGTCTTAGAGCAAAAAGCCCCTGTGTTATTCGCTGTGCAAGAAGAGCTCTTGAATGGAGCTGTAGGAGCCACAGACAGCCTTGCACCAGCTGCCGAGCAGTCGTTACCCACGCGGGCTCACTTCTAAGAGCAGGACCCACCGTGTCTGTGGGACTAAGAGTAGGCGACAGGGCAGTAACTGTTAGTGGAGCGGTTGTATAAGCTCCAGGACAGCCTATGGCTTCCCTTTCCCCAGCAAAAAATTCCCAGTGTGTTTATTTACTTCAGCTCTTTAACCAAATGCCTTTGGCAAAGGCACTTTACTGTTATTAAGAAAGCATAAATTGAATGCTTACAAACATACACTTGTGAACCCCCATGCTCCTGCAGAAACAGAAATATTGTTACCATCAACAGGCAGAAATAGTGATTTTAATAACGACTTTTATGTCCCCTGGGGCTTTCCTGACACGCTGAGGAATGTGTCCTCACTGTGGCTCAGCCACAGGGCTGGGAGCGCTTACCTGAGCCCATGGGTGGCTGTCGTTGGGGATATGGCATTTATTTCATGGAAACTAAAGGTCCATCACCAACGGGAGCCAGGGAACTAAGACTGCCCACGAGGAGCGAGGAGAGGAGACATAAACACGAGGGGAAGAAGCACCCGCTTATCACCGCATGAGGGAAAAATGGGCACAGTTTGATTTCTGCTTCAGAGGAGCAAGGATGATGGGAAAGGCACTGCATCCACCAGGGAAGCTGCTGAGAAGCAGCCCCGTTCAAGAGACCTCCACCAGTCCTTACCGAAAAAACTCCTGCCAAAAGATGAAAAAGCCACAGCTAGCTAAGGAGAAGGAAGATTTGGGTTTATAGAAAGGTTTTCTCTCAAGGAGAGAGAGATGCATGAGGGACTGGCTTCAAAGTCCTGGGTTTCTAGGGTCAAAGCTGGAACGTGACACCCTGAGGGCAAGACACAACCTGATACAAGCAAGAAGATGGAGATGTATCCACTGAGAGAAAGAGCCTGACCAAGTTACATAGAGGAATTTGGATCATTGGCGCCAGCTGAGAGACCAGGTAGTTTAAGAATAAAAGGAACACGGTGAGGGTTTGCTATACATCTCCCTGAGAGTCATTTTGGAGCAATGTTGCTGGGACTGATATGGTTTTGCAAGAGGCTACTTTCCAGGCAGAACCTGAAGCGCAGATGCTCAAACCCATTCTGCTTGGATGTGGCTGGAGCAGGCTTTTCACCTGCCAATTACAGAACCGACATGAGGAGATGCTGCTTTTGTTTGCTTTTTAAGTAGAAAGAATATTATAAAAGAGCCAGCTACAGAAAGTAAGCTTGGAGTGAGCAATCATCTCTAGCTTCAGTATAATTAAACAGAAAGGTATGAAAAACAGGCTGCTAAAGGAGGGCTCCATCCCAAAGAGGAGAAACTGGTTGAAGGGATCTTAAGCCTCCTCCGTGTGAGTACTTTTGGGCTCTTTGGCCTCAACTTCAGCAGGAGCTGTTGGCAGCTCCAGGAATGCACCTGGCTGGGGTTGCTGAGCCGCTGTGCCGTGCTGTGCCGTGCCACGTTGCATGGGGTGCACACCCTGCACAAACCTTCCCACCAAGCCTGGCAAGGCTGCCAAGGCAGCGCTGCCAAACGCAGCAGGGCCATAACCACCAGCGAGGGAGTAGTGCTATTTAAGCCAAAGGACAGTGCTGTCACAAGAACAGATGAGGATAAACTGGCGATGAATCAACTCAGGCTGGAAGAGGGAAGGAAGGATGGAGCTTTGGACCAGCCCCGGTGCAGAGGACACAGAGAACGGGAGTAGGGTTTTATTCCCAACTTTTCCAAGGAGATGGCAGGATGCAGCACCTGGGGCACCGGGGCTCTGGGCTTGAAGAGCCCAGAAGTCCTTAGCCCACAGACCCGCCATCACCTGCCACGTCCCCTTCCCCACGCATCCCGCTGTCATGGGGCCAGGGGCTCCCTGCAGGACACCGCACTCTTGCCTCCCAGCTCCACGGGAACGCGTAACCCCGCTTTACTTCGTACACGTGCTTTTTGCTTTTTTTTTTTAAACATACGTGGCATTTCTTTACAACTGTCAGCATCGACCTTCATAGCTGCCATGGTGATGAGCACCATAGAGAAGCCTATAAATAACATGAATGTGCCACATGCTGGCCCTTTTATGGGCCCCACTCTTTTTGATTTACTTATATGCAAGATATTTTACAGGACAACCCAATTAAGCTTGACAGCCAGCTGACAATGAATTCCTGCCCAGCGACGGCTTGCAGACACTTTATATTAGACCAGACAATGTGATGCAGAAGACCAGTAGAAGCTACTGGTGGGATTTTGCGTTTGTACTTGCTGATACCGCTGGAGGGTCCCCTACGACCTTCACAGCAACAGCCACTAAAGGACCCCTGCGCCACAGGAGACAGGCAGAGCTCGCCCCGTTCAGCGCCGAGCAGCAGCGCAGCACCAGCCTGCAAGTTTTATGAGGGATCCTGAACTTCCCCTACCACGCACATCGGGCAAGCATTCAGTTACAGGGTCCCACCAAGTTCCTGGGATGCTACAATAACGCGGCATGCCGGATTGCGTACATTTTGGCTACAGCTCAAGCTGAGCAGGTCGCTCTGCTGTGAACGTAGTGCAAAAGCGTGGTCAGCCACCCTGAGCTTTTTACAGCGGCTCTGAAATTTGTAGGAGGCTCCTGTGGAACTGAAAGCCCTTGCTCCGGGATGCCTTGGTGGCATCAGCACCTACCACTGACCCAAACTCAGTCCCTTCACCTGCAGCCGTACTGCTCTTCCAGGCTTCCACCGCATCTTCCGAGACATGCAATCCTTACACGGCATCTGCCATAAGTAACATCTCGCTTGGCCGTTTTCATCTGACACCTCTGTCATTCCAGCAGTAATTCCTATATCCCAGAGGGGTGAGGCAGAAATAAAACAGCAGAGCCGGGGCTTGCACGACGTGTCTCTCTCAGCCCCTGATAAATCGTAGCTACTCTGGGAAAGCCTCTTTCACTCTCTGGACCCGCTTCCACTTTTTCTCCCAACCAAATCAATGGCCATGATGGACAACCCCCAACCCAGAGCTGATTGAGCCAACTGTCCTTCCAAGCTCAACAGCATCTTTCTTACTCTCTTCCCTGTGCATTCCTGTCCCGCCGAGCCAGAGGAGAGCATCTTCAGCACAGAGAGCGGAGAAATGAGGTTATTCACTGTGAAAATAATCAAAGTTGCTTTCTGTGTTGCTCTCTGGAGAAGGCAGTGCCTGGATCCTGCCCCACCTATTTGGAGAGGCAGGGGGAGGGAAGGCCCCGTAGTATGTGGGGAAAAATACGGACTCCTCACTTACAAATAAATGCAACACCATTTTTTCAGCTTTTTTTCGGCTGGAGCTCAGTCCTGGATTTCAGGCCCAAATATCCGTTCTCAGATTTTTTTGATGTTGAATGATTTAACAGTATTGAGTAAGGCAGGTGCCTCATAAAATCACAGTCATTCACCTGAAAACCCAATTTTCCAGCAATTTTTCAAATGGAGAAAGTTTTGATCAGCTGCGGTTTGATGTTGAGCTGACACCTGAACCGGGGTGGCTGGAAAGTTAATGAAGAGCAATGAGTCTCAATAATGTGACCTAAACTACCCAAGCTCTGTGATTATTAGACTTCAGCTTTATAAATTCACCCCAAATTCACATTAAGGGTGCTGGTTCTCCCCTCTCCGTCAGCATTTTCTCCTTTGATGTCTGCTGCATTTCCCTCTACTCTTTCTTCCCTGGATGGTTTTATTTTGCCTTTGCCAAGGAAATCGAGTGTGGCACAGCTTTGCAAAGTTCTTTTGCAACTATACATTTCCTATACTTCCCCTGCTAGGTTTGGGTGGGAAAAGGGAGTTCAGTGCGACGCTCCTTTTTTACAGTGAATTTGAGGCAATATCCTTGCGAGGCTTCACTGCCAAAACCTAGTTACACAGGAGGGCAGAAGAGAATTAATTAAGAGGTGCTTAAGCCCCACCATGACCTCCACCCCGAGCTAGGGAGGCACAAGCACTGTACGAAGTCTAAGGGCACACAATGCTACACGAGGTGAAAAATTGTGCTGGCTATTAAGTGGGACGAGTTGTGTAGCTGCAGAAAACAGGGGAAGATCAGAAAAGCTATGAAATCGAAGGAGAACCCAAAGAAAACACGAGATTGATTTCTATCAGGGAAATAAGAACAGAACAAACCAGTGATTATAGTACTGTAACTGCAGAAGAGATGGGGAGGAGTGGAAGGAAGATGCTCCCCTTTCCCAGGGAGATGTAGGTGGCTCACTGCTGTGCTGCACGCTGAAAACCAGCAGTAACACTCACAAAAATTTAAGATACATCAGGGGAATCCAAACACCGGCGAACCAGAAGCCGGATATTTTGCAAAGGGATTCAAAGAAAGCTTTAGAATGGGAGCCAAGGGCTCCACAGGTAAATTAATTATGTGGAAGCTGCCCAGGAAAAGGACACGTGGCAGCAATGAAAGCTTTGCTAGCACCGCTGGTACCAGCAGATGGGGAAGCCGAAGCGCAGTGCACAGCCTGCGTGGGGCAAAGGGAGGGGGTGATGAGGGGGTGATCGGCAGAACCACTACGCAGCAGGTTCTCCTGGAAATGTGGAAAAGCAGGGAAGCTGTCGCCAGAGCCAGGATCTCACTTGCAGAGGTAAACTGCAGCAGCAGGAGCTTAAAATCCAGCTCTGGAAGAAAATTGCAAGGTTGCAGTCCGCAGCAGGGAGCAGTTGCTTGGATGCAGGACTTGCCCAGCCTTAGCACGAGGAAATCGCTTACCTGCTGCCAGCGGATCTACAGGAATTTCTTCTGCTTTTTAAATGCAGTCATACAAGTCTACAGGGGTCAACCCAGGCTGTCCTAACTTTAATAACGCACAAACTCAGGATCTCTACTAATAAAGTTTCTATCAGACTACACTTCAACCTTGCCATGTAAATGACATGCAAGGGCAGGGGGGTGGCTATAGAAAAGCTAAGCTAAATTGCCCGGCTCTGCTGCTTTTGCAGAAATGAACCCACAGGGAACAGAAAAGCCACCCCAGGGCAGCAGCAGCCGGCAGCTGGCAGCCTGTGCTATCTGCTAATTGCTAAGGACAACCAGGGACCTGCAATTTGTTTGCTATCTTGCTCGGTCTGATGTGTGGGAAGGGTGAGGGCACACTCGCAACCCTGCGTGGTTTGCAAACAGCACAGGGAGGGGGGAAACGCAGCTGAAACGCCTGAGCTGGGAAAAAGCAGCCACATGCAAGGATTAATAATAGCAGTTTTCTTCTTAACTGGAGTTACTAGCAAGACCCCAGAGATGTGCTTGCCTAAGCAGGTAACGCTATGAAGTACTCAATGGGGCTAGCCCAAAAGCAACTCCCCACAGCTTCTAACACAGAATCATAGAATCATACAATGCTTAGAGTTGGAAGAGACCTTACAGATCATCTAGTTCCACTTCCCCTGCCATGGGCAGGGACTCCTCCCACTAGACCAGATTGCTCAAAGGCCCATCCAGTCTGGCCTTGAGCACCTCCAGCGATGGGGCCTCCACAACTTCCCCGGGCAACCTGTTCCAGTGCCTTAACACCCTCAGAGTGAAAAACATTCTATGCTGGGTAGTGTAGCAGCTTTCTACTACACACCCAAGCAAGGCCAAAGTGCCTTCAGGCACACACAGCCCCCATGCCCTGCTATTTCAACAGACAAGACTTAAACGCCAGGAGCGCAGCATGGCCTGCAAATGCACATCTCCCCATCTACTTGTGCAACAGCTGTTGCAGTGGTAGGAAATGGAGAGACTTCTTTCAATTCGGGGACCACAGTGTTTCTCGGACACTCCCAGCCCTGAGACTGTGGGAGGTTTGGAGAGAGCATGTTTACAAGGTGCTCATCTGTTTGCTCCCTTCAGCCTCACAACCTGAGGAAGAACCACTTGGCCCCAAAGGAACCAAGATCTTGTCCCCTCCATGGGTGCAGGGACCTGGATCTGCTTCCAGATGCTTCCTCTGGGAGAAGGGAAAGGTGTGACGGGCTCGTGGGAAGGGATGGAGCTTTCCTTATGTATCCCAAGCATCAAACCCGCATTCAAAGCAGGCTCTCTGTGGATGCTCTGCACAGCTGGGCTCTCACACGGGTTTATCTGCAGAGCTGTCACAGTCCGAGCCTCTGCTTTGCAGCCAGATTTTTATATTCTGTGCTGATTTCCCAAGGGTCTTCATTTGGGCTCATCATCCCCACAGGGATCAATAGGACTGCAGCTGCCGTCCTAGCATCTGCAGCCAGCTTTGCTGAGCAGCAGTGTGGTCTGCTGGATAAAGCAGGGGCTGGGAGCCAGGAGCACTGAAAGCCAGCCCAGCTCCTGCCAGGAGCCTCCGCCAAGGCCTCGGTTGAGCTGATCAGTGACTTTGGAGACATCCAAGGCATGTCCCGGCCAGGCATTAACACCAGTGACCTCGTCTCTGCCTGATGCTCAGGGAAAGCACCGAGAAGCCCTGTGGCTCCCTCAGGTAGAAGAGGCCAGGCGGTGGTCTGCACCCTCCGCATCCCACCCCAGCCCTTCCCTTAGCAGATGGCTCTGACTTGTGAAGCTGAACGCTGAAAGGCTCCAGCATCCATGGCCGGGACCGAGTGAGAGGAATATAATGAAAATAGCCGGCATAGTCCTACATCCTGGTGGTGGGGAGGTGGCTGGAAACATCTCCTGCTTCAGCTCTACGCTTTGGTTAACGCTAAGGGAGAAGACCTGCAGAAACGTCTGGTGCGTGCAGCTAGCTGCAGAGCCAAGCGCTGCTTACTAGCAGAGCCCTTCCAATCTCCCTGAGTGCTTCTGGCCCTTGCCAACCTCTTCTTTCTAAAAACCCTGTGGAATTACAGGTCCAACAGCAGGCTGTAACAGACACACCAGAGACCAGTAGCCAGCTAAGACGATGTGGAAAATATTCCCGTAACTGTGGGCTAAAATCTTGTCGAAGATCAGCTGCATTCCCTTTACGTGGGGATCCCGTGATCTGCAACTGATGCACGCTTTGTGTTTTGACATCGCTTCCCAAATATCTGTATTAATCCCAGCTATAACCTACCTTCCTTCACTCTTTGCTCAGTGGTCACTGTGCTTGATGTGCAATGCAGCCATTGCCCAGCACAGCAATTCAAGCCTGATTAGCAGCAGCAAAAGCTCTGCTAAATTAACCATACAACGATGCCATTGCAGCCCCTCTGATCCAGAGGAGCTGGACCCGCAGGGAAACACGCTTGTTGCCCTGGTCACTCCACAGAGCCACGTGCTCAACAGTTTCCACCTTCGGCTGCTGCCGGAGCCGGGCCTGACCCACCAGCACGTTTCCTGGCTACGTGCTCCTTCAGCTGTAATAAAGCTCCAGGGGAAAAATTAAGGCTGCGGTCTGTCAGGTGTCTTTGTATGCAGTGATGGATTCTGCATCTAGTTATTAACCTCTTGCAAAAGCTCAGTGTTATCTTGTATGGAAGTAATATTAGGTTAAACAGCTGTTGATAACTTATCTCCCATTATCAGCGACTTCATTCAAGGCCAATATTTACTCACATCCAAGAAGCGTCGCTGTATTCCCAATGGCATTCTTTATGGAGTCAAATGAGACAAGCTTTTAACAGATCTTGGGTACTTAAGAAGCCCATATTACCCAAGCGCCTCCTAATCTTGAATGCGCGGCACAAGAAAACTCCTGGAGGCGACAAAGCCTGGAGACGGCGCAGTCTGGGGAGGAAACCTAATCCGGAGGAGGAAACCTCACCTGGGGGAGGAAACCTACCTAACTCGGGGAGCATCTCCTGCAGACACAAAGGTACTGACCCAAATTCCCCACCTGCCGCCTCCTGCACTAACTGCTCGCGCTGCTGCTCCTTCCCATCCTCCCTCTCTCGGAAGGCAGGTCAGCCGTAGGCTAACGGGTCCCAACCACCATGTGACCCTTTCCATTCCCTTTTTCATCCTCTAATGACAGCCCTTCAACCGAGGGCTCAGAACAGACATCCCCTGCCACTCCGCTCCATCATTCAGACCTAGCGTAGGTAGGTTCCTCTTAGATGAAAAAATGTCTTTGTGCTCTAGCTGTGGACACTGTCAAGAGCGTGTCAGTGTTCTGCTTCATGGTATTTTTCCAGGGAGTCCGTTCCCTTCTTTATTACTTTTGCTGATGCTATAACAGTACTGCAAAGCCTTAGGCAGAGACTGAGACCCCACTGTGCTGGACGTGGAAGAAGCAGAGATCAGAGAGAAGAATTTGCATCCGAGAAAATGAGATCCCTGCAGTCTTAACTTCTCCCACCAGTATTTACTGGGCATGATCACGCACGCCAGGCCTGGGATGGGTTTCTGGGTTCAGGTCGCAGGCGTTCCCCATCGGCACAAGCACGTAAAGGCCCCCCCACCACACTACCACATGCACACACACAGAGCACCGCTCGGAGTGGTCAGCGGTGGCACAGGCTGTCCACGCGTGTGCTCCTGCTTTCCCTGCCTCCAGTTAGCAGGCGTGAAAGCAGAGCTTCCCAGTGAGCTACACAGTCCGGGCTCTGCTCCCAGCCTCTCCTCTGCTCCACTCCACCACTGGTCCACGCTGCAGTGAGAAATTATACCTCAGTGATTGCTGGGCTATTTTATTACGCCATTGCAGTCGGTGGAGTCCGTTGAACCGAACCCGTGATCTGTAAGCAAGCGGCAGCCCTAGGAATGGCCAAGGGCTGGTGAGAGACCGTAGTTAATGCTTAGTCTAAGCTGCAAGTGGCAGGTACATTGTAAGTGTGTCCCCTGACTCAGTACCCAACTGCGGTGAGTTTATAGCCTTCGATATTGTTACATTAATCATAAGGAATCTCCCAGTTCCTTGGAAATACAGCGACAAGCTCTCCAGGGTTGGTTTCAGTAGTTTTATTCCCAGGTAATAGCCCTTTCCCTCATTTATAGCTATGTCTAGACACAAAGTGAGGAAGGCGCTATAAACAGTCGATGTAAAAACCCTGTCTACCTCCTAATTCCTGCATTTCACATCCTGACCGTGCACTGAGTGTGTGGGTATGAAGTCTGTGCCCACACACCTTCCTGTGCCACCAGCCCTGCATAACTGCAGCTTGCTGTCCACAGCACCAGAGTGTGGCGGGTCCCCAGGGGCAGCCCGGAGGGTTCCCCAGGGGTAGGAGGCTGTTTGCTCAAGTCCTACAAGCTGCCTGGAGAAAACGGCCAAGCGGGAAGGGAAGAGGCAAGGTGTGCTGCAAATCTTCTCCAGAAGATGCAGTAGGAGCAGCTCTGCTCCTGGTGGCATTCCTCAGCATTGTCCTGCCAGGCACCCTCTGACCACAGAGGACAGTGTGAAGAGGAAGAAATCAAACTCATCCGTAAACACAAGGAAAGAGAGGAGCTATTTAATCCTTTTTTGGGGGGATGCTAATTCATTATTGATCAAAACCAACAAAATCAACATAACGGGATGAAATCCTAAAATGTTCAAGGCCTCTATGGATGTCAAAAAAGCATTTACTAAGTTTAAACATTGTGTTTAATGCACCCATAGCTCCAGTGACACCACCCCAGTTATACCTCATACAGAGGGAGCCTCTCTACCTGTTTTAAGCCTCAAAATAACTGAGGCCTCTGAGGCAGACAGAGGATGGTGAGAGTGGTCGGGGAGGATATATGCTGAAGCCTGGGGATGACCCAATCTCACCAAGACCGGGCAAATCACAGGGAAGGCGGAGAATTAACTCACAGCCCTATGGGAGATGATGGTGACGCTGCCCAAGACCAAGCACTCAAGAGAAGGGGCTCAGGAAGGGGTTGATTAGCACCATCACGCCTTGGCTATGCCGGGCCAGCTCAGGACCACACGTCCTCATGTAAGTGTCACACAAGTGTGGCATCTAAACCTTTGGCCTAGGGTCTTGCAGAACAGCTTGGCTGAGCCAGCTCACACCACCGGTGACAAACCCAGCAAGCAGAGAGGCAGCCAGGGACTGACGGCGAGCGAGCCGGTGAACCTGCCTGTGGTGACTCTGCTGCCAGCAAAGGTGGTGACTTCATCTCATGACGCTGGTTGTTGTCAATTATTTTCCAGCTCTTGCGTGTATTCATGCACCTCACAGCACTTTGGAGCCTTCAAGATGAAAGGTACTTTCACCAGCACTTCAGTGGCTTGTTTCCTATTATAGGTCTGGTTTTGACACTCCCCCACCCTCTTATCTAACTTTCTCTACAAAGCTCTTCTCACTTTTTCATCTTCTGTGGTCCCTAGCCAGGGGGGGGAAAAAAAAAAACAACAACCAAACCATAAAAACATATTTATTTCCTTTTTGGAAAGCTTGAGATTAATCAGACGCAGCGGTCTGGGGATAGGAGACTTTCACAAAGGTGATTCTTTAACAAAGAAGTCTGCATACTTTTCTCTAAACTCCTCTCTTCGAAATGACTTGGTGCTTAAGGAAAAAAGGCCTTTGTTTTTTTTTGCTTTTAACGAGCCTAGCGGATGTTTTAATTAAGTTGGATAGGAATTTTCAGAGTTACTTGATGTGAAAATGTGAGCCTATAAGAGCCGCCTTTGATGCCTGAGTTATGTTTTAAACACTTGATGAGTCCTGCAGAGCTGTTAATCCTTTTAGCATAGCTAATAGCTATTGCTGGAGTGCTCGTGAAATCCTGTTTTGTTTGTGGCTCTGCTGAGCTGGAGGCTTCCTCCAAAATGGTACCAGTCCACCCTGGAGCTGTCTGCAGACCCCAGCCCCAGCACCCTCCCCGCAGCACTGGGGGTGGGGGAAGAGGACACCTAGGGACCCCAGGGTGGTGGCTGTTAGATGGGAGCCACAGGGGTCTCCCAGCACATCTCAACGGGGTGATGCTGGACCGCTCGGTGCACGTCCTGGTGGCATCCCGGAGTTGTGCTAGGGCAAGGTCAGAGGCATGCATGATCTCTTCCCATCCCCCCCTCTCCCCTCCCAGATGGATCACCTGAACATGGCGCTGGTGGGAGCTCAGGAATGGTTGCTCGATAGCAGGGCACACCGCAGTCTGCGTGTGCAATCCTCTGCCATGTCCAGAGTTGCTACCTTAAAATTAGAGCTTTCCTTCTCAAATATTTTGAGTTCACCTCTCTCCAGACCTGGAGAGCCACCCCTCACCTTGTGAAAAGGCTTTCCGCTGCTCTCTAGCTCTCGATTTGCTTGAGGGACAGGTAGGGAGGAACTGACTTTGGGGAAATGCAAATGCCTTCCACAAAGGATGCTGCAGGGAGAGATGAAAGCCAACTCCATTTGCATTAGTTCCGTAACTCTGGATGTTTTCCCTCTGCCGTTTAGACTGGAATTCACACACACACACACACACGTTTGTGCCACAGAGCTATTCCGTTGCCAGCTGCTCCTCCCAGGAGTTTGAAGAAATCCCCATTTATACACGAAGCTCCTTGTCAGAGCATCAGCAGCAACCTGCGAAGGCAGAGGGAGCGCTCAGGTAGCTGTGGTTCAGCAGAGCCCTGCCGTGGCTCTCGGGGCCAGCGCGACCTCGCTCCGGTCCCCCTGTGCACAAAGCGGGGACACCCCGAGCCTGAGGCAGAACCTGCACCTCCCTCCTGCCGCCGCTCCTGGAGCAGCGTCATGGTCCCATTCGTCAAATAAAAGCCAGCAAGGTGATGAGCTCCACTACAGTGCCCGCACTGTGCTTTTATTGTGGCCCATAGCAAAATCTCGGTGGCAAACTATCAATTTGTTAAAGCAGAAAAACAGGCACAGGGAAACACTCTCTCTCTGGATCTACGTGCTAAATAAGGGCTGACTCCCAGGTCAGTATGTGCCTGTACACGGTGCTCCCGGGGGATATCCCGCTGCTGCCTCCACCTTTCCACGGCGAGGCGGCAGAGGAGCTAAGGCCCAGACCCTCCGCTGGATTTTCTTTGAAGAGCTCCTCAGAGTGCCTGCAGCACACAGCAGGGCGCCCAGAGCCAGATGGGGACACGGGGACGCGGCGTGGGGGACCTCTGGCTTCGGACTAGAGCTCCGACTGCAACGCTGTGCCAAGCCACGCTCGCTTCCTCAGCTCACCACTCTGAAACCCTCCTCCAGCATTCGCACGGCGCTTTGTATTTATTTCCCCTATTATTTTTTAAAGGAAGCAGGGGGATACCTCTCTGGCATCAACCCCGGCTCTGCCAGGTCCAGGGGAGTTTAAGAACAGATATGCTCAGGCAGCCTTTGAAGCCACGGAGGTAAATGGGACAGGGCTGGAGATCCTAGTACTGCTAGTGTCTTAACCAGAGGCGATTTTCTGTAAAACTGGCTTAAACAGGCAGCCAAACATCTGTTTTCATTCTGACAGCAAAAGCTTTGCATTGGGAACCAGAGAAAAATCCATTTTATATTCAGCCCGGTCTACTGTTTGTTGCGGGAAAACCTGTAGAGAGCCCTAAAAATTGCAGGATCCGTGCTTATTTCATCGTACATCGGTGACGCTCAGGAGAAGGGGATTTCTGGAGGAGGATTTTGCATGCAGTGATCAGGCTCTTGCACTCACGTCCATTCTTGCAGGTGAGCCCAGGGCACCCTCTACACCTGACAAGCACCCAGGGGAGAGGGCAAGTGCCACCAGTGATGTGCTGCTGTGGGGTGGACATCCTGCAGCCCGAACGCAGCCCGGCACAGTGGCAGATCAAGGAGCTACCCAGGACCCATGGGGCTCAGCAGGCTTGGGAGATGTGGAGGGGATGGTACCAGGACTGGGCATTTAGGGTGGGCTCAGGTGAAGGCAGCTCACAGCTAAAGAGGCATCCAGATTCCTGGCAAAAACCACCATGGGACACCTAAACCCTCACGCCAACTGCCCTGCTGCCCGACGAGAAGTATGACAGCAGCGTGTCCAGAGTGAGGACTCCGGATCTGACCCGCTCTGGCTCAGGAGCATCAGATCAGGCTCCCCAGGCGACACGCCGGGCTGAGCACAACTTCCGCACGGATCGATACCCCCACGCCCACGGGAAGTCACGGCTCAGCTGCACAGCCTGTCTGCCCGACGGATGGTGACAGTCTGCTACCATGCAGGAAAACGGGGGGGAAAGGCTGCAAACGGGGATCTTCCAAGCGCAGGACACCCCCCCCCCACCGAGTAAAATCCGTGCCTGACGGTGCCAGCAAGGCAGGACCCCCAGCAGTACCCACGTCCTCCCATGCACAATCAGGTCTGCGGGTGGGCAGCACCTCTGCTGGAGGGGTAGGAGAGGGGAAGGTCCCACTCAGAACACGTTCAGCACCCCAGGGGAGGCCGACCCCCTCCCCATACACCAGGGCATGCGGTGACCACCGGGCTGTGCCACCTCTCCCGTGCTGGCTTTCTGGGATCGACTGCGAAGGAGAAGGGTTTCCAGTGCGGAGACTGGGAGCATCCCCTGCCCCAGTGCAAGAGGAGTCTCCCGGCACTCGGCCCCGCTGCGAGGAGGGCTGGAGGGAGTTCACATTCCCTGGGGAGGACAGGGATCAAACGCGGCTCTCGCATCCTCCGGCTGAGGCCTAGCCGGAGAGCATCCCCGAGACTGGGACGGCCACCGGCCGAGGCGAAGCACCCCACACCCCCAGCAGCGGGATGCTCTGTGAGATCCCTGCGAGGACACCCCCGTCCCACGGGTCCCACCCCGGGGCTCCCGGGGCTGAGCGCTGGTTTCCCGCAGCCAAGTTTGGTCCAAAAGCAACAAGAGGCTTCTCCCCGCGACAGCCCGAGCAGCCGCCTCTGCTCTCCCCCGGCTCGCCCGCCCTCCTTCTGGGGGGCGCCTTGGCCGCAGCCCCCCGGCACCCCCTCACTGCGCCCGGACGGTGCGCGGCGCTGCCCGAGCGGGACCCCGCTCCACGACCCCCCCCGCCCGGGGGGGGTCGGGGCCACCGGCGGCACAGCCGGGAGCGGAGGCGGGAGGGGGGGGGGCGCAGCCGGGGGCAACCCCATCCCTGCAGCATCCGATGGCGGAGCGGCGGGGGG
>VUYV01000054.1:1340246-1386264 GCA_008711295.1 Anarhynchus alexandrinus
GGGAGGGAGGCCGTCCCCACCGCCCCCTCCGCCCCCCGCCGCCGGGGGAAGACCGGCCGCCGCCGGGCGGGGGTCTGCGGCATCTACACCCCCTCCCCCAGCTCCGAGCCCGCCACCCCTCTCTGCAGGACTCGGGCGCAGCCCCGTCCCCCGGGACTCCCGTTACCCGGAGATGGGGTTTCCTCCACCGCCATCCTGCGGTCGGGGACCCCCATCTGCGTTCCTGGCACCCGAGAGGGACTCGTCCTCCTGGATCCCGTCCCTATGTCGCTGGGGGGCTGCGACTGGTCCCAGACCTCGGGGCAGCTGTCCGCATCCCTGGGTCCTAAGGGAGTCCAGAACCTCTGCCTCCATCCCCCTGTCTCCATCCCTGTCCCTGGGGGCTATGGTCAGTCCTAATGGTCCTCAGCCCCTGGAGATGGTGTCAGTGCCAGAGGCCAGGACTCCCTGTAACCACCCTGGGGAGCTGTGATGAGTCCGAGTCCAGAACACTGTTCTTACACCCTTCTCCTGGCTGTGACCTGGGGGTGGCTCACCTGCTCTGCTGGAAAATGGGGAGGGGGCTGTCAGTCTTTTCCCACACCCTGTGGCCTGTCCCCCATAGCAGAGTTCCTACACCATCCCATGGGGAGCCCAGGCCAGGCACGTGCCCTGTCTCAGTATCGCTTTTCCAGTCCCCCTCCTGCCCCTGCTAAGTCTCCCTACCTCTCCCAGCCCTGCCCAGCCACAGGTACGATGCATCACTGGGGGCATTGCTGTGGCAGCTCTGACCCCAACAGGACTGAGGGCACCCTGCCATCGGTGGGGTTTGTGTTTGTGGGTGGGTGACAGGGATGGGAACAGATGCCAGGAGAAATCAATCTCTTTAACACAGACCTTGGCTTTTGACAGCAGCAGCTGAAGTGCAGTGAGTCCTGTCTTAGACATCCAGCCTCAGTTTGAGCGTTTCCTGGGGGGCAGAACCAGTGACCCAGGAGAAGTGGCTCCCTGGTTAGCTGTATTCATCATCCAGGACATGCAGCGCTGAAAGGTGAAGGGTAGAGGGATGCCAGCCTGCAGCCCTGCTCACACCCCTCCTACCTGCAGGGTCACAGCACTTTGCAAAGAAGGAACTGTTGCACCTTCGCTCTTTGCAAAGGAAATCACTGTCCCTTCGTGGCATGAACGGGGGACCCTTGTGAGATGCAGAATTGGCTGTCCCAGAGTCTCCCACTGCCTCTAAAGCAGTGGTTACTTCTGACATGGCTGACTGGCTCAGCTCCCTGATGTGGCTACAGTTCCTCTGCCCTGGGATGCTAACTACTGGAAAATTATCGAACCCAGAGCCAGCAGCTTTTCGAGGTAACGGCTGGAGGCTGCTCCAGAACGCCGGGCTGGGCGTGCATCGCCAGGAGAGGCTGTGAGTGCCAGCGGAGGCGGGGGGGGGACCTTCACAGCTTCTTGCCTTTAGCCAAAGCTGCTCCAAATGAACGAACCCCCTGCAGTTATGGATGGGACTATGTGAGAAGGGGGCCCTCTCAGGCAGCTGAATGGAAGCAGATTAAGGCAGTAAGTGTGTTTATATTAATATGAGCTTAATCCACTAACCAGATCAATCAAAGCTGCAAGTGATGCTTTTCCCCTGGAGTGCCTTGCTACTCCTGCGCCTGCTCCTACGTCGCTGCAGGAAAAGATGCTCTGCCTGGTGTATACAGCAGCTGCCCTCCTGCATCTGGACCTGCTTTATCTATGCAGGCCAGCCACAACCCTAATTTCCAACCATATTAACTAGCAATACTGTAGATTGCTATGAGGGACCTGTGGCTGTGCCAGGCATGGCAGGAAGGCCTCGCTTGGAGTTGGAGCAGCAATATAGTTGGGATGTGAAATCTTGCAAAGCGGGGCGATTTAGAGATCTCTCTGTGTACTTCTGGTCACTTATCACACTTATGCTGAATTATGTTTCACTTACACAACCTCTAAGGTTGCTACTCCAGCGAGGCAAAGCCAGCTCTTATGCTAATGTGACTATTTGCTAGTCTAATAACTCTCACTTGCGTTTACTGTGCAGCTTAATATCGGCAACACTCCTTAATTTCAGTGTGAGAGTGCTTTTACAGTGAATTATAACAGTAGAGGTTAATTTGCAGAAATGCAACTTTCCAACAAGCCCATATCCATGGAGTTTATAGCCGGAGACATTTGTACACCATCACACCTGACCTCACGCACACCGCAGCCTGCTTACCCAGTTCTTTCTGCACCGCACCTTGTATTTGCCTTGGCCATATCTACCAGTTTCTTCAGCATGGAGCATGTCTGTGTTTCCAGATCACTTGCGAGCCCTGCTGAACCTTCGGAGCCCGTGTCTCTCCATGTCCCATGCCTGCAGTTCCGCGCCGCCTTCTCTCCCATGTATCCTGGGTGGCAGGAGACATTACAGAGCACGCAGCATACAGGACATGAGCTCGGAGAGATTAACTGTGAACCAAAGCACTGGGTCAGTTGAGCCAGTTCAGAACAAGGTTTAAGGATTTTAAGGATCCCTGTTTGGAAATATACGTTAGTTGGTTGTCTGTGTCATAAATCTCCCCATTTATCCTGCTGGAGCTGGATGAATAATTGAAGAGAGGTTTGTGGCTAATTGATTTGCTGATCAGTGGAAAGAAATCATGAATAATTTATCTGACGAATATTATTCAACCATCCATAAAGCTGGTCAGTTACTGAAAATAATTAGTTGCAAACACTCAATTTTTCCGCCGATGGCTTTGTCCCTTTGCAAACGCAACTCACGCTTCTCACCCTCCAGCATGGGTCCCCACGTATTTCTCCTGGGCCCGGTGCAGAGGCTGCTCTTCAACATAGCCTGAGCACTTCACCATGGCTCTTCTGCTCCATCCGCTGCTTCACGTGCAGGAACTCCTTTCTGCTTCATCCTCCCATTGCAAAGCTTCCCCTTCCTCCCCTTGTCCTTGCAAGCACAGGCCCTCTGGGTTGCACCAAACTTTTAAAGTAGGACTCCGCAAACATCCTCCACGTGGGATCAAGGTGTTTAGCAGCTTCACTGGTGGAAGGGGAAAATGCAACTGCATATGTGCGTGACACCATCTGCTCCTGGCTCTTTTCAAGCGGCAGCTTTGCTGTGTTTGTTTAGTCCCGTAAAGGTACCTGCACATCCAACCTGCAGGGTGGAGATGCTGCCTGTTATCTGCATGGGATGGAGCAAAGGGCCGGGGCAAGCACAGCGGAGGAGGAATATCCCACACTGAGTTCCAGACACGCCAGGGCAGAACCAGGCTCCAATTCCGTTTATAAGTTTAAACCTTTAAGAAGGCCACGTAAGCCTGTCATTTTTCCCGCATCAGTATGACTCCTGGTCCTCCCTTTGCAGGCATCCCTTGCAGCACCCAGCGCAGTTAGCCCAGCCACCTCTTCTGGGTTTCAAAAAAAAAAAGAAGGAAAAGAAGAGACTCTGGGGTTTATTTAGGATTGCTATTTATTTTCCAGTTCTTGCATGTTAAGATTTCTGAGAAAACAAGCAATCTCCGGAGGCTGGTTGATGTTATTTGCCTTCTAGCAGAAATCCTATCAGATTCTCCTGTGGTTCCCAGATCCGGTGGGGGCAGCTCCCCTCCCTCCTCCTTTTCCACCCTCAAGCAACACACTGGCACTCTCCCCATTGAATTAACATCATCTTTCCCCTGCAGCATCCTCTGAGTGACTTCCTGGGCTCACAAGCAGTCGCAAATTTGTTCTCTCCGTGGCTGGGGATACCGAGCAGCAGGATCCAGGAGCTGCCTGGCACGTGTGCCAGACTGCTCTCGTTTGGGAACGAGAATATCCTCTTCCAGTTGAACCTGGGGAGATTCAGAAACCCCTATAGAAGTCCTACTATGTTTAAGTTTAATGGAAATAGGACACTTGTCTGAGCACACGAGCTTGCCGTCCCCATTGCGATGCAGAGAGCTCCCTCCCTCTGGGAACCCCACGAGTTTGTGCCGGCATCCACAAGCCTGGAGCAGTTTGAGGGAACGATTTTGTGGAGAGGTCAGAAGATGCCCAGCCTTGAGCAGGGCTGCTGAACGCCCCAAAACGTGAGCTGGCGCTGCTGCTGTAGCCTCAGAGGGCTGCCGCTGCCGTCTACGCTCGCCTCTTCTGCAGGAAGTTCACAGCCTGGGACCAGAGGGCTAATTTCATTATGCAATGTTTGTAGCCAGAGTCAGGAGTTTAATTATGTCTTTCCTTTTCTTGCCGGCTCTCAGCAAAGCCGCATCTGCTCTGCTCGGTGCCATGCTCAGCCATGCCTCCGAGAAAGGGGGCTTGTCAAGCAGCGGGGAGGTGGGGGATGGGGGCTGCAGGTCCAAGGGTTTGCAGTTGAAGTCCCTTCTTTGGACGCTTACCTCCATTCACCGGTCGCTGATGCCAAGCTGGGAATTTGCACGTGGTCCTTATGGCCCAGAGAGAGGGGATGTGCACAGCCCTCTGGGTCTGGGGCCCCAGTTTTCCTCCTGCTTCGGAGCATCCCTCCGTGCTGGGCTGCAGCAGCTCTGTCGCTGTGTGCAGCCCGCGAGGGTCAGGATGCAGCCCAGGATGGTGGCTCTTCCAGGCCACTCACACCCCTTCTCCTTCCTTCTCTCTCTCTCTCGGGGCTGTCCTACCTCAGCACTCTGCACGCTGCCAGGGACACCTAACCCTCACTGCTGGGGAGCCGGGGCTGCCAGTGCTGCTCCGCCACCTGAATTTACGGTGCTTTAATGGATTCCTCCCTCCCCCTTGCAGCAGATGCTCCGTGTAAATCAGCGCCGCAATGAGCCGTGCTGCTCTACACCAGCTGAGACTTTTGGCCCTGGAAGACTTTGTTGTGGCCTCCACTAAATACCAGGAGGCGTTAACCCAGGCGGAGCTGGCTGCCAGCCCACCCCACGCGCCCAGGGATGCTCCTGCAGCCTGTCCCGGGGTCGGGTGAGCCAGGATGGTCCTGAGAGCAACGGAGAGGAGATGTCTCACATGTGCGCATCCCTCGGCCAGGGGGAAAGGGCTGCGAGAGAGGAGGTGTCCTGGTTACCCACCTTACCTTGATGCCTTTATCTTTGCAACCAGCTTTGGAGACAGCCTGCCAGGAAGCAAAGGCAGTGATGCACGGGTATTTTTCACCTTCAGATTTGCTGTTGAGCTTGTTTAGGTGGAGGATGGGCTTAATGGTCCAGGCTTAGCAGAAAGAAGGGGGAAAGTTTGCTCAAGACAACCTAATTGATCTTAATGAGACAGGAAGGGCTTTGTGCTGCAAACACCAGTGTTTGTTTTGTGGGTTTAATGCGATTTCTGGCTGGGTTTGATTACTCTGGGGAAGTCCTCTGGCCTAATAAACAGAGCCATAGGGAATTAGTACTGATAATTTCAGATGCTGCTCTCAACCCGAAACAGCACAGCCTTCCAGGGTGGAAGCAGAACCAGGGAAAAGCTAATATTGAATGGATTCAATTAGCTCCCAGTTACCAAACAGCTTGGGATGCTCTGGTGGGTGGGCAGCGGCCAGGGGTGGGTGCCCAGGGAGAGGGCACATGCGGCAGTGTCCTCGTGTGGAGCGACACTGAGCACCCTTGGGCACCCAACGGGGGCTGATGCTCCCAAAGAGTGAGGAAATTGTTTGCGGAAAGTCTTCTGGGTTTTTTCCCCAGTTGATAATGATGAAAAGGGTTGTTTTCAGGGGGGAAATTCTTTTTCAAACACTGGGCATTTGGATTGCGACTCTCCTAGAAAATGGTGTAATTCCCCCTTTCCTATAAACTGAAAAATGTGACCACAATGTGGTTTTGTGCTTGTTTTTTATTGGTATCTCCTTAAATGGAAGGGAAAAAAATTACTCTGAATCTCACAGCCGCTGCTGAAAAAGTGGTTCTCCAGAGAGCAATGTTTCCACCGAGAGGTTTCTTCATGCCTGCTAGCGGCTGCCTGTCCCTGTGGGCTTCCTGGTGTGTACCCGTGTCCAAATCTGCCCAATGTGAGGGCTGGGGCGAGGAGGTGGCTGAACTCACGATGGTGACACACCTTGTTACTGCAGCCATGGACTCAACTGTGGCCAAGAAATGCCCCCGAGATGCCAAGACCTGGCATGCCTTGGGAAAACAAGTGTGGGGATGGTGCCCAGCTCCTGCTGCTGTTCTCGGCACCCTCGACTGCCACCTCCCTGCTCATCCCCCCAGGCACCCCCTGGTGAGGTGCTTCTTGCTGCTGTCGGTGGCAGGGGAAGGCAGGCGCTGCCCTCAGAGGGACACCAGTTTTTTGAGTCAAGTGGCTCCTTCTTATGGCAAGGGGAGGGGGGGCAAAGGGAAGCATTTGGTGAAAATGCAGCAGTTTCTTAACGCTTGCCTTCTAGACAAGCAAAACGTGGAGACAAATCACTGCAAGCTCTCCTTGCTTCCATCAGTAGGAGGGAAAAGAAAATGCTCATTTGTCTTTTTTTTTTCTCATTTCTTTCTTTTTTTTCTTCTCCTTTCTTTCTTTTTTTTTTCTTCCCTTTGCAAACAAAACTCACTAAAAAGACCCTCCCTCCCCAAAATTTCTTCCCCCTCCTCCAAATCCATCCCTGTGGATACAGCGCCTGGCCGATACACGGCTCTGCACAGCTGCAGAGACAGGGCAAAGCCACATGCCCATCGTCCCCCAGGCTGTCCTGGCCACTCGGCCACCCGCCAGAGACGTGCCAGCGCCCCAGGGACAGGCAGAGTCATGGTGGCAGGGGCAGAGCAGCGCCAAGGGGCTGAGTCACGGGGAAGCGATGCCTCTGCATCCCAGGGAACGTCACGGGAAGAGCGGAGAGGGAGATAAAGATTATTTATAGCTGCAAGAGCAATTATACGGAGCTGGCGTAGAGGAGCTGGCAGGCTGCAGCTGCGCAGGAACGGTCACCCCTGGGAGGCGGTGGGATGGGGATCCGGGAGCTCATGGGGGATCGAGGGGGGCAAGGCTGTTCCTGCTGGGGCCGGGGCATGCCTGAGGGTCCAGCTGGCTGCGCTCCATAGGAAAAGCAGGAATAGTTACTGTCCGCCTCTGCCTTTTTGGCATCAGCATAGCTCTGGGTTACGGTCCCCAGCTCCCCATCACTCGGCTTGCTTCAGAGCTTGAAAAATCCCCTTTGCTGTTTTCTTGCCGCCTAGGACCAGGGATTTGTTCTTCTCTTCGCATTTGCTTCCCAGATCAATTTGTTGCATTTCACATTGATTGCTGTCTATTTTCCCTTTCTGGCTATTGGTGGATTTTGCTTTTTATTGCTAATTACTCTTCTTGCTCCTCTGCTGAGGGAAATACTTCCAAGTTCATTTTTAACTCACGTTAAGGATGTTAAACAATATTTACTAGAGATAAAATATTTTTAAATGAGGGGGTCTGGACAGGCTTCTGCTGACCGCTTTGGCTTGCAGCTCTTGCCAGAGGCCAGCGATACCCTGAAATACACTCTCACACCCAAAGCTCAGACAATACCACAGTCTCACTGCAATTTATGGTTTGAGACCAAATGGCTGTATAGGGAATGCCCAGCTGGAGACCACGCGGGTGAGACAACAGCTCCCCACAGAAGCCTAGGCAGCTGCAAAGTTGGGTTATATTTAATTTCAAATGCCTTGAAGGTTCCTGTTTGATTTCTGGGAGGATTTTAGACCCAGAGTTAACAGGGGTACACTTGAGATCATAGAATCATATCATAGAATGGTTTAGGTTGGAAAGGACCTTGAAGATCATTGAGTTCCAACCCCCCTGCCATAGACAGGGACACCTCCCACTAAACCAGGCTGCCCAAGGCGACGTCCAGCCTGGCCTTGAACACATCCCTTGAAGGGATGGGGCCTCAACAACCTCTCTGGGCAACCTGTTCCAGTGCCTTACCACCCTTAAAGTGAAAAACTTCTTCCTAATGTTCAATACAAACCTGCCCTCTTCCAGTTTAAAGCCATTCCCCCTTGTCCTATCACTCCATGCCCTAGCAAAAAGTCCTTCCCCAGCTCTCCTGTAGGCCCCCTTTAGGTACTGGAAGGCCACATCTAAGACACTTTGCAGGGCGCTTGCTGGGCCTTTCAGGAGAAGCTGGGGTAGTGCTGATTGCTTTGCTCAGCGAGGAGGAGAGGTCCCAGATGGGAGGAAGGCCAAGGGAAGGGGGACTTGCACAGCCCGTAACAATGCCAGTATCGTACACATCACGGGCAGGGCAGTGGGCAGGCAGGCTTCAGGCAGCAGCGTGGTCCCAGCAGGATGAACCGCCCAGAAATGGCTTCGGAGGCAACTGATGGCCTTTCAATGCCTTTTAGAAAGAGACAAATGATTCAGGCCCAGAGCTGCAGAGGAGCAATTTGGATAACAAGAACTTCTGTCTGATGAGATAGATCTATCAGCTGAGGTTTATTAATCCGAAACCCTGTCTGAAGCTGTCAAGTCAATCAAGGACCAGAGCTGCTGGCCTTGCTCCTCACCCTGCCAGTCAGCCGGCTTGGCGAGACGAAGGCATGGGAAGGCTCTGCACATCATCCCTCCTATTTTACCCACTGGAAAACCTAAAAAAAAAAAAAAAGAGAGAGAAAAAGAGGTTGGGAAATCTCACCAAAGTCTCCATTAAAAGGCTGCAAGCTCAAGCTTCAGAAATTAGGCAAGGCTAGTTTTATGGTAGGCGGTTTGACCTTCGTTCTGCCCCCATTTACATTACGATGCAGTGTTTAGTTAAATGATCACTTACTCTTTTCTCCTGGGGCTTTTCTCTCATTCCACTGCACATGGAGCAAAATTAAAGTTGCGCAGGAACCGCAAATCTGGCCTTTCCCAACGTTTAAGTCCTTAACTTGCCGCCTGAGCAATGTTTGGTTTTTTTTTAACAGAGCTTTTTGTCCATAGTATCTTAAATAATTTGGTATCAGTTCCATTCCCACAGAATTCATCAGGTAATTAGCTCTTGGTTATAAGTGAGCAGCATATAGCATCGTTACCTTGCCTCCCCTAACGCAAGGCATGTCGCTGTGGTGTGGTTTTTCTATTAAAGCAGACTGGTTGGTAAATGCCCCAAGAGGCTCCCTTGATTCACATGCTGCAGACCAGGCTTCTATATTAAAAACCCATTTAAAGTTCCCCAGCAAAATGCGTGAATGAGAAAAGTTAGATCGTGTTAATTCTTTCTCGAATGTCCCAAGGATAAGCAAGCCTGGGATGCCGCTCTCTGTTCCCATACACTGCTCCGTGCTAATGTGCACTAATTTTCCTGGGGAGCTGGAGATATCGCTGCCGAGCCGTGCTCTTACAAATAGGTTACTGGAGCTTTGTGCAGGGAAAATGGGTTTATTTTCTGCGGAGAGGAGGGTGAATTTGCATCTCAATGAATACTTTTTCCTTGAAGGAATTTTCCATTGTAGGAGTAATAAATTCTTCTCGTGGGTAAACTGCTTCAACCACCTCACCTGTGGGTTGTGCATCCCCAGCCTTTGCAGCCTCATCACGAAGGTGCAGACAGGGAAGCTCTGGCCTGTCCAAAGGGTGCTATTAAAGGGCCAGGAGTGAAGACAAGCCCTCCATGCTCTGTGGGCTGGCTGCCTTGCACAAGTAGCCGGGCTGGAGACAACCGGTAAGACTGGCAAAGCTGCCCAGCATCTACCTGAGACTGAAAATGCCACAGCAGCTGGAGAATTTTGTATTCCTCCCCAAATCCCCCAGCAGCTGGAGCCAAGGAGGGGCGGTGGTGAGGGGGGTCGTGAATTGTAGCTGCATGGGAGGACACTGCTTTGGAAAAGAGCAGATAATCACGGTGGCGATGAACTGTATGAATCATTCAGAGGGATGTAATCTTGCGCCATATGTTATGTGTCAGTACGTGGAGAACATGTCGCATCCATTAGGATAATAATTGCATAGTTCATCTTCTTTTTTGGCCAAAAAAAAAAAAAAACCAAAACCACACCATTCTCTAGACTCAGCAGCACTCGCAGGGCAGAAATAGGCCGCCTGTAGCACCGCGTTCCTGCAGCAGAGATACTGGGTACCAAGGGCAGGCACTCGGGAAAGCATCAGGCTGTGCAGAAGAAGGGGAGAGGGAAACAGCTGGATGGGAAAGGAGCTGGGAGGGGAGGACATACTGCTTCAGTAGGCCAAGAGAGCTAAATAAAACATGAACTTCTCTGTGGGCACCTGCAAGGAGGTCAGGATGGATGCCAGGCCCTGGGTGTAGGAAAGCCAAAGGCTTTTGCGCACTCACATTATCCTTATTTCCAGCCAGAAATGCTCCAGCCTCTGAATTTTGTTAAGCCTTTTCTGCAAGATTAAACACCCCCCCTGCTGCTAGATATGCCCTCCTTGCTTGGGCTCTGCAGCAGCCAGCGCTGCTCCTGCCTTTCCGCAGCTCCCTGGAGCAGGACGGGTGGCATGGACGACACAGGGGTGAGTGGCTGCTGTCCCCGAAGGACCCCACGCACTGCGGGGCGGTGTGGGGGCCAGTAGCCACGCGGGCAGCAGGCCACCCCTGTGGGCAGCACGTGCAGAAGGGGTGACACGGCATGTGGAGCTGAACCGTCCTCCCAAGGAGCGCCAAATGCCGCGGCTCCGGGCAGGAATTAGTTTTCATTAGCAGTTTTCCAGGCTTTTAGGCAGCCAAGCAGCCATGCCTGAAAGACTCTGGGGTGAGCTGTCATTATCGCACAAAGGTAGCTAAGCTCCCAAATCCTATTAGTGGAAAGGGAAGAGACGCTGCGGATGGCCTGAGGCAAGACAGCATCCAGATGTGACAGCCAGGGAAGGGCAGCATCACCTTCCCACACACCTCACCTTCCCGCACACCGGCAAGGCTGATGGTCTTTTCTCCCCCAGGCCAGCTGACCCAGTGCACCCCGCATCCTTCCAAAGCTACTCAGCATCTGTGGTACCCACCATCCCTGCTGGGGACTGCCCGTACCGCCCACATCCTGCCACTGTCCTCCAGGGCTCCTCTGCCCACTCCCCACTCTGTGAATGCCTTTATACATCAAGGAGCCAAAATCCAGCCCCTCAGTGCCCTTGACAAGCAAAGCCATGCCAGTGGCTCTCCTGCCGACTTACATTGGCTTGGCGGGTGAAGGTTACTTTGCAAATTAACTATATTTAGCCCTCCAGGTTTTTGTAAGACACTTGATTCAAGCATTACATGACATTCCGATTTTAAAAAATAGTGCTGCCTAACATCAATAAAGCGTAAGTTAAGAGGCAGAAAAATTGGCCAGGCTGGAAATTGCCATCAGCGGGGAGTCATCACCCACGGCTGCCGCCGTCGACCTGGGGAGGCCTCCGGGATGTCCCACGCCGTGGGCAGGGAGCGATGCCCTGTGGCGAGCAATGTCCGGGAGCAGTCCTGTGGGCACGCACGTGCCCTCGCCCACACGCATGTGGATGCTCGAGAGGACAGGACCAAGTCTTCGCTCCAGGGGACTGAAGGAAAGCTCTCATGCACAGCCTCTCCTGTCTCGTGCTGCCTGTCCCGCCACGGGAGCCTCCTGCCCGTCTTTGTGCAAGTCCTGCTAACAGCGCTCACCGAAGTACTTCCAATTTCACGGCTCTAATTTATCCTCACTGCTCCTCCTCCTCTCCAGCAGCATAAGCCCATAAGGCTTTTAAAAGCGCAGCGGCACTGAGAGACCTTCAAAGAGACACGTCCCCTGCAGCGAGCGGGCACCGGCGCCTCTTCTTTCCAAAATCATAGCAGCGAGAGATGCCAAATTGCTTCCGAAATGAGAAGCCCGGTGGGGCAGAGCTGTGTGAGGGTGATGCTAGCTGGCCCTGGGGAGTGGGATGGGTTGTGGGTGCCTGCAGCCCCAGAGGTGGTCTGCTGTCCCCAACGCCAGGAGTGATCGGGGTGGGGGGGCGGACAGCATCGCCCCAAGCTGGGGGTGTCTCTGCTCAGCTCGCACGCCGTTGCCCTCTGCGCTCCAGCATTGATTTTTAGGTCCAAAGGGCTGAAAATAATCACACAAGGGAAGGTTGGGCTGACTTTTCTTCCCAAGCAATTTTTATCCTTTTCTGATTGCCTGGAGCATCCCTTGGACATTCTAGTGATAAACTGCCAAAAAAAAAAAAAAAAGAGCTAGTGGTGTTTGCCATTTCTGTATCCTTCTTACTGGCAGAACATTGCAAAGGGGTTAACAAGCCACCCCACACGACACGGGGGAACAGCGGCTGTCCTGCACCTCCAGCTCCCAAGCTGGGAGGACTGGGAAATTTTTCATTCCCCAGAAATTCCAGCAGAAATTTTAAGGAGAAAATGCCATTACTAAGAAGGGAACGGGGCCGGGGCTGGAGCTGCAGAGCGGGGACCAACTGGGAGTTTGCCAAGGACATGCACGCTTGTCGGAGACGTGTGGGGCTCCCTTTCGGGTCCAGCACCCAGACCAGGATTTTGGGGAGGAGACCACCAACCTCACAGCACCCGGAGCCCTTTTGCTTTGCATTTCCCACCCTGAGGGTGCAGTCGGGGCTGGGAGCAGGGGAGGATGAGAGCACAGCTAGCTCCAGCGAGCTTTCTGAGGCTTTCCGCCTGTTATACTCTCCGTCAAGTGATTTTCACCCCCCAGCAAGCTCGCGGGAACGTGGTGCGCGGCAAAGAATTACAATAAAATTGAATTATTCTGGCGCGAGAAATTTTTCTCCTCGCCATTTGTCAAGCTTTCTGCATCTCGTTCCAAAGCAAAGAAAAATCACCCAGCGATCCATCAGAAAGGGAAAAAGCTATAAAACCTCCAAAGCAGGTGTGCTGGATGGCACAGCATCCGAGCAGCCCCCAGCATGCTCAGGCTGTCTGCCGGGCTGTTGGACCCCCCCCAACCCAACCCCCTGGTGTCGTGCCCCTCTGACCCCAGTGCCAGGTGATTTCTGACAAAATAACCTGCAGCAAAACAACTGATGTATAACATTGGGCAGGACAAGCCTGGGTGAGGCTTCTTCCAGGGAAAGGTTTGGTTTGCTCCCGTGGGGACCGGAGGTGGGGTGGTATTGCAGAGCTCAGGTATATCCTGAGCTCCTGGTACAGTGTGCCGGGGAAGAGTCACCTGCAAAGATAAATTTCCTATCAATTTCTATAGCTAGATGCCCAGTCTACTGCAATTCTTTATTAGTGAGCTGAGCAGCACACGGCGATGGGAAACTGCAAGGAGGGCTTGAACTGGAGAGGGGTTTTCTGAAACCCCTCATTTTGGCACACATCTGATGATGGAAATAACTTGAATTTTATTAGCAGTATAGAGAAATGAAGCAAATTGTTGCCTTCCCCTCCTCTGCCCCAAAAAAGTCATTCTGAATAGGTCAAACTTTGTGAAATTGGAATGAAATGGAAATTAGCTTGCATTTTTACATAGTTTTCCCCCAGAAAAGTCTTGGGGGAAAAAAATGAGTCAAAGATTTGCCAAAGTACACTGGGATTTATTTCGTTCAGAAAGCAGAAACCTGAATTTTTACTCTAATTAGGTAATCGACCCCTCGATGCCATCCCCAGACCTTCTCCATCAAACAAAAGCAGACGGCGTTCAAAAGAAAGACACGTCCGAATGCCATCCTTCACTCCTTCTGCCTTTGCCATCTGCACCGCTGGGCCTTAGGGATCTCCAGATCCTGCCACCCATCCTTCGTCTGTGCTGTCACACCCCAAAATGAAGGAGACAAGAGGCTGGAATGCATCCGGTGCCTTGATCCTGCTTAGGAAATTGGAGGACTGTGGAGGGCCTGTGAGTGTTTCTGGGCATTGCAGAGGGATGCTCTGGACCCCAGATCTCCATCTCCCCAACAAAGGAAAGACATGGACCTGTTAGAGCGGGGTCCAGAAGAGGGCCATAAGGATGATCTGAGGGCTGGAGCACCTCTCCTATGAGGACAGGTTGAGAGTTGGGGTTGTTCAGCATGGAGAAGAGAAGGCTCTGGGGAGACCTTATAGCGGCCTTCCAGTAACTAAAGGGGCCTACGGGAGAGCTGGGGAAGGACTTTTTACAAGGGCATGTAGTGATAGGATGAGGGAGAATGGCTTCAAATGGGAAGAAGGTAGATTTAGATTAGATATTAGGAAGAAATTTTTAACTGTGAGGGTGGTGAGGCACTGGAACAGGTTGCCCAGAGAAGTTATGGCAGTTCCATCCCTGGAGATGTTCAAGGCCAGGCTGGATNGAGCTAGTGGTGTTTGCCATTTCTGTATCCTTCTTACTGGCAGAACATTGCAAAGGGGTTAACAAGCCACCCCACACGACACGGGGGAACAGCGGCTGTCCTGCACCTCCAGCTCCCAAGCTGGGAGGACTGGGAAATTTTTCATTCCCCAGAAATTCCAGCAGAAATTTTAAGGAGAAAATGCCATTACTAAGAAGGGAACGGGGCCGGGGCTGGAGCTGCAGAGCGGGGACCAACTGGGAGTTTGCCAAGGACATGTACGCTTGTTGGAGGTGTGTGGGGCTCCCTTTCGGGTCCAGCACCCAGACCAGGATTTTGGGGAGGAGACTACCAACCTCACAGCACCCGGAGCCCTTTTGCTTTTCATTTCCCACGCTGAGGGTGCAGTCGGGGCTGGGAGCAGGGGAGGATGAGAGCACAGCTAGCTCCAGCGAGCTTTCTGAGGCTTTCCGCCTGTTATACTCTCCGTCAAGTGATTTTCACCCCCCAGCAAGCTCGCGGGAACGTGGTGCGCGGCAAAGAATTACAATAAAATTGAATTATTCTGGCACGAGAAATTTTTCTCCTCGCCATTTGTCAAGCTTTCTGCATCTCATTCCAAAGCAAAGAAAAATCACCCAGCGATGCATCAGAAAAGGGAAAAGCTATAAAACCTCCAAAGCAGGTGTGCTGGATGGCACAGCATCCGAGCAGCCCCCGGCGTGCTCAGGCTGTCTGCCGGGCTGTTGGACCCCCCCCCAACCCAACCCCCTGGTGTCGTGCCCCTCTGACCCCAGTGCCAGGTGATTTCTGACAAAATAACCTGCAGCAAAACAACTGATGTATAACATTGGGCAGGACAAGCCTGGGTGAGGCTTCTTCCAGGGAAAGGTTTGGTTTGCTCCCGTGGGGACCGGAGGTGGGGTGGTATTGCAGAGCTCAGGTATATCCTGAGCCCCTGGTACAGTGTGCCGGGGAAGAGTCACCTGCAAAGATAAATTTCCTATCAATTTCTATAGCTAGATGCCCAGTCTACTGCAATTCTTTATTAGTGAGCTGAGCAGCACACGGCGATGGGAAACTGCAAGGAGGGCTTGAACTGGAGAGGGGTTTTCTGAAACCCCTCATTTTGGCACACATCTGATGATGGAAATAACTTGAATTTTATTAGCAGTATAGAGAAATGAAGCAAATTGTTGCCTTCCCCTCCTCTGCCCCAAAAAAGTCATTCTGAATAGGTCAAACTTTGTGAAATTGGAATGAAATGGAAATTAGCTTGCATTTTTACATAGTTTTCCCCCAGAAAAGTCTTGGGGGAAAAAAATGAGTCAAAGATTTGCCAAAGTACACTGGGATTTATTTCGTTCAGAAAGCAGAAACCTGAATTTTTACTCTAATTAGGTAATCGACCCCTCGATGCCATCCCCAGACCTTCTCCATCAAACAAAAGCAGACGGCGTTCAAAAGAAAGACACGTCCGAATGCCATCCTTCACTCCTTCTGCCTTTGCCATCTGCACCGCTGGGCCTTAGGGATCTCCAGATCCTGCCACCCATCCTTCGTCTGTGCTGTCACACCCCAAAATGAAGGAGACAAGAGGCTGGAATGCATCCGGTGCCTTGATCCTGCTTAGGAAATTGGAGGACTGTGGAGGGCCTGTGAGTGTTTCTGGGCATTGCAGAGGGATGCTCTGGACCCCAGATCTCCATCTCCCCAACAAAGGAAAGACATGGACCTGTTAGAGCGGGGTCCAGAAGAGGGCCATAAGGATGATCTGAGGGCTGGAGCACCTCTCCTATGAGGACAGGTTGAGAGTTGGGGTTGTTCAGCATGGAGAAGAGAAGGCTCTGGGGAGACCTTATAGCGGCCTTCCAGTAACTAAAGGGGCCTACGGGAGAGCTGGGGAATGACTTTTTACAAGGGCATGTAGTGATAGGATGAGGGAGAATGGCTTCAAATGGGAAGAAGGTAGATTTAGATTAGATATTAGGAAGAAATTTTTAACTGTGAGGGTGGTGAGGCACTGGAACAGGTTGCCCAGAGAAGTTATGGCAGTTCCATCCCTGGAGATGTTCAAGGCCAGGCTGGATGGGGCTTTGAGCAAGCTGGTCTAGTGGGAGGTGTCCCTGCCCATGGCAGGGGGGTTGGAACTAGATGATCTTCAATGTCCCTTCCAACCGAAACCATTCTATAATCTCAGCCTGAGCCCTCTCTGGATTCTCCTGCCCTGCTTTATTTTGCTCCTTCGCAGGTCCTCATCAGGGCAGCACTTGTGAGCACCATGGGCAGTGGGTGCACCCACTCCTCCTCCAGCCTCCACCAGTTTGCACAATGCATGAGGTTTTTTTGTCTACTTGTGCTGGAGTTGGTTAAAGTATAAAGGAAATGTCACCAAGAAAGGAAAATACTCTGCTTTAAAAGGAACAAATGGGGAGATGGAGAGCTTTGTAGGGTACGTGTTTCTTCTTTTTTCTGAAGTGAGATTATACCCAAATTCACATCTTCCTCTGGAAGATTTTAATGAAATAGCATTTTTTGGATGAAACGACTGTGTCAAAAGGTGTCCAGCCAACTCTATTCAGCTTTACCACATCTATTTTATCTGTGAATACTGCTTCTCTCAACAGACCAAGGACTTTCTATTCCAGGGTTTTTTCTTGGCCTAGAAAAGGTCAAATTCATAGAGTTTGTTTGAACTTCGTAGAAGAAGCTGTATTGGACTTGGCATATGTCATCAGGGGTGGAGGAAGCAGTGAGATGTGGCTCAGTGGCCGGATGGGTGAAGGGCTGGGGAACAGGACGATTCAGCCCACAAGGCAGCTCAGAGCAGAGCACCGAGTGGGGACCCAGGTGACTCCAGCAGTGCTGGGTCCCCTCACTGTCCCCTCCTAGCACACAACCCAGCCGGGATCTCTGCTCCCGCACACTCATTAGATGCCCTTGTTAGTGCTGCTGGAACTGCAGTGCTGATTACAGCCGCTGACGCCAGTGGGGGCATTTGTAGGGGTGGATAAGGAGCCATGCGCTCCATCATCACATCCCAGCGGATGTCGTGGGAGTGCTTCAGCGCCATCCATTCCTGGCTTTTCTGTTTGGTCTTAGTGGCTTCTACAAATGTTGGGGACCGGCCACAAGCACTGTGCTTGCCCAGGGTCCGCATGAAGCGAGGTGCTGTTCCCCAGCCAAGGAGACATGAAGCCCCACAGACCTCCCACCCACCAGCCCCCCCAGTGCCCCCACTCTGGTGGCTTCATGGCTGCTCACAGTGCATGGGGGGGCTCCTGTTGCGGCCATCAAAAGCCACCAGTTAGCTAAGGGCAGCCCCCTAAAACACGGGCAGAAGGAGTGGAATATCAGCGATGCCAAAAATCCCAATCCTTGCCTTGCAAGTGGTTGACTTTGTGTCTTAAGGGTTTCTTCCCTGCTCTGCGAGCTCCAGGTGCTGCCCGCAGTATGGTTCATCTCTCTTTGAGCCACGCTTGCCTGCACGGTGCCAGCTGGCAGGAGTTCACTTTGACAGCCCATATCTGTCAGCAGCCAAATACCTTGAACTCCGGAAGGTATTGCTGTAGATAGTAAAGAAAAAAAAAAAAAAGAAAAAAAAGAGGTGTCCTTTCAAAGAATTTTTTTTCTTAAAAAGAAAAGAAAGCTACAAGACTTTTCCCTGTTAAAAAAAATAAATAAAATTAAATTAAAAGTTAGTGCTTTTTGCTTTGTTCTGTATAAAGCTGTTCTTAAAAATTGCTTTTCAGAGAGGTTCTTTGCCCCAGCCCAGCAATGGTACTCAGGGCCAGGCTCTGCCTCAGCACCACCCGTTTTTTTTCTGGGTGCAGAGCTGGACAAGTCAACAACTTTCTGCTCTTTTGCTCCTCTGACAATTCGGAAGAGTAGGAATGATCTGTCATGGTTATTTTGTGTCAGTGTTGACACAACATAGCACTTCTTCAGACTTTTTGGTGGCTCAGAAATACCAAATGAATTAATAATGTCATTTATCGTTATGCAAGAAACCATTTCCTTGAATCCCAAATGAGAGAGGCTTTCAGATATGACCAGTTTGTCACTAGTCTTTACATTTTCCTTTGAACGCAACTAATAGTTTTGTTGCTTCAAATTAAAAAAGAAAAAGGAAGCATTACATATAGGGTGTTTTTTACAACTCAACACTTCACCATTTTTTTCTCTTTTTTGGGGAAAGGAGGCAAATCCAACTTCGCAAATTCTCCTTCAAGACATTTGGCAGAAGGTTTCCCCCAGCCCTGGACAGCAATGCACGGGAACCCCTGGCTGGGAACATGATGCCAGGAGCTTTGCTGCTGCCTTCTCTGACCACTAGTGCTGCCCCTCCATCCCCTTGATCCCCTCAATCCCTTCCATCCCATCCATTCTCCATCTTCTACATCCTCTCAATCCCCTCCATCCCCTCCATCCCTCCATCCTCTCCATCCCCTCTATCCCCTCCATCCCTGGAAATCTCCATCCCTTCCACAGCCTCTCCTGGCCAGCTCTGGGGAAACACTGCTGCTTCTCAGAAGTCGCAGGCACACACGCCGTAGGAACCTCTGTATCTACCAAACCTGCTCTCAGATAAGCAAAGAAATACACATTAATCTAATTACCAGTGTCCTGTAAGAGCAAATATTTAGCTAGTGGAATCAAGGTAAGGAAAAAAGAGCTAGTTTAAAATAGAGCTGAGAAGGCTTTATACAAATGACATCCTTCCCAAAAGCAATGTTGTTCTCTGAGCCCATGGAGACGTCGTGTCCCCAGCACGGCACCTCTGCCTGGCTGTGTATCTCAGCCCGCTGGAGACTGAGCACAAGAGACCTTGAGCCAACTTTGGGCCCCAAACTCGGCGATCACCTGCTTTCACAGCAAAAAGGCAGTTTGCATCATCTCCCTCTGCAGACACCACCGTCCCTGGTGGATCCAGCCCTGGGGAGCACGCTGACCCCCCACCCTGCCCTAGGGCAGCCTCAGGTCCAGCTTGCACAGATGCTCAGCTCCCAGCAGTGTCAAGCACTCTTGCTCTGGTCCCCCTGGCCAGGTGGCTTCTCACCAAACACTCTCCTTGCGTTGGCTCCTGCCCATGTCCCTCGTCACCCTTCATCATTTCTCCCTCTCCATAGGTATGTGCAGCTCCAGAGTTGGACCCTCACGGGTGTTACTGGTGAGAACTGGTTGGGACATTTTTACCGGGAAGCATATGTGAGGTTTGTAGTCAGAAACCCCCAGTTATCTGATGAAACCTCACACTTTTTATCAGCACTCAGCCTTTGCTCTACTGTTTGTGCTCACAGAGCAGGACTGAGCAGACCCGCGTGCCAGAGGTGACGTTTTGGAGTCATGTACCTTTCCAAGGCTGCCAGAGCCAGAGTGCACCACCTCCTCGCAGCCACAGGCAGGGGCAGAATGGGATCTGAGCTGGTGCTCAGCCCCTATGCATCACCCAGAAGTGCCAGCATCTCCCCTGGGGTTATTGCTATTGGGCTGTGCTGGCTCAACTCATTAAGTTTGATGTTTTCCTTCGTGCATTTTGGGTCTCTCTGGAGCTCCAAATCACACCTCTGAGGGTTAGAAGAGCCATTCCTCTGCTGTGTTCCCTGCAGGACCAGCTCCCCGCATCCCTTCCCGACCCCTTCCAGACAGTGAGGGACTATCCGTAGGAAAAGCGAGAGCGGAGCCTTTCCTACACAACTGGCCTTAACTACACACTAAATTTGGGTTAATTATGAACACATGCTCCAAGATAAAACTTGAAGGAAGAGCTGAGCATCAAATACACAATGAATCTAATTAACGTGAACACAGCTAATTAGATTTGAATCTGCTCACAATATTGCGTGTGTGCTTGAAACTGCTGGCTTTATGGGAGTAATTAAAAAAAGTTAAGTAGGGTTGGATTCACAAATCAAGCAGCCCCAATGATTTCCTTTTAAGCATGTGGTCTTTCCATATATTGTTGTTTTATTTGATTTCTCGAAGAAACTGTTAGTTGTGGACCATTTATTCCTCCAGAAGCTGACAGATTTGAGTTCCCAGAGCTGCCACCGCTCTTGCACAGGGAGATGGGGATTTGCAGGAGGAGCCACACAGCACAACCCTTAAGGGGGAAAAATGCCTCCTGCCTGGGAAGTCATCTTCAGAGCAGCAAGGGTAGGAGCCCAGCGGCCACTTGGCCAGCCGGGTTGGGGTGGTCAGATCTAAACTTCTCCCAAATCCCTCCAGGGGCTTCCCACATTTGGAAATGATGGAAATCAAGGCAGGTCCTGCCTGTGCAAGCTGCCGTCCCTGCTGTGAGCCTGCCCTGCTCCTGAAGCTGGACCATGGCTGCTTAGCACACCTGGGCAGCTCTGGGAGGTGGTGGGTGGGAAGCTTCCCGGGGCCAGCCCAGGTGGTGGGAATCAGCCTGGGGCAGGGCTGCTGGGGGATAGAAGGCAGCTCCATGGTCTTGGAAAGGCTTTGAGGATGGGAGCAGGGCTGGGAATGTGGCATGGGCTCTGAGGAAGGATTGGAAGCTGCTGTGAGGTCCTCACACCAGCAATATGATGCTGTAAGGAGAGAAGATGGTGAAATTATGGCTGAGAAAATAGTGTTTTGCTTCTTTCTATGATATGTGGAAATGGTGAGTACCTGTGGGTTAAGGAACCTGCTGGGGCAGCCCCTCTCCCTGGGAGGGAGCAACCAAGGGATGAAGACTCTTGGAGCTCTGCTGGGGTGAGCTTGGAGGTGGGGAGGCTCCTGGAGAAGGGCTGTGTTGGGCAGTCAGCAAATTCTGCTAGCCCCCTGCAAAACACAGTGCAGCTCCTGGAGTCTCTTGCAGTCTACTGTCTAGTGATGAAGGGGACCTCTGTATGCAGTGGAAGTACATACATTAAGTAAGATGTATCACATATGTTAGAAGGGTTTAGCCCCTGATGAAATTGGACTGCCCTGAGTCATTAAAGCTGTTGCTTTGGCAATTTATTTGATTTTTCTTCATCAATTGTACAGGAGGAGGGAATGGAGCTCTTGGTCTGTGTTTCATGCTTCTGACTCCCGCTGCTTCTCGCTGTCACATAAAGATGTGTCCTGGTTTAGGCTCCTGACAGCCTCTTTATAGCTGGAAATCCACCATGGCTGAAGCTTGGTTAATGATTGCCCTTGTGTTCCCATCCTCTGGCCAGTGGGATTGGGGGTCCAGCCTGGACTAAAGCCCTGCATACACCCTGCACAGCCCCTAATGTGCACCTCGCCCCATCCCAGCTGCCTCAGGAGCCTCCTGCCTGGTTTGGAGACCTGGTTTTGTTGTGTCGTACCCAGAAAATTGGCTTTTTATTCCAACCGACTTTTTATAAAGTGGAGGAAATGAACTGCAGGGTTGGGGAGACACAGTGGAAACTTGCCTGGGAATTTCAGATACTAGCACATCCAGCAGAGGCAGTTGGGCTTACTTAATTAAAATGATCGTTGTGCCGAAATACCTAATTAGATTCAGGTACCTGTAGCCAGACAACTGCAGTATTGTGCATTAGCTACCGTGGTAGAGACATTGCTGCTGCACTCAACGGCTCTTGCCTGGCGCTGTGTCAGGTGGCTGCCCTGGTTCATTGGGCCTCCTCGTGCTGGTGCTGTGTCCCCTTCTCGGGGACAGCCTCCTGTCCCTGCTGTGGGACCACCCTGGAGAGAGAGGAGAAAATCTTGCATCCCTTGGTCATGGTGCAGGGAGCTGCTACATAGAATCATAGAATGGTTTAGGTTGGAAAGGACCTTGAAGCTGTGTGTCACCTCTGCCGGCTCCATCGTGCTGTGCTGTGCTCAGTGTTCTCTGCCCTTCAGGCAAACCACTTCTCAAGCTGAAACTTGTCACCCGGGTCATGTGTTGTGTCACTTTCCCAGGGCACGTGCTTACCACGGTCCTTGGTGCTCCAGGTCCAAGTGGTGTGTCCTGCAAGTGCTTCTGGGAGCAATTTTGCAGCAAGAAATAAATGAGCTTGAACTTTTGCATGCACCTCTCAGCCAAAGTGCCTGAAGGTTTAGCTGATCAGGAAACATCTTCTGTTGCCGTCCTGGTTGCAAACACTCAATGGGCACTGAGATAGGCCATAGCAGCAGCCATGGATTTCAGGAAAGTTGAGGTTTTTAAAACTCCCAGCCCCAAGATCAGAAGCCGGAAAAGTTGGATCCATGGGATACACTCCTTGTTGGAAATGCTCAGCTCGCTCAAATGACTCCAGGGCTGCAAGGAGCTTGAGCAGGCAGTGATGTACCTGCTGGGCCACAGTCATGCATGCTGCATACATGGTCCTGGGGATGGAGGGTGGTCTCTGCTTGTGCTGAAATGACCACATGGATACGTGCAGACCCTTGGGTTTGTGTCACTGCCTGCCAGTATGGTGCAGAGCTTCCTTCCACCTCTGGCAGCAGAGCCCAGGACCTGTCGCTTGCAAGGCTGCCTGTGCGATGCTGGCACTGCACACAGACCATCACAGCACCCTGCATCAGACCCTCCAGACCTCCCCCAAGCTGGGACCACTGGGAGAAAGGTCTCCAGGGCACGGCTTGAGTAGCCGAGCTCAGCTGGCTCTTCCAGGCCATCTGCGTGGGAGCTTGCTGGGGCCGAGACCAGGAGAGTGCCAAGTGCTGACGTGCAGCTTTATCGTGTGATCGATCCAGTGACGGAGGGAGCTGGGAGTTAATGAAGCCAGCCGTGGAGTTAGACAGGTGAGAATTGCTTGCGTTCCCTTAATGGGGATGAATCACCAGCAATGCCTTCCCATTCCTTACTGTCGGGGCGAGAGGGATGGGCGCCCCAGCAGCCCCCAGCCCGGCCCAGCAGGTGCCGTAGGGGTACGATGCAGGAGGGTGCCTGGCCCAGAAGCTAGAAGAAGGACAACCACGCCTCCTGGGGAGATGGGACGTTGCACATGAGGGCAGCAGCCAGGCCACAATTTTGGGTGCTGGGAGGGAGAATGAAAACTCCCCTGAGCCGCCGGAGCAATTTCATGAGTCACTGAGTCCTGAATTTCACTCCAACCCACCCATCTGTCATGACTTGGCTGCAAGACAGAGCCATGAATGAGTGATCTTCCCACACAGAGCAGAGCAGGAACAGACGGGAATACGCCCCGTATTTTCAAAGTGGAGGTTTTGATTACCACGGAGCACAATAACTGACAAGCGCCTTGTGGAGTAATTATTGTTGTGAAAGTAAAACCACCACCGCTTGCCATTGAATGTGCTGCGAAGCACTGCTTTGGCAGCACAAGATACAACGCCAAAAAGGGGATGTCTACTTGCAGCGTGAGGATGAATGCATCTTGGGGGGAGGAATATGGGGTTTAATGGGGAGAGGGAGACGTGGCCACAGAGCATTGAAGTCTGCCTCTGCAGGGCGTGCAAGTTCCTCCGGGAACCCAGCCAGAATGTGGCAAGGCTCCAGCAAAAGATCCTGTAGATCATTGTAATGTGACTATGTCTTACAACTGCACAGTGTGTGCAAGAAAGGGATGTTGAGATCAGCTGAGCTTTGTCCTTTTAGAAATTGTGAGCTGATCTGTTTCCCTGTTTGAAGACCTCTGACAGCTCAGTGATGCTCACAAGCCCCCTGTGCCAGCAGCGGTGGATGGGGGAGGCTGGAGGAGATGGGTATGTGGTCGTGCTCCTCGTGCCGAGCCCTCTCCCTCCCGTCAGCTGTGCAAATTGGAGTTATTGCCACAGCGTTTCCCAGTCTTCTTGGATCCAAAAGCACATCAGTACTTATTTTGTTTAATTTACGCACAGTCTCCTGCAAGGAGCTTCTTACAGTTCTATCCCCAAAAATATGTGCAGAGGAAAAGGTCAGCTCTTCAGGGCCCAGCACTTTATAAAGCCCATAGTGAAGGGATATAATATTGCAGTTGGAGTAGAATTAGTTTCTCTGTTACCGAAACCCCCTCAGGTCGCCGGCGTGTTTGCCGGGCTCTGAGTAATTCATTTTTCTCCATTTCAGCCGTTTCCCAGAGCACTTCCCATGGGGCGCTTGGCACCCCCACTGCCCAGCCTGGAGCAGTGGGGTGCCGAAAGCCTTGCTCTCAAGGGGACTCCCAAGCATGACGGTAGGATGTAACTGGGTTTGGAAATTACATTTGACCCCGCTTGCTCACAAAGTCTTTGCTAGTGGCAAAATGATATATCTGTGGTGGGGAAAAAAAAAAAAATAAAATAAATAAAAGCCCCTCTTCATTGCTCAGTGAACAGCTCACTCGTTCAGCTTTTACTGCTTGGGTAGTACCAGGCAATTCTGGAACCAGTCCCCGTCCAAAGTCCATTTCATTTCAGAGCAAATCAAACTCTGGTTGTTTTCTTCCAATTGTGTTTCTGGCTTGTGAGGAGCTAAGACAGTTCCAAATAATGCTCTTTCTCTTGAATGCTAATGAATGAGGAGCTTTACGGAGCTACCGGAGATCTTCCCAGCAGACTCAGTGAACCAGACTTTCTTAAAGCGGGGCCGGGGGGGGACAGAGGGGAATATCGTTTTATTTCCCCCTCCGAGCTTTGGATGGCGCTCTCCATGCTTCTGAGTGTCCTGCTGAGACCCCCAAGGACACTTTTGCTTTCTCAGGGAAAAGAAGCTGGTCCATCCTCCAGTGGGCTGTGAGACTTCCAAACTGGGGAGGGATGTACCGAGAAGCTGACGTGAACCTGTGTGTTTGGGGTTACTTGCACAGGTCGGGGAAAAACTGAACGTCAGGCTGGGTAGAGCCTTGAACTGTACTCAGGGAAGCATCCAGACATGCATGTGTACCCATTATCAGCCAAGTTACCTCCCTAAACTCATTTGCAGATATGCATTTCGAGCAACATTCTGGAAAAAAAAAAATTGATTTTTTTTCTTACTGGTTCAGTGACCAGAGTTTGTTTATTTTTTTTAAAAAAAATCCTTATTTCACATTGAATGAAGCACTGGATTCAACTCAAAAGAAAACACTTTGTTTTTGTTCTGCAGTACTTACCATTCTCATTTAAATTTAGCTTGATTTCTAAATGAAACATTTCTAATGGATCACTGGAGCCTTTCGGGATTGTTTCTATTTAACATTATGACTTAGAAACCATAATATTTCAGGGAAGAAAAAACACTTTGACAAATGTACAATCATTTAGGTGAGTCTGAAATGGTGAACAGCCTCTAAACAGTTGACCATGTTTCCTCAGCCTTGTTTGGGGTCCTCTGATGCCAAGGTGGCCAGGTTGAGCTGGTATCTCGGATGTTCCTTCCAGACTTGGAGAAGCTCCAGGTTTTTCTCCTCGTCCATCTGAGGCTGGGTGCTGTTTTGGCATGATGTGCAGGCTGGGGACTGGGGCTGATAGGCTTCATACTGGGAGGAGATGTGTCTAGTTTCGGTTGGGGAACACCCCCAGCCCCATTCTGGCTTTTTGGGTGCCAGGCTCCCTGCCTCAAGTCATGAGCTGGGTGGGGGGCTTAAGCCTCTTCCCTGTTTCTCCCCCTGCCTCCCACACCCCTCAATTATTCTCTTCGTTGCAGAGATCTCATGAATTATTGATCCCAAGTTTTGGTGTCTCCTAGCAACCTGTTTACTTATTCCACCACCATCCTTGTCCGGTCTCTTGGACACATGAGCTGTCTCTGGCCCTTCTCCCACTGTCCCCCCTGGCTCCCCTGCCTGGACCTGGGTGTTGCAGCATGGCTGAGCCCTTACCTCTAGCCCTACTGGGAGAGATGGGAAGGGTTTGTCTGAAGCTCTGAAATGAAACTCTCCTCAAAAAGCAAAACCTGTGGGCTTGATGCCACCTCGGGAAGAGTCAGTGCTACCCTGTGGATGCTCCCATCTAACCTGAGCTGGATCAGCTGCTCCGCAGCTGCTCGCTGCTGCCAGAGCCCACATCACTGTGTGTGAACCTGGGAGTCATCTCTTGAAAACCTCTGGGAGGTTTCCTGCCTCTGCAAAAGCAGGGAAAGGAGGATTAAGGAAAGTGAGCCATCAGGGATGAACTTGTCATAATAGCATAGCTGGGAGGTGAAAAACCACCCCAAAACTACCTCTGTCTTGTAGCAAACTTGTTTGATTGGCCATTTCCCTGGGAGAGCAAGATGAGCAAGTGGCAGATGAGAAAGAGCTTTTTAGCACCTCCCAGCTGTGGTCTCCCCCCTGTATCTCCACCTCTGCTCCATCCCTGCAGCCTGCATGGCAGTTACTGGAGACCCCCCTGCAGTTGGATGGGTGGGCAGCAGTTGGATCCACCTCTGACAGCTTCTGGGAGTTGACTTCTCCATCCAGCTGTGAGAGGGGTCCCAGAGGAGCCTAGATCAGAGCTGCTGGATGGAGATGGGCTTCTCTCCACAGCACTGCTTCAAGCAATGCCTGGTTAGGCTGCTCCTTGGCACAGTTTTCTGCCTGGAGGCACCATGCTCAGATGAGTGGGATCCACGTGCCGTGTTTCTCAGGATTACCCCTGCGCTGTACGGGGCCGGTGGCCACTGGGCAAGGGGAACCTTGAGCACTTGAGTCCCAATCCAGCGATCCTTTATAGCTCCCCTCTAAGCTTCTCCGTGCTTTAAGCTGAGCTCGCAGATGGCTTTGGGGATGGCATGGGTTTGGGCGGGGTGGGTGTACCTGCAGCAAACCTTTCCTCCCAGCTCCTGCCAGAGTGGTCCCGTGCTTGGTGCAGGTGCCTGATTGCATCCCCAGTGCCTATGTTAAGAAAGGGCTGATGCAGCCCCATGCTACAATTTCCTATAAAATGCCACCTTCTCTCCCTATGTTTCATGCATAATTCAGTGGATCCTCTAAAAATAAAGTTCCCCAGGCAGCCTCTGAAGCCTGAGTAATTTGCCTCCAGGATCATGGGAGAGGTGAAGAGCTCCGTTCTCCCTCAGGGCAGCTCGTTAGCAGAGAGGCTGAGGTCTGGCCGAGGTCCCAGAGGGGCACTCGCTGCTGGTACGACTCAGGGAGCAGAAACCTGCGTGACACCGTGCAAGATTGAGGTCTCTGCCATGTCAGGGGGCACAGCCTGGGCTCTGCCTTTCTCTTACCGCAGAGCCAACCCATGAAAAACCTCCACTGACTCTTTCCCCCTTGTTATGTTGTCTCACCAGCGACCAGCAGTGACAGTGTAATGCCATGGGGGTTTCAGAGAGCCATGTCATACAGAGCAAGGGTAGCACAGGTTGTTCGTTAACAAGATAATGGCAACAAGATGACTATATTTAGCTGTTACGTGTTGATTTGCATGAGTATGCACAAATGTCTGCTACCAAATTGAGAGCTGTATAAGGTAAAATACAGTACATCTGCCCACAGGAATGTGTTTTGAGTGTGTGACATCACCCCCAACCCAAGGTTTAATACCCCTAGGTACGATTAAAAAAATAAAAAAGCAAAATCTCACCCTTCCCTCCAATGTCCTCTGCTCTTCTGAGATACCTGGTGATGTTCTGCTTTGCTGAGTCCAGGCTTTACCCACCTAGGTCCTACTATCCAACAGGTGTCCAACTTTATCCATAGTTAGTGACTCAGTATAACATTTGAAAGGGCAAAGCTGAGAAAGTCTGTTCCCTCCTGTTTTTAGCACGTGGCAACCCACGGATTATCTGCTAGCAACTCTTTTCTGATCAATGGACTCATAAGGGAGATTCTTGGTTTTAATTATGCCTTCTTCTGCCTGGAGAAAGACCCCTGCTGATTTGCCTGCAAAGCTGTGACAAGGGGAGGCACTCCCATGGGTGGGAGGGACAGGTGGGCAGTACAGTGCATCCTGGTTCTTCCCTTGGTTAGTGGCTTTGGTGGCAAATCCCAGGAAAAGCAGACCATGATCAAAGCAGCCCAAAGGCTCTGTTGGGTGTTCAGCCCTGGGTGTTTCCAGGGCTCGCTAACAGATTCGCTCCTGCCCAAAGGAACCCTGAGCAGCCAGAAGTGGATGATTTGGTCGGAATAAAAATATGATGGGCAGCAGACAAGAGTTCCTTTGCATTTTGGTTGCTTTGAGCAACCTGGTCTAGTGGGAGGTGTCCCTGCCTATGGCAGGGGGCTTGGAACTAGATCATCTTCGAGGTCCCTTCCAACCTAAACCATTCTATGATTTTCTGCTGGTCCATTAGCCCTCTCCTGATTTCCCAAAATAGCAACCAAAATAGTTCTTTTGTACTGGTATGACAATAATAAATGGTTTGGGAGCGGCTCTGTGCCCTGCTTGGGCAGGGATGCAATCCCGCTGCGTGTACCAGCGTGACTCCAAGTGCCGGCACAGGGGTCTGTGCTGGTAAGGTCTGGAAAACCAGGACAATCCCTGTACATTGGACCTCCTTGCTCCTTTCCACGTGGTGGGTACTTACACAGTGGACCTCAACATCACAAGGTACGGTGGCTAATAAGCATCTGCATGGATTTGAAAAGTTTCTAGGCAATTCATTGAAAATAAACCTGTCATGGACAATTATACATAGCGGTGGAACTGGTTTTGCTCTTGGATGGCCATGCTCTGTCACGTCCCGTGCATTGCCCATGGCTCTGCTGTGCAGCTGATGGTGTTCACTGGTTCCACGAGCATCTCTGCGCAAGTTCGGCTGCTGTCCTGCAGCAAGCTGCCTGCGTGCAGGCCTGGGGTTTGCACAGGTATGCCTGCAAAGGAGATATGTCAAAGGGAGTGATATTTGCAGTGTAGTCTGTGACAGGCAGGTGTGAGGAGATGCTTCTGTTACAGACTGAGAGATAAGGGGACTGTAGATGAGAAAGCAGCTGGGGACTGTGCTAGACAATGGCTCTTAATTTAAAATAATATTTCCAGGCTGTTGCTGTTGCTACGGGACTTACGTTTCTGATGCTTTTGAAACAGACCTCATCTCATTTTTCCTGTTTTATTCTGGTCTAAGCTCTCTGGAAGGTGATGGGGCGACTCTGGGTCTTGCTGACAGGGCTCTCCTTGCCTGTGCCAGGCTGAGCGCGGGGCTCCAGCCCCACGACTGCGACTTCAGCGAGGCTGGGAAATGGCTGAGATATATCTTATTGGACAGGAAATCAATATCTAGTTTTAAGATACTTTTCTATTGCTGTTGATTGCTTTATATTATATTAAGAGGCAGTATATTCACTTGGCTCGCTACTGCATTATTTTAGAGCTTTGGAGTTCATGGCAATGTTGAATATATTTTTTTGCTCTTCCATCAAAGATGGGAATTCTTCCCCATCCCCTGACCTTCTGTGTTAGCAAAAATAATGCTTCTTGCTTTGGAACTAATGTTTTCAGAATGGAAAATGTGTGTAATTGAACTGGACACAGCTGCTAGGATTTGCAGAGAGCCTGAAATAGTTACTGCAAGATACAAACTGCTGTGTGCATTTCACTGTGCTCCTACTCATAGCGAAGGAGGCATTTGCATTACGTGCCTATCAGCACGTCCAAGGAAGAAAAGATCAAATAGAGCTGTAATGCAGGAAAACGAAGCGGGGAAGAAGATGGAGATGTGCAAATTCTGCTGTGCCATCTGGTAGCAGCTTGTGAAGGCTGCAAGGAATGTCTGTAGGTCCCTTGATGTTGCAGGGGCATCCAACGCTCAAAGTTTCTCCTTCACCGGGGTCAGAAAGCACAAACCTTTCTGGGGTCCAGGGACTGAAGCAGCTGGAAATCAGAGAAGTTAGGCAAACCCCTTGGCTGCAGAAGAAGATGCCACTCCTGTACCCAAAAGCTGCTGTTCCTGGAGCTGCTGGGACACAAGTCAGCTGCTTTTTTCTTTTTAATCTAATCAAAGCAGGCACCTGGAGTGGATAGCGGAGCACAGTTCCGATGCTGGGGTATGAGTGGGGGTGTAAGCAGGAAGACTGAGAGACCCTTGAGGGATCCTTGATCTTGTTAGCCATCCACGGGAACAGCAGGACTCACCTTGTGCTGTATCATTACCACCCAATTACCGAGCGCCGCTGGCCGCAGCTCCGGTCACGGCGCTGGCGGGATTGCTCTCACAGGCAGCGCCGGGGTCAACGGCTCTCCGTGCTCTTTTGAACAGATGGGCAGCGAGGGCTAAATGCGAGAGCTCAGCTGAGCTGGCGTATGAGGGATGAAACAGCCCGTGTGGGCTCAGTTCTCCCCACAGCCAGGAGGAGAGGGTGAGCCGCGGCTCGCACAAGCTCCAGGCTGGGTCTCTGCTCTCCTCCCGGTGAGATGCACCACGGGCCACGCCAACACCAACGTCTGACACTTGGTTCAAAATGTTTTATTTCCCATGGAAGTGGGCAGCTGAGAATAACGCTGTGGAACAGTTCAGGGAGAAAAGGAAATTTTGGGAACACCCAGAGTTTGGTGAAAACAAGGGCATTTCTGCAAGGCCAGTTCCCTGCAAAATGTTTTGGGCAGAGTTGATAAGAAGCTCTCCCTTTTGCTAGGAGACTCCTTCGGGCCTTTTTCAAGATGCAGACAGAGACATCCCCTGTCTCACAGAGCATCTCTCAGCTACAGCAGGAACGTGCAGCGCATCGAAACAACCCGCCCCTCACCACCACACACCTCCGCTGCGGTGTCCTTGCAAGGAGGAGCACCAGACCCATGATGTCCTCCCTGCCCCTGTGCCTCCTCAGCCCTGGCTGTGCTTATCAACCCCGCGTTGGGTAGGTGGCACCTGTGTTCCTGGAGGTGCTGTGTCAGACAACCCAGATGAATGGCAACTAAATGGGCTCATTTGGCCACCACTGAGGACCTCTGGGCAACACCACCTTCCCATCCTAAGCAACAATGCCCTCCTTGGGGCAGATCTGAGGACAGGCTGTTCCTCACAGAATGGTCAGGGTTGGAAGGGACCTCTGGAGATCATCTAGTCCAAGCCCCAACTCCTCTACTTTTTTAGCTGCTTTGCCTGGCAGAGGGGCCCACTGTCCTGCCAAGCCCACAGGCTGGTGCCACCTTGGTGCATCCTCCATAGCTGGTTTAGCCCTGAAATGTGATGGGAATCTGCCCCCATTGCTACGAGGGTCACACATTAAGGGTCTGGAAACCAAGTTTGGGGTAGGTGATGGCGTATCAGCAATAAACCTGCCCTACAACCAATATGTCCTCTGGCCGGCAGCAGCGGGCAGCTGCCTGCGTGGGCTTCTGCCTGAGAAAATCAGATGCTTGCTCCTCTGCATCTAGCAGGGTAACGTGCACTCTGAGGGTGAAGCACAGCTTTCTGCTCCCTAACCCTAAGGAGTTGAGGGCGGGCACTTTGTGTAGGTTACAGTCGTGCATTTCCAGCCCCGGGGGAAGGCTCTGTAGCTCTGCTTTCCATCCTGCCCTGGGGCAGCTCAGCCCCTGCCCTCCCGCTTGGCCCCCACCTGCCCTAGCCCAATAAAAACCCACTCCTGTTTCTGCAGTTTGCTGCTCTCAGACCCCTCCAACCTGCCCCGTGGGCTGCAGCAAGCGCCCGTGACCACCCCCTCCCTTACCGGTGCATTTGTCACCTTGCATGGGAGTTTCTATGTTTGCACAAAAGGAGCCTTGGCCCCGCACCGGCGCCTGAGCGATGCCACGGCTGCCGGCTAGAGAGAGGCGCCGGATGCTGCAGCATTCAGATATCTGTCCCTTTACAGTACTTTATAAATTTAGGTTGGGAATATTTGTTTTAACGGTGTGACCCATTTAGCACATTCGAACGTCTCCTGCTGAAGTGACAGTTTTAACATTTCCCTTTAACTGGTACAGATTGTGCCACCCCTGGGTAATGTGTTAGCAAATCACATTGTTAGCGCTGCGCAATAAACCACTTTTATCTCGTGCTGGGAGAAGCCACAGAGGTCTCGCTGAGATGGCACTTGCTTTGCGAGCGAGGGCTGGGTTTGGGGCTGGCTGACACTGGCTGGCCTGTACCCTGCACAAAGGCTGAGCCTCCAGGAGGGGGTGATGCTCTGCCTGAAATGGGGGATCACGACTCCCAGGGGTGCTGTGCACCACTACAGAGATGATCTCAGCATCACCTGAGGGTGGAACAAGTGGCAGAGGCTGAACTCCCCTCTTGCCTCCCATTGCTGGCTCCAAAGGAGTGCCCTTGGGACAAGGGAAAGGCAGCAACAGTGAACACCGAAACCTTCAACGGTGGCAGCCCTGCCAGCCCCATGCTGCATCCCCGCATGTCGAAGACATCCTAATTTGAAGTTCTCAAGCAGAATAAAAGTTGTTATTTGCTGTTCCTTTCAAATCCTGGAGGTGAGAAAACAGGATGAGGTGCCTCAATATCTCAGCATCTCACCAGACAGCTTGTCACGGTTTCCTGTGACAGAGGACACCAAAGGAAGCTTGGCACGATATACTTATTATTCCCATAAAAGTTAATTCTTTGATTTTTTTGTCAGATGGTTCTCCTCATATAGACCCATCTATTTACTGAGATGGCCAGATCTATGTAATTTCAAACATTGGGAAAAAGAGTAAGCATTGGAGAGCACCAAGTTATTTAGGACTTCAGAGGGACCGTTAAAGTTCACCTACATAAAGACCTGCTGCCTCCTCCCTCCATGCCCTCACACCTTGTGCTACACCAAGAGCAAAGCTGAAGGATGTGGCTGGATTTTCTTGGCTGACGGAGGTGGGGTTTGGCTCAGCTGGGCAGTAATTTAAAAGCCAAAGATACCCCTTCAAGTTCTTCAAAGATGGCAGTCTGCTTTCTCCAGAAAAGCTCATGTACCCAATGGTAACTGCAATCTCAAATCCAGTGAAAGAGCAACAGTGTCTCAGGAGAAGACAAATGGCTTTCTCCAGAAGAAACACCACCAAATACGGATGGAGAGGTGTGCAGCCCACGCTCTACACCCAAACTGTAGCCCTCTGGAAAACTTCTTCCTACCTGCAGGACTCCAGTCCAAGCCTGGCATTTCCCAGAGAATGTGGGCATCCTGCAGCCACCTCCCACCCACACCTGCTCCACGTGGTGCTCCTCACACTGTGGGCATCCCAGCCTCTGCCCTGAGCCCCTGCACCCACCTCCTGCCCTCAGGGGATCAGAGACAACCCCCAGCAACACAGCGGTGTGAGGGGTCTGTGATCCTCAGGATGCCTTCAGCTGGATCTGTGCTGCAGGTGATGGTTCTTGCATTTCCGTGTGCTGACCTGGCACCATAAATTACATCTAACTGCTGTCACCTGTCGAAAGGGAAAAACAAATCTCTTTGGCCAGGCTTGCCTTGTAGGGCAGATTGCTGTAGAACTTCAGAGCAATTTTGGCAGCTTTTGCAGGTTGGAGGTTCCTGTGTCTTGCTATGGGGAGGAGAGGGCACCACTGGCCAGTGCTCTGCAAGAGCTCTTAAATTCTGCAGTGGCGCTAATGCCATGCATATCAATTTGCACTGACCCTAAAAGCCACAGGATGAATTTGCTGCTTAAGAAGAGGTTTTTAATGTACTTTGTATGCTTTAGCATCATTAATGGCTTAATGAATTAGGCTAATGATGACTCTCAAGTTGCGTATAGGCCTACATACAAATGCTTAGCCTGCTCCATGGGACTGAAAAGATAATTTCCTTTACCTTTCAGGCCATTAGGCAGGCTGGGAAGAGGAGGAGATGCACAGATGCTGAAAGTGATTGGAGATGAGATGCTGTGTCAAGCAGCACTGGTGAGTACCTGATCATCTGAGCAAGAGGGCTCTGCAAGTGATGGGTCCCAGGAAGGCTGCTGAGGCTGAGCAAAGTAACTGGGGACACAAGAAGGAAGGGTGTTACCTGCCCTTCGGGAGGGCGAGGGAGAAAGAAACAGGTAGGGGGGGACCAACAAGAGAATAAATGCAGGGGACAGAGCATGGGACAGGGCAGCTGGGGAGATGAGCCATGGTGACTTCAGTTCCTGCTCCAAGACCTCTTGCAACAAAGCTACATGCTCTGCACCAAGGCTGTTTCTGGAGCATTTAATCCAGGTTGCTCCCTGGCATCCTTGCGCAGCCGACCATAAAGTCCAGTCAGCCAGCCAGGGAGCCTGGTCCGGACAGGCTGGTGACCCAGCAGCCCATGTTTCTGTACCGCTGCTCTACTGTACCTACCATGGTCCTACCAAGGGGACTCTGCAAACCCTGCCCCTGCAGAGCCTGGAGGTCCTCGGTTTGGCTGTCTGCCCTGGGATGCTCAGGGCTCTTCTCATCCCGGGAAGGACCTAAGTGATGTCCCTGCCTAAAAGTACGTGATATACTGCTTCTAAATCTGATGCCAACACGATTTTTTTCTTCACTGAGAAAAAGAGAGGAGGAACTGGTGCACTGTAATGATTTCCCTCTCCTTAGGCTTGGCTGAATATTGATATTGGCTCAAGCACAAGGAGGCACAACAATATCTAAGGAGCAGCAGTCGCAGGCAGGCTCTCAGGAAAGCCTTTCATCTCTAAACCAGGGCTGCCCACATGGCTGCGAGGCTCAGAGAGAAGGAAAACAACCCTTTCTGCCCTGGCCACACAAAAAAAACAAGCAGCACAAGAAAGCTGTGGATATACTGGAGTGAGTCCAGCTGAGGCCGCAAAGATGTTGAGGTGGACAGAGCACAGGATGGATGAGGAGAGGCCAAGAGCACCGGGTCTGCTCAGAAAAGAAGGCTTGGGGGGTGATACTGCTGTCTGCAACTACCAAATAGGGGGGTCACTGAGAGGACAGATAAATGCAACACAAAGGAATTCGGAGTAAAGCTTCCCAAGGAACAGACCTGAAGAAAATATGCTTCCCACCATCCCCACATTGCTGTGCTTCCTTTCTTCTGCCCCTCCTGAACTGGCAGAGTGCCTCACATGGGTTTTTGCTTGTACACCTCCATTTGTTTTCTCCTGGTGCAATCTCTTCCTCTTTAAGTGGCGCTCCCAGCAGCCACGAGATGGAAAGATGAGTTATGTCTGGCTTATGAAGTTGCCAGCTGGAGTTACAATGAACTGTACTTATATCATAAATCATGTGCCCNCGAGCAGCACAAGAAAGCTGTGGGTATACTGGAGTGAGTCCAGCTGAGGCCACAAAGATGTTGAGGTGGACAGAGCACAGTATGGATGAGGAGAGGCCAAGAGCACCGGGTCTGCTCAGAAAAGAAGGCTTGGGGGGTGATACTGCTGTCTGCAACTACCAAATAGGGGGGTCACTGAGAGGACAGATAAATGCAACACAAAGGAATTCGGAGTAAAGCTTCGCAAGGAACAGACCTGAAGAAAATATGCTTCCCACCATCCCCACATTGCTGTGCTTCCTTTCTTCTGCCCCTCCTGAACTGGCAGAGTGCCTCACATGGGTTTTTGCTTGTACACCTCCATTTGTTTTCTCCTGGTGCAATCTCTTCCTCTTTAAGTGGCGCTCCCAGCAGCCACGAGATGGAAAGATGAGTTATGTCTGGCTTATGAAGTTGCCAGCTGGAGTTACAATGAACTGTACTTATATCATAAATCATGTGCCCCTCTTCCAACCGTGGCTCGGCTACAACTTCTCTCATGTGAAAAACGCTCAAAAGGTGGAAGCAGCACTTTGTCCTGGTCAGGAATAAGAAGCTCACAGCTTCCAGCTGGTACTTGGGAGAGCGTAGGTTAGCCCCAAAACCTCTCTTAAAGAGTTATCCCTCTAAAAATATCACACTCGTGATTCAACGGGGCATTGATCATGCAGGCTTTTATTAGTGATCGAGGACTGTGATGATCAGCCAGGTAGCAAATACAGTGTAATTCTTCCAAAGTGCTGTGCAGTTGTGGATGAAGACAGTGTCGGGACGCAGAGGAATTATGAGTGTTCATGAGGAGTGTAATGCTGTGCACAAATGGACTGATGAGATCCTTGGACGAATAAAAAGGAAAAAAGCTAAGCAGAGATATGGGTTGGTATTGGCACTTACTGACTTGCCTACACATCTAAAAGCACATGTAGGAAAACCAGGAGAGCTCAGAGACGGGTCATTTCTAAAAGGCACTTTACAGGGAGAAACTTAATGGTCTCAATCCATTTAGTTTGTCTGAAGATTGAGACGGTTTGAACACAATTTTGTAAGAATCTATGTGAGGAGATTATACTTCCACGTCTATTTATTTAAGGGCATGTTTATATACAGGGCTCTTAAACCTAGCAGGCAAAGCCATAAAAAAGATTAAGGACAGGATGCTCTAATGTTTTTACGCAAGGAGCATAATTGACCCTCAGATGCTCCACCACAACTCCAAGCAAGATGTTCCATCATGCAGCATTTCAAAGCCAGATTTTGATGACTCTTTAAAGAGCCAGGGTGTAGCTAGAGGTAAAACCTCTTGCTAAGCCAGCTAGAACAAGCAAATGATGCTCTGGGAGGTCTGAGTAATGCCCAGTGCTGGGTCTTTTGGAGCAGATGCCCTTCCATGGAGCAAGGAGCATCCATGGATGACCAGGGACTGTCCCCAAGCCTTGTCAAGGAGCAGGCTCATTGCACACCAGCCTCCAACTGAAGTGTTGGGGAGGAAGACAGGGGGCCAGCCAGGCAGCGGCGGATGGCCCAGGAGATACGGCAGTTCAGGCCACCCATCTTTGCGTCTGCAGGCAGAGCCCACCAAGGACATCAGGGAGAAAACAGGCTCTGCTCCTCTCCCCCCTCGCCTCCCATTCCCTTTATTTTTCCCTGCCTTGTTGCTGGGTAACTCTGTTTGCCCAGCATGGAATGTCTGTTTTCAGAAGAACTCAAAACCAAAGCATTTCTTCTTCAAACATAAGAAATGATTAATCAGAAACTTCACTTGCTTTTTTTTTTGTTGAATTTTTCTGTATAACTACAGCCAGTAGGAGAAAAAAAAAAAAAAAAAAAGGAATAGGCTTAAAAACTTTTAACTACAAACATGAACAGATCTTTTTGCTGCTTTTGGCTAACCTCACCTTAAAATTAAATCTGACTTCGAGGTTTCAAGGCTGTCATAGGTGTGTAGCACTTAAGACAAGCAGAAAGTGAGGTATTGGTGTGATGTGCAGGGGAAGAGTCCTTCCCCCGGCCAGGCAGGGGCCCTTGCCCTGTTTCGATGCGCGATTTTCCAGACCACGGGCTGATTTTCCTCTCGAGGGCAACCCACTTCTGCTGCTCTGCTTGCGGCGTTTGCAAATGCCCAGAGGTTTCTCTACGTTAAGCATCGAGCCCTCTGCAAAGCCGGGGAAAGCTTCGATTTCTCTCTTCTTTCATGTCGCAGAGCCTGCTCGGGGGGCTTATCGCAGGCTTAAAGATAGCTTGAAACATGGCCATCAAGCAAGACCTCCCAGTGCTTTCTTTTGAGAACAGGTCACCTCTCTGCAGGGATGGCTATGGGAGCCAGCAGCATCTCTGCCTCGTACGCTGCCTTCGGGGACCTGGACTTTCCCTGGCAGATTTTTCTTTCCCAAGTGCAGATAAGATTAAACTGTTATCTCAATCTGAAATGCAACGGATTTCTCTTCTGGCTGCCGCAGCCCACGTCAGAAGCAGATATTATAGCACAACACAGCCTGTGAAACGCTAATCAGACACCTAACGGGGAATGCTTAGAATAATGAGCTTAAAAAAACCCTCTGAAATTCATTCCCCTTGGCAAAGGGGAAGCTGGAGGGAAGACAATTTGCCGTGGTCCAGGAAAGTGCTGTATTCCTCAAAAAGAGAGATGCAAAGCAGTCCTAAGCCTATCTTCTGAAAATTACGTAGCACGCACGAAAATCAGTTAAAATGGGCGTGATGGGATTTTTCATAAAGCAGTGGGTCGCTGCCTGGCTTTTATTTGTGTGTATAAATAAGAGTGTATAAGGAAGAACGTATCAATAAGAGCGAAGAATTGAGAAGTCGCAGGGACGCAGCTCGACGCCTTAACCCAGGGAAGCATCACCACGTGCGGGCTGCCATGAATGCGCAGCGGTGACCACCCAGAGCTTTGGGCTAAGTTGTGCTCCTCTCCCTCTGCTCCTTCTGCCTTGAATCTGCGCCCTGCCCCGACCCGTGCTCCCGCTGCCAGCCATCGCCATTGCTCTCAGGCTTCACCACGGCGTTCATCAAAGAGCAGGCTGCTGATGGACGCGATCTCATTGATCTCATGCAAACTCCGGTGAGAAATACATAATGCATGATCCTGGATTTAGGCATAGCAAGCTGAATCACTGCTTCTTCCCCAGGATGTTTTAAAGCCTCTTTTCAGCTGTACGGGACCTTGGGTGGGATCAGGCGGGGCTGGATTTGCGGGCTTACACCAGCTGCAGATAAGCGATGCTCCGGCTTCGTCTTCTGCCTCCGAGGCCGCACTCAGAAAACACACGTGATTTATCGCACCTCCCTGCAGGGGGAGAAGCACCTAAGGGAAACATGATTGACATCAACGTACATAACTCGCCAAATCCTTTCATCTTGGTGCTGATGTTAGCAGCTCCCTGGTTGCGAACTCCGCTTGGAGGTTCTCCATGGGATGACTTCTCCTACGTATGCCAAGCCTGGACTGCAACCAGGTCCCACAAATAAACGGCTAAAAACTGGGTGAAATGAGAGGCAGCCTTTTTCTCAATACCTGATGCTTAAAAGTGCTGGTTTTAGCCAGTCCCCACCAGCAGGGGAAGGATGGAGGCCAGGGGAACCAGCGTTCCCCCCTATCCGCCCCGCTCTCCTGGCCGGGCAGGGGCAGGTATGGGCACCGGCCGGCTCTGGGCAGCACGGCTCGGTCCTCCCTTGGGATTTACTCCTCTGAGCAGCTGCCGTGGCTTTTTGCTGCCACACAATCACGCTTGATTAGTTCCTGGAAATACGGAGCGATATTTCCATTGCAATTTATTACAGTCACTGAGACGTAAATTCAGGAGGAAGGGAACAACAGGACGCTGCAGGAAAAGGCTTTCAGAAGAGGGGGGGGCGGGTAGAAAAGAAAAGAAAACCCTCTCCATTTATTAGCTTAGAAAAGCTTATTGTAACTTAATGCTGTCGAGGAGCCACACCTACCGAGAGAGTCACTCGGAAGGATGCTGCTGGGAGGCAGTCCTGAAGAAAAGAAATGGGATGGCAGAGCAGAAAATCGGGGAGCGGGACAGGCACGGCGCAGCAGCGCGTGCCGAGAAAGGGCTAACAGGAGGAGAAGAGCTAATCGCGCTCGGAGTGGATTTAGCCACTCTCTTTGCTCTCGCAGGATGCATTGCTCTTTGCTCTCCCTCGGAGAGAGATGGAGAGGAGACGTACTTCTGAATATTGAAAATCAGTGCCTCGGTGGGTATTTAGAGAATTACTCCCAGGTACTGCGTGTCAGTATTGCGTCAGATAACGGAGCAAAATATAGCAAGAGTTGAGGTTTGCTGCTGCGGCTCCAGGATGCCCACCTGGACCCCAACCCTCACCCAGAAGCAGCATCCCACCTTGGCAGCAGCGTGTTTATCATTGCACAGACGCCTGCTAGAGCAGCAAAAGCAGTTCTTCAGGAGGAGGAGGAGGCACTTCACTGGCACTTGGTTAAATTCAAACTGAAACCAGCCTGTGGGTGGTTGCTTGAATCCTTGCCAGTGGGAAAGAAGGGGAAAAAAAATAAAATTATTTCTTTGTAAATGACCTTTTCCTATTGCGTTTATCTTGATTCTCAATGTTGTTCTTGATCAGCCAAAGATGACAAAATGAAAGGAAAATTAGTTTAATTAAAACATGGCTGAAAAAGAAAATATATTGGTCAGAAATTATATCCTAGTGTAAATGTCCAACACATCTCACTTTGCAAGTCCAGGAGGTGAATGTTCCCCCTGCAATCCATGTGAAAGCTCTGAAAACGGAGAGACACCTGGATGAGGGAGCCCTGGGAACAGATTGAGCCGATTTTGGTGTGCTTTGCGGGTGAGTCACGTCTGCGTGAGAGACGAAAGCTGCTCAGGACATCATGGGGACTTCGTAGCTGTGCATTTCCAGCACGCGTATGCTGTGCTGTGCTGACCATCCCACCGGGGGCCAGAAGAGCATTTCCATGCTCCAAAATCATCTTCTCCACGGGATGCAGCTGGGCAGGGCAAGGACTGAAGCGTGTTGATTGCTTTGTGCCAACAGACTTAGGCAGTGAAAAACCGTAGGGGTTTTGCTCAATAACACGCACGCAGGGGAAAAAAAGCTATGAATTTAAAGTTATTTGTTATTGAAGCATTGAGCTCCTTCTGCCAGGCTGGATCTTCAGGCAGGTACAAGTGCGATGGACATGCTTCCCCGCTACTTCAGCAGCAGCAAAGGCTGAGGATGATGAGTGTCCTGCATGAGGGACTCATCTGGGAGCAGCTCCCAAAATCTTGACAGTTACTCCTCAGTACATCAGATTTAAGCACAGGGTTGCAGCCAGATAGGGGGAGATGGATGCGAGGATGGAAACTGCTCCAGCCACCAAGAATGCCTCTGTGGACCTGCAGCCAGGTCCTGGAGGGGCTGGGCTAAAGGATGGGGCTGGGGATGCTGAGGTTTCCATGGCTTGACTGAGGATGAGCCACGTGGCAACCAAGCAGCTTAAGGCACGTGCAAGTAGCATGCAGTCCTGACACGGCGTCCTTCCCTCGCCACGGACAGCGGTGGGGAGAAATGCCCATGGAGCCAGGGCCAGGGAGGTGGGAGAGGGAAGGAGCCAGCGTGCATTATAAATATCCTCCAAAAGCTCAGTAGGAAGGTGTGATTCTCCAACCAGATGAGCAGCAAAGTGAAGCAGGAAACATGATGAGGATGGTGATGCTGATGGAGTAAACTTGTGCTCAGGTGGTCATCGGTGTCTCAGTGCCTCGAACCATCCCAAGGTGCCAAGAGCCTGAATTTGAGGTTCAGCCTATACGGAAAGGCTGTGTGCACAGTGCAAATGGGAAAAAGCAGGTGGGGTGAGGGACGCCTGCCCGCGCTGCCCAGCACGGTGGCCTCCGGCAAGGGACTCCAGAGCTGGATGTGCAAAGCAGTAATTGCCTGTGGCCTGTGGCATCCCGGGACTTGGGGTTTCTTATGGAGGCAAAATCTTTTGAGCCAACTATCTAATTGGCAGAGGGGGGGAAACGGATGTGGTCAGCCAGACCCTGCCATAGAAATAGGTCCGGTGTGGCTGAGGTGGTAATTGGTGATGATGTTAACAGTGTGCTTGAGCCTCGCAGGAGAAGCTGCTCTGCTTCAGAGAAGATGAGCCTTGACACGGGTTTCTAACCAGGCCAGGCAGAACACCGCAGCGAGAAATGCAATCAGAGATGGTCCTGCTAGTGTCAGCATCTCATCGGGAAACCGGTGTCAAAAGGAACAGGGCTGAGAAACTTAGAAAGCCCAGGTCATTCTGGTGGCTGGTAGAGCATCAAGGACCTCGCAGGACAGGGCAGGAAAGACGGGCATGCCCAGGCTGCGGGCAGGGCGATGGGTGGCATTGTCAGGCAGTGCCTGTGAATCTCCAGGGCCACGTTTGCCCTGGGTTTTGGGCTTGGGAGGACAGATGGCTGTGTGGCTGCAGCCAAAACTCATTTGTTCTGCGAGCTGAGCTCAGACCCTCTGTGAGAACGACCCAGCCTGCAGATAACGTCTCGTGCCGCTGTGAAGGGCTGAGGCTGATTTACCAGCTTCCCTGTAAATTTAGCAACTTAGAGTTAACAAGAGCAAATGGAGGCTCAAACCATAAACGCGGGCAAGCGGATGACAGGTCTCTCCTCCCTCCGCAGAAGCAGAAGTCTCTTGCGGCTGCTATGTTGCCTGCAAAGAGGTTTTCCCTGTTGCAAAAGGATTTGCATTTGGGGGTGCACTTGGGGAACCCTAAAACCAGCGCAGAGCTCCCCGGTGCTGCCCCTCGGGGAGCTCACGGGGAGCAGGGTCCGGCTCAAGCAGCACCCGCAGGATGCCCCGAGAGGGCTCCGGGGGTGTTCTGTGCTAAATAACGCATCAGCCCCGAAGTTAAGCACACACCAAATAATTCATAAGAAGAAATGAATTATTAAATAACTTCTCGTTATTGCCATTCTAATTACACACCATTAATTTCATACCTAAAAGGTGCTGTAATATTCTTGCTGAATCACATCTTGCTGGTCTCAAATTTGAGGGTTTCAACATGCCTGTGGGGTTGGGAGATAAAAACACAGACAGGGGGGAGCCAGGGCGAGCATTTCGGGGGCAGGTCTGCAATTTCACCATTCACTTTGCAGCAAAACAAAGTCATTTCAAAAATCCCCTTTCCCCAAACCACGGGCAATTTTCAACCCTCCGCAAATCACTCTGCTTTTCTCTCTTACTGTCTATGACTAATATATATTTTAACAGGAGAAGTAGTCTGGAAGCCAGAGGGTCGTTCTGCAGGACAAGGATCAGTTTGTAGGAAACCAAACCTTGTCCAAAGGGTCCCACGATACCCAGCTGTTCCTGCGGAGCAGTGAGAGCGCCGGGGATGCTTCATCAGTCCTGGGAAGCTGCATTTGCTGGGAAAGCCACCACACTGGGACCTCTCCAGGCAGGTCCCCGTGGTGGGCTGTGTGCTTTGGCAGCTGCCCCAGCATCACCGAGGTCCCCGAGGAGCGCTGCTAACGGGCTCCACGCGGGTACCTGCTGCTGAGAGAAGAAAGGATCGTTCCGGGGAAACGGCAGTTTTGCCTGATTTGTGGGAGTTTCCTTGTGCTTTTATGGCAGCCCATAAAATGGATCATCTGTCTTAAAAGAGACGGGCAGGTAATCGCAAGCTCGGCTGCGGTCTGCCTTGCATACCGGTGCCTGCTGGGGGGGGGGAGGGGAGCGCGGGAGGACCCGGGGGGAGGCTCCAAGCCATCGGCCCCATCCAGACCGCGCCACTGCTGCATTACCACCAGCAGATTGAGTTATCTGGGGACTTTTCAGAAAAAAAGTGGCTGGGCAGGGGGGAGGGGGGGGGATGCTCCATTCTCCTTATGAGAGCAGGAGACAGCCACAACTCTATTTTCAGCTGAGGTTTCCAAGGCACTTGTTTACCAGCACTGCCAACGAAATCTGTTATCGCATCGGCCCTGCTGACAGCTCTGTTTGGAGCTGGCTTTCCAGGGAAAGCACCTCAAGAGCACTGGAGGCGGTGCCAGGGCTTTGTAGGAAGGATATGGCAGCCCTGGGCACTTGCCCACTCCTGAAACCCGTTATTCAGCACCCCAGCACAGGCACCCCACTTTCCTTGCTGGGGTGAAACCAGTCCCTGCTGACTGGTGCCAGGGGAGTCAGTGTGTCCTCTTGGGGTGCTGCCTGCTCAGTCTAGAGAAAAGAAGATTGAGGGGGGATCTTATTAACGCTTACAAATACTTAAAGGGAGGGTGCCAGGGGGATGGGAACAATCTTTTTTCAGTGGTGCCCGGTGATAGGACAAGAGGGAACGGGCACAAACTTGAACATAGGAAGTTCCATCTTAACATGAGGAGGAACTTCTTTACTTTGAGGGTGGCAGAGCACTGGAACAGGCTGCCCAGAGAGATTGTGGAGTCTCCCACTCTGGAGACATTCAAAACCCACCTGGACGCTGTCCTGTGCAACCTGCTGTAGGTGACCCTGCTCTGGCGGGGGGGTTGGACTTGATGATCTCCAGAGGTCCCTTCCAACCCTGACCATTCTGTGATTCTGTGATTCTGTGTGACCTGGGGTCTCCCCACTGGAGAGCAGTCCCTGGTAGCTGGATCCTTACGAGCCATCGGTGGGGTTATGCGCCTGGGGGTGGGTGGCTGGTGCCACCATGATGCCAGCATCCCTGCTCAGCATCGCCCTCTGAGCCTGTCTCATCAGCCACGTCCAAACCTGCCGCATTTGTACCTGATCTTCTTGCCACCCCTGGGATGTGCAAGGACTCGGGAGAGGCCCTCCTGGGGACTGTGGTGTTATATCTGTTGTGCTCCTCTCAGCTAGTCATTAGGTAATTAACTGGAAAGTCACTTGGGCTTTGCCTGGATGAATTTATTTCTTGCACACGCATCCTGCTGATTTCTCCCAGGCCCACAAGCTGTGAACAGCTTCTCCCAAGCAGTAATACAAGCGGCCGGTGTCCTCAGGAGCTGCACCAGGAGACACTCAGCTGCTCGGTGGAGCAGAGAACAGTGCCAGGATGGGCACAAACACCCTCTCCAATGCCCATTTGCAGGGTAGCATCCCTGTAGGGTTCTTGTTCTGGTGCTACAGCCACTGCTGTTGCCACCAGGACCCCCATCCTATACATCCTGACTGCCCGATGCCACCTCAAGGCAAGCCTGGGAGCCAGCGTGCTGTCACCCTGGCAGGATCCTGGGGCATCCAGCCCTGGTCCAGCCAGGTTCTCCAATCCCCGCAGAGCTGCCATGGACACCCAGGGTACGCTTCTTCCCACAGACAGGGAGATCTACCTGGGGACTGCGAGGTTCCATCCAGTCCTGCCATTGGAGCAGGGTGGGGGAGGTGATTTGGGGAGCGTCGTGTGAAGTTTCCAGCTTCACGTCAGTCTCCCATCATTTTCCTGAAGTAATGAAGAGGTAATTAAATTTTGCAGTGGAAGGGAAGCTTCACTGATGGCGAGAGCATATTGAAGCTCCCGATCTCATCAGGGGAAATGCTAGGCTCCAAATTAAATGCATTTACTGTTTCATGTACCCTTGCTTACAATCGTTGTAATGAATCTGGGAATTAATTGTTTGCCCATTTAAAACAAGTCCCCTTTTGCACTGTGCCATGCTCCCCTCCTCCCAGCCCTCCGTAATTTGATATTCTGGTTAGAAAACAAATTGGCATTCATTGGAAAATCAATCTTTTCATTGTTTAACTCTCATTTCTCCAGGGAATGTGTGGGAATGGAATTACATCCTCTGATATGAACCCTCTCTGAATGTCTAATTGCGGCTGGGGAGCAGAGAGGCTGCCCACATCCCGGGAGCCATCGGGACCCTGCGCCAGCAGCATCCATGGTGCTGCCTAAGGAGGACTGCGGCGTCGGTCCACGCGGGAGGATATCAGCCAGTTGCCCTGGTAATGAGCCCAATAATAGAGTCTGTCATTTATTAGCCGGGATAAAATGGGAAGTGCTTGTTGCGGCGGGGGAGACGACAACAAACAGTGCGAAGAAAAGCCTGAAGACACACCGTATTGTGTTTATTCAGGCTGAGGAGAGGAAGAACAAACAAAATATGTCCTTTCGCGCTGGTTTGAGAAGAGCTCGGCTCCCGCGCTTCCGCAGCCCGACACGCCGCTGCTCCTGCAGCACTCGGCCTCGGGCCACCAGGGTCCCCGGGGACGGGGGCTGGCGGGTCCCCGAGGTGCTCTCGCAGCCTACACCAGCCATCCCCTTTGCACCAGGACAGAGCAGTACCTGCTAAGGACTTTGCTTTTTCGTTGTAAGAGGGCACTTTCTAAGCACACCAGGCAGCTGGCCTGGCAATGATGCTTTTGCTTCCCATGGAGGCACTCGCTGCTGAAATAAACCGCTACTTTTATGGGTAACATTGTTTGCCTTTTATACTTACCGCAGGAAAATGAATAGCCGCTTTTATGCAAAAAGGTTTTTACTGCGATATCAGAAAGCGCTAATGAATACACAGGACCAAATTATATGGTACCCTGTGAGTCAAAACTCCCAGACAGAGATTTACAGCAGAACGAGTAGCAGGCGAAGATAAAAGCCTACAACCAAAGCGGGTCATATAATTAATCAGGGACAATAAATTTCTGAAAAATTGAGCTGTCAGGCCCTTCCGTCCAGATGCCCAGCTCCATTTCAAAGTTAAATAACTTGTAGTTGCAAAGAGTTAATGCAGCAGATAAAGCACCACCACAAAAGCACCTTCTGCGTTTGCAACGGAGGAGTTTTCCCCAGCCCCAGCCGGTGCGTGCCAGGGTGCACTGAGCAGGCGCACTGGTGCAGGGGACCCCCGGAGCATCACTCCCCACAAGGGCACGGGCAGCGGAGGGGCTCCCTGCCCACCTGCCAGAGGTGCAAACCTCTGCCAGCAGCGCTCACCCCGCCAAAACGAAAGGTCCCATCACTTGGCTCCGTGGGACAACACTGCGTTTGTCCGCGAGCCTGGGGCACACGTCCATCCCCCGGCTGGGCTGTCACTCGCTCA
>VUYV01000054.1:1396366-1499691 GCA_008711295.1 Anarhynchus alexandrinus
AAGAAAGGCTCAGCTCGTTACGCGTCAGGGGAGCATCCCTGGGGCCAGCTGAGGCTGTCTCCAGCTATAAAGGAAGCGGTGCTGGGGCTCCTTTTGCTCAGGGGTTTGCCCAAATCAGAGCCAGGGCAGTGAGGCTTTACTTCACCTCTTGAGATGCTGTGGATGGGATGCAGGTGAACCCCAGTCCTCGCAGCCGTGCTCCAACGCTGTCACGTGTTTCATTCATCGTGAGCTGGTGGATCCATCCAGGGCAGCCACAGTGAAAGGAGAAGAAATGCTGTAAAAAACCAAGGTAATTTGGGTCCTTCCCCTGCTATCCCCAGCCTTGAAGGGGTCTGGGCATGTTGGAAGGGAAAAGTAGTCTGAAGGGACCAGACTTTCTTTCCCCCTTGGCTCTGAGGAGCAGGTCCTCCTGAGGGGCTCAGCAACAGCAGAAGTCTGTGCTGGAGATGCAACAGAAAAAAAGCGCCTTGTAAGATGTCATTGGAATAAAGAAAGACAAAAAGCAAACTTTTTTTCTTGTCAGAAAGACACCAAGTCCTACACCTTGGGTGAGAAAGAGATGATTTAACAAGAAAAAGATGTCACCAAATCCCTGAGCTATAAATCACTCTTCTTGCAATCTTGCAGCAAAAATACTTAACAGCCGTTCTCTGCAATATCAGGGCAGGAGCCTGTGTTGGGGATTTGTCCTGGTTTGAGCGACACAGGACTAATTTCTCTCCTAATACTTGGGAAAACTGCACTTTTAGAAGACTCCAGTGTCTGAATTTGTGAAAATATTTACTTTATAGCTAGCTATTGTATGAAGGTTTCAAGGTCTTGGTGTTTTCGAGCTCGCCAGGTGCAGGGATGAGGAGGAGCAAGACCTGGACACTTGACCCAAGCTGGCCAACAGGATTATTTTGTACCATGAACATCACATTCAATATAAATTAGAAAGTTTGCTCTGAAGTTCTCTTTCTCCCTTGATGGCTGCCATCCAGAGAACTTCTTGCCCCGGTGCCAGACCCCTGAGCCCTTCCCTTCCTCCAGAAGCCATAGCGCTCGCAGTGTCCAACATTTGCTGTCCACTGCTGGGAGCACACAGCCTCTGACTGATAGAATTGGCCAAGTATAATCTTTGTATAATTTGTGTTGATATCGGGATTGATATTGGTTCCTTAGCGTTAATGTTAATCATCTAATCTTATTCTATTAAATCTGTTTATATTTCAACCCCTGTGTTTCCTTGTTTTTTCCCGATTCCCCTTCCTAGGTGGGGAGGGCTCATCAGGTGATAGAATGATTGTCTAAACGACAATAAATTTTTATGGGTTTCTCAAACCATAACAGGATTACAGCTGATGTAGGGTAAATGGGCAAACGGGGCCTGGCCACTTGTTTTATAGTCATAGGAGAATTATACAGCAGCTGGGAAATATTCCATAGAATCATAGAATGGATTAGGTTGGAAGGGACCTTGAAGATCATTGAGTTCCAACCCCCCTGCCATAGGCAGGGACACCTCCCACTAAACCAGGTTGCCCAAGGCCACGTCCAGCCTGGCCTTGAGCACCTCCAGGGATGGGGCCTCAACAACTTCACTGGGCAACCTGTTCCAGTGCCTTACCACCCTCACAGTTAAAAATTTCTTCCTAATGTTTAATCTAAACCTGCCCTCTTCCATTTTGAAGCCATTTCCCCTCGTCCTATCACTACATGCCCTAGTAAAAAGTCCTTCCCCAGCTCTCCTGTAGGCCCCCTTTAGGTACTGGAAGGCCGCAATAAGATCTCCCCGGAGCCTTCTCTTCTCCAGGCTGAACAGCCCCAACTCTTTCAGCCTCTCCTCATAGGAGAGGTGCTCCAGCCCTCCAGAGGTGCTTTCCTGCCCTTGCTGTGTTACAGGCTTACCCCATGAAGATGGTGCAATTGGCATTAAATGTGCCTGAAAACCTCAAGGACTATCTGCTGGGGGCACCCTGAGAGAAGGGTGCTGCAATAAAAACCTTTTGATCATTCATTCATGTAGCACCATCAGGCAATTTAGGATTTTACAATTATTTTTTTTTTTTTGCAAATAAAAAGAAAGAATAAAAAAAAAGTCTGCTGAGTTAAAGCAGCGATCGGCACCTGCTCCCAGTAACCTGCCTCCTACAGGGTCCGGATGGTGATGCTGTGGGGAAGCCTCCAACGGGGATGTGGGTGACCGCAGTGAGTGTCAGGTGAGTTTCCCAAAGGTTTGGAAGGACATTTCCTGATATAAAAATCCGTTAAGCCGGATGCAAGAGGATGCTGCATTGCTGCAATGATTTAATTGCTGAAGAAGTGGTAATTGCTGAGGGAGTAGCGACCACGATCTGGTTATAGTCCATGGGAGCAAACAGAGGGCAGCCCCAGCCCGTAATACAGCTACCAGGTGTTTCAAAAGGGCTGGCATAAATCAGGGGAAATTACCAGCAAAACTGACAGGGTGGAAAAAAACCCCAATAATTAAATGATTGTGAATGGGAAGTTAAAGAGCTTTTTAAGAAGTGTTTGAGAAACAGTGAAGGAAACAACTCTGCCAGAAGTTTAGCCTGAGAGTTGTTAAAAATGAGTAAACAATAGCTGGAAAACAAAGAAGGGAGAGGTGTCCGTGAAAAAGAAGCTATGAGATGCACAGGAAATTGGGGTGAGAAGTAAAGTAATAAGAAGGTTTTCAATGTTGGTACAGATGCTGTTATTCCAAGGAGGGGAATTTTAAACAGAGTTAGTAAAGAGAAAGGGGATCCTCCTGTGGGCGGGAAAGGCTCACAATTTGGAAGGGGCAGGCAAGTGTGATTGAAAGAAGGAGGGCTTGCATTTACACCGGCTGAAGTTGATGGATGCTCTCTCTCCTATTTGCACTAAAGAGGCATATTTTAAAATTGGCTGACCTACCTAGCTGCCTCTCCAGAGCCTGCAGCATTGCCTGGGCGACTCCTGCCCCATGGTTAGCAGTTGAACCAGACCGGATCCGCCGCCTTCCCCTGGCTGAAAACAGATGGAAACTGTGGGTCTGCAGACACCGTTCAAGAATTGATGGGGACCATGCCCAAGCCACGGTGATGTCACCACCCTCCTGCCCTCTGCTTCCCATGGCTTTTGCAGGGCTGATCTCCCAGGAGGATACATGATAGTGATGAGAGCAGCTGTGTGTCCACCACATCCCAGTGCACGCAGACTGGGCAGGAAGGGGCCAAAAGCAGTTTGTCCACCACAGCTCAACTTCTGCTTCAAGGGTAAATGAAGAAGGTTCTCAGGTCTATAGCAACTCGGTGACGCTGGGCACAGTAGGCAATGTCCCCTGGGGAAAGACCAGCTGGTTCAGCAGAGCAGCAGCATCCCCACCTGGAGAGGCAGGATGGGCTGTTTCAGGAGCATCGCTGCTCGCCCACCCTCTTCCAGGCAGCTTTGCTCATCCAAGGGAAGCCACTGTTCTGGTAAGTGACTGCTCAGTATGTCACTGCCCTTTCCCCCATGCAAGCTTACTGGAATAAAGTACCACAGAAACCCTCTGCCCTGATTTTCAGGTTTCAGCTAAGCATCAAAAAGCAGATCTGCCACTGAGCCAGAGCGCAATTTGGAGAGCTGTCGGCACGGCTGAGGACATCACCACCTAATTGCAGCGGGGTCACATCTCGGGTTGCCTGCTCTGCCATCGGACCAAGATGACTTGATCACGTTTTACTTGTGGTTATAATCTTTCCATTTTGATCCCGAGGAGAGCAGCTGGGAGTTAATGAGTGGCATTCGTTTCCCAAATCCTGCCAGTGCCACAGCGGTGAAGGTGTAATTATCTCGAGCTGGACATTAACCTACATACGAGCCTGGTCTCGCTGCTTCATTCCCTTGTTTTTATTGATCCTTTTTTCTTTTTTTTTTTTTTTTTNTTGTTCTTGCTTCCTCTTTTTAAAGACTTCTAAATTTATGGCCAGCTCAAAGAGAGCACTGCTGCTGTAATGAAAAAATATAGCGGTTTGGTGCTGTAACTTTCTGGCTGTTTTCTTGGGCCCTCGTTACGTTTGTTTTCATCTCAACACCATTTCCGCATAACGGTTGCAAACAATATCGTATTAGCCTTAATTTTGACCTTGCCGCAATTTCTACCAGAAAATTGTTTGGGCTCGGAAATGGCCAGATTTACTCTTCCGGCCGATGAAAATAAGTCTGCAAGGTTGAAAAAGAAGATGTCAAAAGCAGGCACTAAAGATCACTTTAAATGATAACAGTTGTACTTGAAGCAAAAATAATATACAAAGCTTTCATCTAGCAATTTTCATCCTTGGACAGCAAAGTGCTTTACAGCCGAGTTCACTGTCAGCAGCCCTGTTTTTAAAGGTGAGCAGAAAAATGGCTTTTGCTTTCTTCGCTGTGTTCCTCTACCCGAAACTAGCTTGTTAATCTGAGACTCGCCGGCTCTCCTGCTCCCCCAGGACATGCCCGTGCCCGCCTGGATGAGCAAAGACATTCACAGCGACTACCCCGCGGGACCTGTGGGGTCCGGTACCGAGGCCAAAAAGAGGTTTACTCTTGCCTGATTAGCTGAATCCTCCTATTATTTTTTTTTACTTCCCATTGAACATAGAGAGTTGGCTTTAGTCTGAGGCGGGGGGGTGATGCAGCTGCTTGGATTTTGCGCTGTGTTGGCTCGTCCTTGTGCTGCAGAAGTGGCTGGAGCCAAGGTCTCAGTCTTCCACCGAAACATGTCCCATGTCCCCTGGTCCCCAGTTGTGCAGCCATATCATGGCATGGTCTGAGCCAAACCTTGGGCCAGGACAGGGCAAACCCTGATGATGGTGCAAACGCATCCTGAATGTCCCCAAACTCATCAGAGCAGCTCTATGCATAAAGGAGATGCGTCCTGTAAGAGCAAGTACCAGGACCGGGTGCGGACACCTGAGACTGGCTTCATCCCCAGGTTGGGCATCCCTCAGCTGCTGTCATGTCTGAAGGCAACACACTTCTCCCTGTATTGAACAGGGCAGCGCCAACGTGCCAAGGGGGGCTGAAATAAGAGTCAAAATGGCAACCTCCTGCTCACTAGGACTTTGTTCCGTGGGGGCATGGAGTGCTGTGGGGCTTTGCTGCAGCTCCCTCTGGAACATCCCAGAACGTTTCATCTCTGTGGGTGAATGTGGCTTGTTAAATAAACCTCGGTGTCTCACATTTATAGTTCTGGAGAGCCTATTCCTTGTCTTTGTGTCCCTGGGAATGAGGACTAATCGGGATAAAACACTCCCTGCTGAGTTAAAGATGCCACTGCTGGGAGGTCTCCGTTGCCCCCACTGCTGGGAGGTCTCCGTGGCTGCTCTTCACCCCAGAAATGCCAGCTGCAAAATGCAGGTGCCTTTGAAGGTCCGATGCCTGGGGAAAACACAGGCAGAGCACAGCCCCGCGCTGCTGCCCATCAGCTCCTACCTCCCCACGTAGGTGCGGGGTCCCATGGGGGACAGCGGGGACCCTCCTCACCCCACGGCTTGGGCCAGGCAGCTGCACAGGGTGCCTGGTGCCCGTAAAGCACCCGCACCGAATGCCTGGCTGCCTGCTGGGGAGAGAAAGCTTGCTGTCGGGCACCTTCTCCCTATCTCTGAGCTGAACCGCGTGCTCGTTTTGATCGGATGGGTTTTTCCTGACCCAAGCGCTGCCTGATGGCACCCTGCCACCTACCCACTGGTTCTTCTCACACCTGCCTTACACCCTTTCTGCAGAGAAAAGTATCCGAGCAAGCCCTGAGAGGCACCAGAAATGCCCGGTGAAATCGCTGAGAAGGGTCGGGTCTTTAATCTCATCAGCTGGCCAAGAGGTTGCACCTCCAGCCGGGCTCGTGCTGGGCTTTACCTCTGCACCTCCTTACTGCTATGGAAATGCTGGCACCGCAGAGTTTGCTGCCGGGTAAAGCTCAGCAAGGAAATCATTCCTGCTGGAAGTTTAATTGCAGCCATTAAGCCTTTAATCTAACCACGGTCTGTATCGCTAAATGGCGATGCCGTCCCTGAAATACAGGCACGCATCCACATTCCTGCTCGCTGCTTGCTTAGCATTGTGGTTACAGGCTATTTTTAGTGAATCAGATTCAGGTAGTTACACACTTATTTAGCCATAAAATTTAAAAAAAAAAAAAAACAAACACCAAACACCTCACACAAAAGCAAACCTATTCATCCTTGAAAAATAACACCACCCCCCCAGCTCGCAGTTCCACCGACCGTGAGAGCCATTTGCAGCTGGCTGCCTCTGCCTGGTTTTCTGCTGTCGCGGCCCCGTCACCTGAACCCAAAAAGGACACAGAGGCCCCCCCGACCCCACCAGCTCGGTCCCATCCCTGCCACTGCAGCTGAGTCCTGGCTCCACTGCAGGGTGTACAGGAACGTGCGGGTGAGAGGGAAAAACCCGTCAGTGTACGGTGCTCTGCTCTCTCTAATTAGCACAGACCAGCCTCGCCTGACCGAACTGCTCCCTTTCTTGTGCTTGTGACAGTGACTTCGCCTAGCTGCCCCGTCGTGCTGCGTGTGGTGCCTCCAGCATCCTCACAGATGCTCACACCAATTATCAGTCCTAGAGCTCGGGATTAACACATGCTCCAGACCTCAATAATAACGGGATGCGTTGCACGGTGATAAAAAAGGAGGACCAGCGTGGGTCACCTGGTGGGGCTGGGGAAGAAGATGATGGTGACCAGCATGGGCTCGTTCGCCAGCGGAGGCTGCCGGTACGACTGGGCTGCAAGTCCCTTCCTCTGGCTCCTTGCGGTCTTCATCAGCAAGGAAAAGCCCAGGACATCCCAGCAGAGCCCTCTGGAGCTGTGTGACAGGCAGGAAGCCTCCCCACCAGGATGGACGGCTGCCAGAGACCCACCGGCTTCCCAGCCCACCTTAGGACCAGGGTTCAGGACTCTCAGCTGTAACACAGAAAGAGCTTTTATTTTTGTCCAGCTGAGTTTAAATGAGCTGTCCTGCGAGAAAACAGATGCTTAAAAGTTACAGACAAACACGGACAAAGTGGGATACCCCCCAAAAGGCTGCTTTCAATAGAGACTTCATTTCATCTGGATGTCTCATTCCAGTAAAATCTTATCTGCAAGTTTCAGGGCTGCCTGGGAAATCTTGCTGCCTCACCGGGGAAAAGGATATTTAAAAAGGATTAAACCTGACAGTCTTATACCGAAAGTGGATTTTTAAGACATAAGCAAAGATTCAAGAGGAAAAGGTTAGTGGGCTGTTGAAAATGCAACTGCATTTAGGCTAATAAAGCTTAATTTCTAGTTAGATATTAACAGACCGAATGTGATGAGCCGTGCCGACTGCGGGGCTGAGGTACTGATGAAGGCAGGAAGATGCTGCGGCGGTGGTGGGGAGGGAGGGGAGTCAGACCCCCCCCATCCTTTCAGCACAGACTGCCACTGGGCCACTCACCCCCAAACGCTGCTAAGGTCCTGGGGGAGCAGCAGGCACGTTTTGGGGCAAACAACAGCAGGGTCATGACAGCAGGTGTTAAGAAAATGTTGGCCGGTGTATTTGCACCCCAGAGTCGAGAAAAATTTTGACCTGAGTTTAGAGCATATTAGACACCAAAGAGCCCACTTCTCCTTCTGGGTGGGAGGTCTTGTTCTTTACCCCATCGCACAGGAAAACTCTTGCATTGATGAGGGCTCACCTCATCCCACAGCTATGGAGTAACTCGAATCAATCAAACACATCGGCTCCTTGGCCATCGCAGCTTGCTCCAATTAGCTGCAGCTTTGAAACAGAGCAAGTAAGATATAAATTCTGTTTCACAAAGCTCCCGCCTATATTTCTCCCCAAATATTGAAATGACATTTCTGCCCACTGAAAATAGGACCTTGGAAAAGACTCTCTGGATAGTTCATTTGCTGGAAGAAGAATTGACAGCCCAATTAATCTCGCAGCCTGTGACTTTTAAACCAGGGCTGTCAGCGTAGGCGCTCTGGGATGAGAACAAGAGAGGCGGGATAAATATCACAAGACGCTGCTGTCCCAGAGACATCAAGCCTTGCACCGTGCCCCGCTCTGCCCACCAGCCCCGAGGACGGAGTCACCACCCAACAGCACCACAGGCTGCCCCGAGCTCAGCCCCGGCTCCGTGTCCCCTTGCACGCAGCTGGTATGGACACAGCTGATGGGATGGGGACCAGTGTCCCTGACCCAAATCAGCTCCAAACTCGCCTGGCGCAGTGCAGGCACCCAGCTGGGTGCGAGCCCAGCCGAGCTGTGCCGTGCCGTGCCACACTGTGCCGTGCCGCAGAGGCACCGGCGCTGTCGGCCAAAGCTGCCGTCCCACGCAGGGTGCCCACAGCCCATAGCCAGCACAGAAAAGGCCCCCCAAAAAGGAAGCACTTTGCTTCCCGTTTTCTTTTCTAGCTCAGGATCTCGCTGTGCCATTGCCTCCCTTCTTCACTGCTGATGCTCTCCAGAAATCCACCGCTTGGTTTCACCGCGGAGAAGCCCGTGGCCGGGTGACGTGTGCACGGTGGGCTCCATACCCTAGTCCTCCATTGCCTGCAATCCCCAATGCCCCTTGCCAAATAACTCTGCCTGTGCTTGGGAAGGGGCAGCCACCACCGAACATGCCCACCAAGCCGCCGGCCACGGCAGCTGCAGCTCTCCAGGGCCGGGTCTCCATCCCACATCTGCCACCCAGCACGGATTTAGGGGTGCAGCTCATGTCGCTGCATCTGGCACCGTGTCGGCCGCACTTTGGGGAGGTGCGGGCAGAGGGAGGCGGCGATGGCTTTGCAGGTGGCTGGACGTGTCCGCGACCTTACTGGGTACAAACTGTTCCCACACAAACAGTCAGCTCAGCCTTTCAGTCCATTTTAGAGCGTTAATTACCCTGTTCCTCATTTTTGTTGTTATTATTCGCTTCCCTCAGGGTATCGAAACACCTCGGGCTACCAGCGCTGTTGTGGCAACAGCTTAAATCCTCTCTGACTCCTGCGCTTAATCTGTGCCATGCAAAAGGTGTCCGCTGGGTATCGGTTTCCTTGGCCCCATCTCTGAAGCGCCAGAAGAAACAGCGGCGCTTTCGCGCCGTTTTCTTCTTGCTGCTATCTCCTGATCTGCAGCTTGAATACACCACACTGTNCCCTTCCCCACCCGCAGCGTGTTTCTAAATTCACCGGGAAACGGAGCAGCTCATTCCAATGCAGACCGAAAATTCCCACCGCGGCCCACACCACAAACGAGTTAGACCTCTGCGCTGCCCCTAACGCACGGGAAAATTGCTTTTCGACGCCGCGCTAACAAAAAGCGGCCGTGCATCTCTTACCGATATCGAGTCCGTTTATAAAAAAACATGTTTTTGCTCCGCTCTAATTGCTTCAAATGAAGCAATTGCATTACGATCCCCCCACACACACACTTCATTGTACCTCGCCGACAGACGCTCTTCATCCACCAGCTCGCTAAGATTGCCCTCAACATGAATTAAATCTCAGTGCTCAGGTGGTGGAAAAGTGGCTGCCCTGCCCATCATAACTTGCTGGGATGCAAACGGGCTCAAACAGGTTTCCCGAAACCCTAACGCAGGCTGACAGCAGGGGACCAGGAACCCACCACACTGGGCAGAAGTCCTCTTCCAGCTTCACCGGGGGGTTAATGTAGGAAAGAGAGAGCCCCGGCAGAGCTTCTCTGCGAAGCAGGGATGCAGCCACCCTCCTTTGTTCACCCTCGGCTCCTAACCAGGGATTTTGGTGCTGTTTCTGCAGCCTCTGGTCCCGTCCCAGCAGGTTTCCAGGTACCTGGGGGATACTTGGAGTCTTGCAAGCTCCGGACATCAACGTGTCACTTCTGTGCTAACCTAGCACTTAGGGTGAAAAGCAGAATAGATAGTCTTATAAAGCCAGCACACTTAAATATGATACAAGTTAGGCCATAACTCACCTGACCTTGTATTTCACATCATTTCTAATGACATTTGTCATTAATAAGCAGCTTGTCACTTCCCTCTGCTGTCGGGCTGCCGCTGCACAGCACAGGGCGGGAGATGCAGGGAGATGCTCCCCTTCCGTGGGCAACGTCACTGCTCCGGGTTTATTCCCTCTCCTGCCACAAATTTTCCCATGCAACATTTAGCAGCCAGCAAGGGACACGGGACTGAAGGGACCATTCTGCTTTGGGATGGCCCTGTGCCACCACGTCCAGGCCAACAAGCAGAAGGACTCACAGCTTCTCCAGGGACAGCACCACCAGGGATGGAGCAGGAACGCCGCCTCCTCACTGCCCCGGGCTTTCCTTATGGAAGAACCGCGCAAAGGGGAACACCGGGGCTGCGGCACTGCTGGTGCGATAGCACAGAAACCTCCGGGCTCTGGCCTGGCTCTGGTTGCTCCCCACGCCACAGTTCCCCATGCGTGCACACACACACTCACGCACGCACTCACAGTCCTCCTGCCTGCCTCGGGAATCTGCCCATTGCCATGGAAACGGCGGTGACATCAGGCACTGCTAACGTTACTCCAATGACTAATTGCGTTCCGGCCGGTGAGCCAAATTACTGAAACAATTCCCAGGCCCCAGTGATCTGTACCCAACATCCCAGGCAGACGCCAAAACGTGTCCTTCACCTGCAGGGATGCCAGGCAGGGCTGGAGGAGGACAGCTGGGGACCCTCACCTGGGCTCAGATGTGGGGCACAGAGGGGCTCTTTTGGCTCCAACCCACTTTTACTTCAAATCCTAATTTTCTGAGGCTCCTTGAGAGCTGTTTTCTACCTGTTTAAGCAGGAGGAGATGCTGCACAGCCAGGACGGGAGTCCGGGCACCCAGAGAGGTTGACCATGGACCGGTGGCATCTGCCTCTGCAAAAACAGAGCCAGGCTTCTTCATTTCTCCCCCCTCCCCCCCCCGCTTTGTTAAATTTAGCAATTTCCCCAAAATCCATAAGGGCAGCCCGGGCACCTTCCACCCTGTTGGCACATCAGGGAGGAACATGGTACCCGGAGTCATCCTACAGCGCAGTGAATGTCCAAACCGGGTGATGCTGGTTATAATAATAATTAGTACATAATTTTTGAGATCACTTCAGAACAAGGAAAAACTCTGGGGAGAAGGCACTTCGCTACAACAGCTGATGCAAAAGACAGCCACGGCATTAGATATTAATCTATTTTGCTTTGAAATGACAACTACCATAAAAAAAGACCCCAGTCAGAGGCAACTCACAGGATGGGACGATGAAACCTTCTCAGCAGACAGCGTCCGTGTGCAGGGCTGACCACTTGCAGACTCCTTTTCTTGGTAATCTGCTGGATCCTATAACCATCTGAAAAAAAAAACCCCAACCAGGCCTGCTCTGTTTGTTTATCCTTTTACATATTTTAATTCCCTTCCTTAAGATAACATGATAGCTTATTGCATCAGCAATTTATAACTCCTGGCTCCCTACAGCATCCTAGCTGTTTACAGCTCCGTATTATTTACTGCCTGACACCGAAATAAGAAACATTATGCAAATATGTTAAGGAATTATTCGGGTGCCCCAGACGCAGCCTGAAACACACCGGTGTTCAGATCCCTCTAACATATTTAACCCTCCATTGCCCAACCTGCAGGCAGGGCAGTAGAGGTCCCTTCCTTCCCACAGCCCCCACGTTCCCACTGCATCCTCCTCCAGGGCCTTGAGGGAGCAGGCGCTGACTGTGCGAAATCATGTTAATTAGTGAAAAACACTGATTTCACCCTTGCGCCACTCTAGGAAACATTAATTACAGCAGAAGGCACCACTAACACAGAGGCATTTCTCCCTGTGCCTGAGACCTTGGTGACGTCCAGCCACTGGGGAGGACGGGTGGTGCGCCAGTATTTAGGAATTATTGTGGTACGTTCTGACAGGGCTCCACGAATACATTTAACACAGCAGCTCTAGTGATAAATCCCCATCCGACAGAAAAAGTTAGTTCCTCTCAGAGTGATGTCCTTTAAGTTAAGGACAGACTGGTCGTTTTTTTCCACCAACAAATTAAAAAAATATTATTTCTCCTTTTTTTTTTTGTTTTCTTTTCTACACAAAAGTGCACTTTCCCACGCTTGACAGAAACACGGGGTTCCCCGCGGGCTGCCGAGGGGTCGGGTTCAGCCCGGGAGAACCATTCAGCTGAGGCTGACGACGATGGGGAGCCTGCATCAGCTCTTCCCCATTAATAGCCTCATTTAGGCGGCCGTCCCCCGAAGCGCCCATTAACACACATGAGAGAGTGCCCGGAGGTGAGAGCTTCACTAATCAAATGTGCTATTAAGATCCTAATCCATTTCATTAGCCCGTTCCATTTGACACTTAGTGAGGCTCAGAGATGCTCTGCGTAACGGGGACGACCGCGCGCGGCCTGTCCTGTGGAAAAATAATCCTTTTCATTAGACCCGTAATTCCCTTTTATCCTTTATTGGTTTATTTCTAAAGCCAAAGGGCACCGAGGAAGCGGAGCTCTGGCAGAGATGCTGTGGATTTTCCCTTCGTGTGCACGTCACCATGTGGAGTGTAAGACTGGGAGGGATGCACAGACAGCAGCAATATCCAAAAAAAAAAAAAANAAAAAAAAAAAGCCCTGAAAATAGCCCACTCTATTATTTAATTACATATTACCAGACTACATTTTGGGGATGTTATCTAGAAGACCCTCCACTGAATATTTTGGAGACTGAAACAACTACATACTTCAGCCCCATCTGAAATAATTTCTAATTTCTTTCTTCCTTTGATTGGCAGCCACATGAGATGGTCTCAAAGATGAACAGAGAGGCGGGATGCGGAATTAAACACAGATTGTTCAGGAGGCTGATAAACCAGCAAGCTAAACTCGCACCAACGCATTAGGCAGATAGGCTGACACCACCTAATTTTCCGTACAGGTTCCGTATCACCTCTTCCAAACAAACGAACAAGATGATGCGTGACTCCGCCTGGGAACTGTACACAGCCGTGGGGATTTTGTGCTTGGGAAAGGTCTTAAGTTACCAGATAAGCAGGTCTTAAGTTACCAAATGAGCATTCCTAAATACGTGGACTTCCTGCACAGAAACACACTTGAAACTGCATTAAACCTTCATACTACTAAAGAAATACTTTATGAAATAATGATTTTGTGAATATAATATTCACCTCAAGGACCAGGTCGTGGCGGTTCTTCACAAATAGCTGGGGAAAATCCCTACATTTCACTGAAATGCTCCCACTGAGCAAAGCTGAAATGGTTCAAGCACAGACTTAGCAAGCTCCTACCTGAAAGTAATCTTCTCCCTGGGTGTCTGAGGGTTATTTGGGAGCAGCCCCATGTGCCAGCCAGCCCTCCAGGCCATGTGCTGGAACTGAAACCTCCCCGAGCTCACCCCAGAGGGTCGCTGCCGTCTGCTCCCTGGCAGGAGATCGCAGAATCACAGAATGGTCAGGGTTGGAAGGGACCTCTGGAGATCATCTAGTCCAACCACGACACCCCCCACCAGAGCAGGGTCACCTACAGCAGGTTGCATGGGATGGCATCCAGGTGGGTTTTGAATGTCTCCAGAGTGGGAGACTCCACCACCTCTCTGGGCAGCCTGTGCCAGTGCTCTGGAGATGGGATGAACTGGCCGCAACCACGCCAGGCGGCAGCTTGGTCCTTGCTGGGTCGGGCTGGCAGGGCACGAAGCAGGTAGATGCAGCCCTGGAGCACCCTGTACCATCCTCCCTTGGCCACACAGCCCCATGGCAGAGCCTCCAGGTCTGCCCGGCTTCACCTTGCTCAAGAACATACCATTGCCCTCAGTCCAGGAGAGCAGTGCACACCTTGGTTTCCCTCCCCAAGCAGCACGTGAAAGGAGAGGAGCTACAGCCTGATGATGTCCTCCTCGCTTTTTCTCGCTGGGGTTGCTACTTGAGCTGGGGAAACAGGGAGAGGCCCCGTTCCTACAGCCTGAGGGGGCTATTGGAGGGGATGAGCGGCAGACAGAGCATCTCTTACAGCAGGACTCTTCGGGGGACTCGGGCCCTTTTGATAATTTATTAGCATACAGAGTCCCTGCAGCCAAAACAGCAAAATCCCTGTTTCTTCCTCTGTTCTAACCCATTTCTTTTGAGACAAACAATTTCTGAGACACTGATGCAAACAAAAAAAAAAAAAAAAAATATTTTAAGAAGCATCTTTGCCCTGAGAAATTCAATCCCATCTGCTCCCTTGGCGTTGCCCGGGGCATTCACCTCCCCCGGAGCAGCTGGCAGAGGAAAGTCAGCTCCCACCCGTGCCCGCCGGGACCCCCGCGCTGCTGCTTCAAAGCACTCCTGGGGGGGATCCTCGGGAAAGGCAGCTCCGCCACAGGCACCGCAGTGCTCCATAGGGTCCTCAGGGGAAAAAAAACGGAGCTCAAAGCCGAGTGCCACATTGCCATGCTTGGGAAAATGGTGCCGAGAGAGGGGAGCACCGTGCAGCACCGCTGGTGGGGAGGGCAGGTGGGTGGCATGGGGCTGCCGGTGGGCTCCAGACCCACCGATGCACCCCAGGGCCAAGCGCACGTCTAGCCGGGGCTCGCGTTCGAGGGCAGTAATGCTGAGCTGTCGCTGAAACGGGAGGGAATATCCCCCCCAGCTCCTCGGCGCAGGCTCGGCGCGCCCCGCATCAACTACTCATAGCACGGCTGTGTTACGCACTGCCAGGATGGCACCGTCAAACTGCAGCCCTGGGGTTCTCTCTTCAAGTGTACAAGAGAGATTTTAAAAAAAAAAAAAAAATAAAAAATGCACCATCATCTCCAAACAAAATTAAACACCAGCAAGCGAAAAATCTCCGCTGTGCAGCGAGACCATAAATCACTCCCCTTCCCATCCCTGCCGGCTGCAGAGGCTGGAGCGTGGCCATGGCTGGTGGGCAGAGGCGCGCTCTTGCAGAAAGCATGTTCTCCACCGCCCCCGGGCTCTGCCATTGCCTCCCTGGGAGGTTTCCAAGCCCCGTGAGACCACCCCGTCCCTGTCCCCATTGCAGCTCCCAGGGGAGCGGCAGAGCTGTGCACCCTCGCAGGGATGGCAGCTCGGGGTGACGCCGTCCCTCCCCGCTGCAGTCCTGCCCTTCCCACCCCGCAGCCCCCTCCTTCCCCACGGCACTTACAGCCCAAATTGTGGCCGTCTGACCTACGGCAACGTCGGTTTGTGCCCGTCTGGTGCCATGAGCCGCCGTCCCCCTGCCCGGCCACAGCGCCGGGAGGTGCAGACCCTGAGCGCGTCAATGAAAAGCTCTTCTTGACTTAGTGCTATGAATTACAGCATGATATAAAGGCCTATTAAAGGCTGCTTTCTAGAACAAATGCTGCCCCCGTGGCTAATCAGCAGAATATTCCCTTCATTGAGAGACAAAATTAATATCGTTGTTTGGCAGACGCAACGATGCCAAGTAAATAACTTGCAATTGAGCTTTATTGTTATGAAGCCTTTTGTTGCTGGTCTTGGCCTCGAGAGGGTGGCAATGAAAAAGGGAGAATACAAATGGAAACCTGTAAGAGCCTGAAATAAATGCGTGGCCTGAACCTGCCGGGGAGCCGGGAATTAATAGGGGACGTCACTGCACAGGGTGCAGCCCGGCCACACCGCCCTGTCCCCCCCACGGTGGTACCCAGCAGGCAGGGGGACGGGCACGCCGCCTCGGCTGGGACACCTCCCCCAGCCCCACAGGCAGCCTCGACCCTCGGCTGGGGGCTTTATGGCCTATTTTCATTTTTAAAAGGGGTTCGGTAAAGAGAGAAGACGCTATGTCAGCGCCACGAAAGCATGGCATTAATCAAGGGTGATAGCATGGTCTCCTCGCGGGTGGTTAGCGTTATAAAATACATATTAGCATTTTTAATATTAATCAAAAAATCCTTTAAAAGAAGCTAATTAGAAAGCTCATTTACTTAGAGGACCGGAGTGAATTAATACTACGTCTCAGGGCCATGAAGCGTTCGCACAGAGTGAACTTCCCTGGGGATCGCGGCCCCTCCACACCTCACACCTCCGGGCTCTTCCCACACCCCACTCAGGACCCTCTCCTCCCACCTCAGACCGGGGGCTAATCCTGCTCCAGGAGTCACAAACCATCTCGTGCCAAACAGGGGATGAACTGCGCTTCGGAGCTCCCCGTCAGCCTAAGCCTTCTCCCAGCTCTCTGCCGGGCCCGTGGCCGGAGCGGGCATTTTACGGCAATGACCCCGGAGACGCCCAGACATTACAGGGGCCCGATGCTGTCGAGTGATGGGGCTGCGATCACAAGAGGCGGTGATTTCTGTGCTTACAGAAAATGCACAGGATTCTGCCTACCTTCCATCCCTCCCCGGCGAGGGATGCAGGAGAACGGGGGGCTGGGGGACCCCCCAGCTCCCCTGCTACGCTCCGTGGCCAACCTGATCCAACAGGGAGCCTTCACGTTAAAAGCATCCAGAGAAAAACTCTGCCTGCCCCCTTTCCGTGACCAGAGCCCTCGTGCCCTGTGTCCTCCTGGGACCTGGCCGTTAGTGCAGCCCCTGCACCCATCAGTGGCCAGCCCAGGGAAGCTGCAAATCCCACGCGGGAGACAAAAGGCAAGCGTAATTAAGCAAAACCCATTAGTTGCCCCCTAAGACTTTGCCAGCTGAGCAGTTGGAACAGCGGCAAACAGGAGCTTTTCACCTCGGGTTTGTGTTTGTAACACAGAGGGCATTCAGTGGCTCCTGCAAGAGGAGCCCAAGGGCAGGCAAGAGTCCTGCCGCGCTGGCTCACCCCCCCGCATCCCGCTCCCTCCCAGCGCTCCCGTCGTGCTCCACTGAGCCATTCAGTCCTTCCAGAGGTTTCACAGCTCCTCTCCCTCCGGAGCGGCCGTGGGCTGCTGCAAGGCAAAGGAGGCACCTCTTGCAAAACAACCGGGCTGCATTAATAAGGTCAGATGGGAGAAGAAGAGCGTTCGTTAGCGGGGGCCGAGCGCCTGCTTTGACAGCTACCCTGGCGAATTCCTTGTTTGCTTGTCTTTGAGGCAGTCAGCCACGCTGGAAAGCTAACGCTCAAATATTTCTTAGCCATACTTAATGCTAAATGAAAGCATGAGCCACCAAGAGAGCGCGGCTCCCTCCCAACCCTGGTTGCCCACCCAGACCCGCCTGGATGCCGGGGCCGTGACTCTGCCCTCCCTCCCCGCTGCCCGTTTCAGCCCCCAGCAGCCGCAGGGGGTGGCTTTCCCCAGTGGCTGAGGGCTGCCCAAGGCACAGATATCATACAAGTCTTATGAGGAACGACTGAGGGAACTGGGGTGGTTTACCCTGGAGAAGAGGAGGCTGAGGGGAGACCTTATCACCCTCTACAACTACCCGAAAGGAGGTTGTAGAGAGGTGGGGGCTGACCTCTTCTCCCTGGTGACAAGTGATAGGACGAGAGGAGATGGGTTCAAGTTATGCCAGGTGAGGTTTAGATTGGATATTAGGGAAAAAAAATTTCACTGGAAGGGTTATTAAACACTGTAACAGGCTGCCCAGGGAGGTGGTGGATTCGCCGTCCCTGGAAGTGTTTAAAAAAAGGGTCGATGTGGTACTCAGGGACATGGTTTAGAAGTAGTTTTGTCAGGGTAGGTTAACGGTTGGACTTGATGATCTTAAAGGTCCCTTCCAACCTCAACAATTCTATGATTCTATCTAACGCGGCGTCCTGCAGGACTGAAGAGAGGTCAGCCCTCTGCCTGCCACTATAAAAGGGAGCTAAGGGGCAAGGAAAGGTTAAACTCAGGGTAACCTGACTAACTTACAGGCTTGCAAAGTGCTTGCGCTCCCTTTATCCACGTTCATTGTCCAGATGTACCTGCACAAGGAGTATTTCTTGGCGAGCAAAGGGCTCTCCAGCACTGCAGAAGAAAGCAAAGCAGAGGGACGGCACGCAGACCCAAAGATTCACGCTGGGAAATACGGTGGCACAGTTGGCAGCGAAGGTGCCCGACTGCTGCGGCTCCTTGGCTCAGCAGGGCACGGCTGCCTTGTCACCTGGGGACGATGCTGCGAGACTGGCAGAGTCATCTGTATGCACGAAGCCCACTGGACCCAGAAGCTCCGGGCTGGGACGGGCATCACCACCCTGGGCCAGGAGCGTGCGCTTACACGGGACTGGATGCTCGCAATGTCCCCGTGGGTCGCGCACCTCCGCTGTCCTTGTCATCCAGCGGCGGCTGGGACACACAGCAGGTACAAGAGAGCTGCGAGCAGTTGGCTCCAGGAGGCGGAGGGTGGAGAGTGAGAGACCCGGGGCTCTGGCTGCAGGTGGCTGAGGGGCAGAAGCCAGCGAGAAGGATCATCGGGCATGTGTTGACTCCCACCCAGCGTGCACCGTGCTGCCGTACACACACACACTCTCACACCAACTGCTACCAGCTCGTCCTCCCGTAGGGGCTGGCGGAGGAATGCCACGGGGAATCCAAAACACTCTGTGCTGGAAATCACTGCTCCCAGCAGCTCTTGTTTTTAAACGTAGGTTGCAGCCCTTATTTACCAGCAGGCGCGGGGCTGTCAGGAGCAGCGACGGCGGATGCCTCGCTTGCCTTCTGCAAAGGAAACCTCCTGTTTTGACTGCAAGCTGATTGATGCTCAGTTATTTGGGGAGGAGTATTTCTAGCTACACAGCGCAAGCCGCAGTTATCAGCCAATTAAGTATTTATGGCCAATTCCGTTTTCCTTGTAAGACGTTTGGAAAGCAAGCACCGGTTACATCAGCGAAAGGGGTTAAACTGTGCTCTTCTCTCAACAGCTCCACGCTGGCCTACCAGAAATGACAGACACAGAAGTCCTGTAAAGGCTTCTCTTAAGGCTTGGAAGCTCCGAAGCAATCCATCATCAGAGTGAGTGTGGTTTAAACACCGCAGCAGTAACTCAGCCTGTCTTCAGTGAAGCATTACCACAGCATGAAGCAAAAGGCCACGGGGTCCCGGCCCCGCAAGAGGAGGGTTAGCTGCTATGGGGGCTTTCTACAAACTGGCTTTGCCGTGAGCTCTCACCAGGTGAACATCTGGGACAGCTCTTTCCTGCCTGACCCTTGTCAGGTGCACCCCATGACCATGTGCAGCATCTCTGGCAGGTGCTGATTTAACCCTGGTTCCCTGCTTTTCCAGCATGGGCCATCACCTCCAATACGCTCCCGTCTTCCCGAGATCACTTAGAAACCCTGGATCCAAACCCAAACCAAACTAACTCCTTTTAGGATGCACCAACGGGGAGAACTGCTGTTGTAGCCCCTTGGCAGGGGGGTTGGAACTCAATGATCTTCAAGGTCCTTTCCAACCTAAACCATTCTACGATTGATTCTATGATTCAGAAAACCAAAACCCAAACCAAACCCTGCTACCTGTTCCAGATGTTAGGGCAGTATCACCACCACCCTCCCCCCACCACTTGAGTTTAGCGACCAGTTGCACACACTGGGCAACTCGCTCTCTCCCAGCTCCTCCAGCCGATACCCACTCACCCTTCTGTGTTCAACTCCATCAACAATTTAAGGGCACACTCCTGCTTTCCCAACCAGCCTGGTGATATGGCAAAGGACAAACCACTTAACAGCTTGTACCTTTGCTTTTCGGTCCATCGTGGGTTGTTTACAACACTCTCCAATTTCTGTGAAGTAATGCTTAACATTTACCAAGCGTGCTTGAGCCCATGGATGAAACGTACCACTTGAGTCATCTTCCGCCTGTCACAGCCTCCGCCAGAGACCAACCAGTCATTTGGTTGCTGGTTGCCACACGTCTCCCAGAGCAGCCATTCCCCCTTCTACAGCATCTTCGGCTGCTGACACGAGGCCAAGCCCCCAGTGACCGAGAAGGTCATTGCAGCCTTTAAAACCAGTGGGCTACGATAGCGGGGTGAGAGAAGTCAGCCTAAACAAGAACAGGAGAACACTTCAAATGCCATGGTAATGGCATGAGGTGACAAACACACATCTGTTCCTAGGTTATTGTTGTAACCTCAGGATAGCGTGACTGCAAAGTGTGACTGCGGTCACCCCATTCACTTTCCTGCCTTCATTGCAGCTGGTGTTAATCCAGGGATGATTTTCTTAAGTGGTATTTATCATGCAGCACCTCCCAGCAGTACTAGAGAGAGCTGATGCCTCGCCAAGCTCACGAGGACCAGAAAGCATCTGTATTTCAGATGCATTGGAATGCCTCAAAAGCAATCAAAAGCTGTGACCAGTCACCGAGGCATGACCGCAGCTCAGTCCCTTTGCGTCCCACTCCTGCAGAGGTGCTGGGATTTCTAAAAGGCAGCCTTCACAGGAAAACCACCCTCCAAAATTTGGTGTGCGAGAGCATCAAGCCTTTAAAGTACCTCCTGCTTTGTGCTCCCCGTGCTGGTGCTGAGAAGAGGTATTGGTTTTAAAAACCACTGCCGGCTCAAAACACCCTGCTCACCTTCAGCGGGGGCTGCAGAATATCTGCTCTGGTTTAAACAGTTAATTGGTACCCGAAACAAAAGGCAGTGCGAAATTGGTGCCAGAAAATAAAAAATACACTCACCTGTGGTCTTCACATGAGATGTCTGAAGTGTGCAACGCCAGCACGGCACCACGGCTGGGAAGGCGATCTTCTTTTAAGCCGCTTTCAGCTGTAACACCTTTCGATGTACATGCCGGGACAAGCAGCTCCAGCTCCGACCCGCCGGCTCTCCTGACAGCTTCCCATTCATAGTACAGCCACCTCAGTACAGGGATTTGTGCTGCGCAGTAAATGCAGCTGTCTGCAATTCACTGTAAGCACTTTTATACTTCACGCACACACACACACATATATATATATATACAGACACACTGAGGGCCATCGCTTTTACATTTCACCAGAGAGAAAAATTATTCTTCAGGGTCAAGGAGGGAAAAGGCGCTGCCAGTTGTGGTCTCTGCCGAAACGGGATCCTTGGATGAACACTGAAGCACACTGCACAAAGTGCTGCGTGGTGACAAATATTGTGATAGTAGGAAATAAGTCATCCCACGAGTGACTACTGTCAGTTTAAGTGGATGGCAGCATATGACATCGTGGTATTCAGCATTAAACCAACCCCGATAAGCCACAGCAAGGCACGAGCTAGACCTGCACTTGAGTCTGAGTGCTCTCGCCACACTCAAGAATATTTGCCCACTCCTCTCTGCTGAAAATCCCAGGAGAACAAAGAACATTTTGAGGGCAATGTTTTAAACCTAAATGTGATGCAGTATGAAAATTCCCCTGTATAAAAGCTGAAGGAGGATATAAAATGCTCAGAGAGAGATAAACTGGTGCTGCCACTCTTGTTAGTTCTAGGATATACTGTTTCTTTCCCATTCATGAATAATTTTCTGTGAAATCTGTGTCTGAGTAAGTCCTCTTGTGCATTGAATTTCAGCAGCCCTGGAGCCAACATCCTCCCAAAGTTGTACCAGCTTGAAACAGTTCAGTGCTTGGTACCTTGCACCTACAGCAATGGTTTGAAAAGCAGAGCAATGTGGATTGGCTTCTTAAGGACAGGGCCGCTCTTCCCGGAGCAGCAGCCTGGGGCCACCTGCCCCAGAAATAGAGCTCAGTAGCCCACTGGGGTTTTCTGCTCCAGGACTGTGGTTGTCACCCCCGGTGCCAGCTGACAGCAGGCACGCTGGTTGTGACTGACAGCCTCGGTCAACACACGCAAACACCCCACTCCAGGGGGCTCTCCCATCTGTGTAGGGTTGACTGGAGTTGAGGTCTCTAGCTGAGGATTGCACTTCCCACCAGCCTCGCTCAAGCTTGGTCCTTGGAGAAGCCACCAGGTTCACCCAGAGGAAAGGCCGTCTGAAACTTGGCCTGTATTAAACTGAGTTTGTGTACTCCTGGCTCGCCAGCAATGTTGCATTCAACTGGGTGAAACCAGGGCAAACCAGCCCTCCCCGTGTGGCTCTCCGCTGACCTTCGCATTGCCACCCACTTCTGCAAAACCTGCATGGGAACCAGTATCGGTGGCGTAGATGAGCAGGGTCTGGAAGCATCCAACGTTTATTTGGTGCAGCAGAAACCAGGAGATCTGAGCCTTGTCCACCCACTCCCACCTACACATCATCTCCCTGCAGAGCAGCAACCGTACCAATGCCTGGAAAGAGGTCCTTAAAGGTTCCTCACGTTTGGTTGCGGAGGAGCCAAGAGCGGCTGGTAATCAGCGACACCACCAAGCTGGGGGAGTAGACAGGAATCCAGACGGAGGAAAGCCCATTGCTCACAGCAATTCACATATGAAAAGCAAACTGGTTTTTTTTTAAATTTATTTATTCCTGAAAGTGTACAACTAGAATATAAAAACATTCCTTGGTGAAAGCAAAACAGAAAAGGGTAGGAAATGAATGCCAAGCAAAAAGCATTTGCATGTTCCAGGGGAAAAAGCCTCCAGAGACAGAGCTTGGAGACTCCTCAAGCTTGGAAGTTAAGGTCATATTTCTATTTTACAGAAAATTCCTATAGCAGATCCCCAAGTTATCTCATTGTGACTCATAACTCGGTGGAATGGGTTTCTAGTTTGTTCTCTTTGAGAACCCAATTACTTCAAGTGCATCATACCAGTAAATGAAGCCAGTGTACTGCTTTATTTATTATTAGGCATTTGTTTTTCCTTATGGTGACTGCATTATAGCTGCCAGAAATATGCAAACCAGCTGAATTAAAACAGCACACTTTCTTGAACATTTCCAGTCTCTCTAAGCCTTGGTACTTTGCAAGTTCTCCAATACCTAGATTATTCTGACTAATGAACTCTTCCATTTGCTTGAAAATATTGAATGCAATTAGTACTTCAATGCGCGGCCTCCAAGTATGCTGTGCCTAGCAGCTGAGTGCTGTAAAAGAGCCCAGCGCTTGGCAGAAGAACTAGAAATCTGAAAGATAAAAGGGAGATTTACGCACGCTCCCACCAAGGCCTGCTGCAGAATTTAATTGGCAAGGTTAGCAATAAAGGGGCTGCAGAGAGAATCGCCAAGGTTATGGCCCCAGTGCAAGTCACAAAGCAGTAACAAGTTATGATTCCCAGGCTTAAAAATTAGAAATTACATTTGGTTCCTCACCTCGCACTCCCCCATGCCAAGCTGCGCAATGTGCTCTGATCGAGTCAGTTTATTTCTTCGCTCTTCTCAGTCCAGCTTTATCTCTTCAAGGGGAGATACAAATCACTCCATCCAACCTTTCTGCAATTTCATCCAGCCTCTGCCTGCACTCTTCCTGCAGCTGCTTCAGCTCTCTCGCCAGGCTGGCCTCTCTCATCTGCAGTTCTCTGATCACCTCTGTAGCACTGACAGCTGAAACGGGCTCCTTGGATACAGACCTATCGAAGCCCGTTTTGCTGGCAGGATGTTTGTTTCTGAACACCAGTCTGCACGAACCGTGCATTTTCTTTTTTTTCGGAGCACAAAGGCGTGTAAGATCGAGCAGTTTTCGTTCAACGCTTTCCTGTACCTTCCTAGCAGCAGCAGAGAACCCCTCCTTCTGGAGTTCTTCCTCTCTTGTTTTCACCTGTAGAGAGAAGAAAAAAAAAAGGGGGGGAAGAGTATGGTAGATTTCTGTGAAAAAATCCTCCCACCAGGAAACAACAGAAAGCGGCGTGTTTGGACTAGGACATACCAAAGAGAAGAGAGCCAACTGTGAATGTAAACCTAAGTGCGCAGCAGTGAAAACTGAATTATGTTAACACGTGCCTTCTATCAGGTAGCAGCCTCAGTGACCAAAAAACTGCCTGTAGGAATTTGTCTGCAGAATCACAGTCTAAAAGCCCCTCCACTGATGACTAATACACAAGGGCTCTGCGTGCTTCCCTCTTACCGGGGAGTGGAAGGTTTGACTTCAGAGCAAAACACACGGAGCAAAGAAGGAGACCCAGCAGAGTGACCTTCATCACCGTTATGCTTTAAGCCACCACGTTGTCATAACAGATTAATTGCCTCATGACTAAGGGTATTAATTCAGTTTGCAAATGCTTTCTGCACTTGGCAAGGCTAAAAAGTAGGGAAGACAACTGTAAGCTAGAAATTCCTTCATTCTCAATTCTCATTATGGGGTAAAAAATAGGAAAAAGAAAATAATGGAGCAGAGAACAAAAAAAAGTAGAGGCTAAGACCAAAATGAATACCAGGCAGCACACTTTCACTGAAGACAGGCCCAATAAAACAAAGCTTTTCTTGTGACAGAATCACAGTCTGGATGATAAAAGCAATTGTACATACTGGGATTTCTCCAAAGCATTTGATTTAATGTTCTCTAACAATTTGATTTGAAGAACTTGCAAGATGGTAATTGCCTTGCCAATTTTACTAGTGGATTAAACATGAATTCAGTGAGTCATCTCAAAATGTAGTTGTCAGTGGGGAAACATCCGTAAGAAGAGGTACCCTGCGCTAAGGCCCTCAGGGAAACGGTTCTTGGTCCAATGGCACTTTCTGTTTCTTCCACGGCAACAAGCTGCCAAATCAGCTCAGCCAAAAAGCAGCAAAGTTTCCGAAAAGCGATGCTGCCTCTGCAACCTGCACAAGTCCCAGAGCTCTCCTGGAACCTGTGCGCAGTTCTGGAGTTCACGCTTCAAAAAACACAGGGAAACAGAGAGTAGGATTCAAAGGCAGGTCACCCATGAGTCACAGCCCAGAAAACAAGCGGAATAATATGAAACTTCAAGAGCTCAAACTATTCCATTCATGGGGACGTACATAATTTGTTTTAGATCCTAAAAGAAAGTGTGAGAGACCAGACTTTGCTGACAAAGCCACAGGAAGATCAAATGGATGAAAATTTGAGTTAGATATTCAGCTTCAGAATAAAACATTGTTTCCTACTGTGAGGATAATAAACCATGAAATGCTTCATCGCAGCTCCAGGGATGAATCCTTTGGCCAAAGCTCATCTCAGGTCAAGCTCAGTGCTAACGATACCCCGCTTCCAGCCTTGAAGTTGATCTGCAGCCCCTCCCTTCCCTGGCCACGGGTGAAGCTAAACAACTCCTTGGGGTTTTAAATCTGCAGATCTGCATTAAGATATTGGTATCTCGCATATTAGGGCTTTGACCAGTTCCCTGTAAAGTCAGGGATGTTTTGGCATCTCTCTGAAGCATCAGAGATCAGTCAGAGCTCAAAGCAGCACCAGCTGCCAGGACAAGAGTCCTAAGGTAGCAAAGATCCCCCTTGCCTTTGCCGCTGCCAAGCTACAACTGCTCAGGGTCAAACCGGCTGCTGTATCTGGAGACAAAAGGATTTTTTTCCATAGATCAGTAGGGAAGGTTTTATTAGTGAAACAAATTCAGAAGCTTTTGACATAAGGGGCTTCAGATTCTCTTACGGTGAGAAACACTGCAGGCACGAGGGCTGCAGTCACAGTTAAATTCCCCACTGACACCAACTTCACCAGGGCTTCACTCACTTAGCCCAAGTCTTTCATCAGAATACCTTCATGTGTTTTGCAGCCAAGTAATTAATCCTCTCCATAGTTATTCCCCCCGACCCAACTCAAAAAAGATGAAGAAAATCGATCAAATCAGAAAAGAAGTAAAGTCTTCCTACCACATTAAAGGCTATATCAATGCAGAACCATCTGTTAAAGGAGACCTCTGTTGATCAAGGCATTTGAATAGACAGAGTTGAAGCCAAGAGACGTCTATCTTTGCCCTTCTCCAAGAACCAATGGACTCTCTTTATCATAATCCCCAAGGAATCCCAGGACATCTCCTACTGTTGGCTAAAAGAATATTTGAGGTCCAATTTTCTAACACCACTTTAGAAGAAATAAAACTGAAAAAATAAATTCAATGTTATCTGGTCTCCCCGCTGCCAATGAATAAATGGAAAATGATGTTTGCACAAAGTGGATTTAACGCTGGAATCCAGTATAGGAAAAATTTCCCATTACTTACAAAGAACAAAATCACTCAGCAAACAGAGCCCGCAAAATGTTATTTATTTTTTTGCAGTAAACTCAGGCAGAATACTAGTAGGGCTGTATAAAAGGATTCCTAATGAAACATAGGTTTTCATACTCTCCACCAGCCAAAACTGGAGAATTTTATTATCCATTGTGCAAGGCACATGATGGAAGAGCATGCTCCTCTCAGCGCTAAGTGCATTGAGTTCTAACTCATAGCAAGAGCAGGCACAGGAATTGCTATACTGAAGCAGGAGCAGCTGTAAGGACAAGGACCTTACAGTTAGGCAGTCAGGGAAGCAGAAGTATAAAAAATTCTGACACCCAAGTATCAGAAGAGCACTGCACGTGTTATCTTCTGTAAAGAGGACCAATATTTCCTGGGACAATATTGGATAAATTTAACAGGGGAAATTTTCAAACTAATGAATATGAAATAAGAGAAGTTTAGCAAAGCACTGGTTATTTCATATCAGCACAACCTGGAGTTGGAAAGCTAGCTCTTTCTAGCTGGCTAGCTAGAGTTCTTTTTTGCACTGTTCTTCCTGGTAAGCTCTGCAACCATATGTATGTCCAACAAATACTCTTGTTGCGGTTTGTAGATTTCAATAGCTAAAAATCTCTGAGGGTTACCTTCAAGTAATATTCTTTACTCTTCACATCCTGAACACTTGTGAAAATACTCAATAACCTCCTTGTGTATGGTTAATTGAAGCTCTTTAACAGCTTGCTGTCTCCCATTAGTCAGCACACAATGATTATTCTACACTGCAAAACAATCTCAGCAGACCACTTTGTATTAAACAAACATATTGTAAAAGATTAGGAGCCTCAGCATTTTGTGTCTGCCCGTCTCTATCCCACAGCTCTGCCTTTCAGTCTCAATCTACCAGCTGGAAGTTGAATTCCCAATTAGGTACGTAGTGCTGTCTGACAACTGCTGTACATCCTCTCCAAATAAATACAACATGATAATAATTGTTTCCACTTCTACAGAACCAACCTCATCCCAAAGGGACCCAGTGCATTTTGAGAAAAGCCACGCCAAACGCAGAGGGAATCAGCTGATGAGGAATCAGCATCTTCAAATTGACACATATCCCGCTCTGGGGCGAGCACCGATCTGGTTAGCTGTTCACAACAGCACAACAGAACAGTCACTCACAGACACTATAACTGAGTCCACGAAGTGTGCTGTCCCTCTGCGTGCTCCAGGGTCAACGTACCCTATCAGGTTTCACACTCCCGAGACCATGATCAGCTAGCAGGAACCTTCCATGGTACGCAAGTGTCCTCCCTAACCCTGTGAGGGCTGCAGATGGACAGATGCCATGAACGTACACCAAGGCAAGTACTCCTGCTGGGTTCGTTCTAGCTCTTCACCTCATCATGTCACCAACCGCTGTTTGGGACAGGACAGTGGCCAAACTGCCCTGAGTGCTCCTAGATGGTTTCCTTTAAAATAACTTAAGTTTTCCAAAAAAACACCATAGGTTTTCAAAAACTAAAAGCTAAAGGGAAATCTGTAATTATTTTCATGTTCTAAGGAGAAGCCAGCCAGCCAGTGTAGCTACAGATAGGAGCACTGCATCTTAGATTACAGACTAAAAAGGGACTGAAGGGACAGACAGCCTGTGCTGCCCTTCCCAAACCTGGCACAGTGCATAGGCGTGCAGAGACACTACTGCCAGATTCACACACAGGAATATGCACAGGAATAAGCACGAGAATAAAACAGATCTCTTTCAACATCGGCTGGAGGGTGGGGAGGGACGGGTGGCCTCTAGTTCCTGACAGAGTGGAATTAAGCCAGGTGGGACATCCATCAAGTGTGGAAAGGATTTCCCATCTCACCAGGGACAGTGCCGTGACTGATGCTGCATTTCAAAAAATGTTCAGGCTGACGTCTGATTGAGGAAAATGGCCAAGCCAAAAAAAGAAAAAGGGTGGGCCAGTCCAGAGTTGGAAAGGGGCAGTGAGGTGAGGCGCATCCAAAAAAACAGGCTGAGCAGAAGGCTTGGCTCAGTCCCCACCATGGTGGATGAACTTACGCACTGATGCTCTGGAGACACCTCAAGCCTGCAAATACCTACACACATGATTAACTTCCCCAGCACTTCCTCACTCCTCCCTTCTCTAAAATTTCTTCTAACCTAAGGTACCAGACAGCTATCTCAGCAATTTCCAGTCTTGGGAGTCTTCTGGCTTTGAATACATTTTATAGCAATGGTTCAGCGAGCAAAACATGGAAAAGGCAATGTATTGCACATTTTAAATGAGCTGTCTTCCAGTTTCTTTGCATGTTCCACTGTTTTGAGGCCAGAACAGTCATACCCAAATTCAACTCCTCTGGATGTGTAGACAGCCCCAGTCTTTCAGTTGCCCATCTTGTGGAGGTCTACTTCTATCAACTGCTTAGATGACCTACACATTTAGCTCATTTGATGTCTGCTCAAAGAGGAGACCTTCCAGCCCTTCACAATTACTGCTGTGGTTTCCTTAGCGCCCTCACATTTGCCTGCACCTTGCTGGTAATGAGCTTCCCAGAGCTCTGTGTCTCATTCCGTGTGGCTCAGAAACATCCCCGAGAGGCTGATCTGTCTCAGAGTTTTAACAGCTCGCTAATGAAAAGTGCAGCAAAAACGATGCACAAAATGGCTCTTTTTCTGCTACGAAGCAAACTGGATGTGAACTTGTTTGGAGAGAATTTTACCAAAATACAAGACATCCCAAACAGATGCTAAGAGATCTAGATAACCACCTCCCGTTATTTAAATCATTTCCAGTAATGACCTAACAAAAGTGACAATCTTCCAAATGCTGCAAGCCAGCGTTTCAGCTTGTTAAAACTTCATATGGCAACCTGGAAGCTTCAGAAAGCAAATGAACGCTCTGCCTCTCAGTTACATACTTGAATGAAGCCACTAGCTAGAGATGAAGTTTAAAATGCAGCAGCAATGACAGGTCCAAACACCTCTTTCAAGGAAGAGGGTGGGGGGAGGCATAGGAGCATTTCCATTTTGTGATTGCATTGTTGGCAGCTTCGAGGAAGGACCAGCAAACCAAATTGTTGGAGCTCCTTTTGAAGTGGATGATAAAGACCAGAATCATGTCATTATTTTTAAAATCACAATCTCTTCAAATTATTCTAGGAGTTTTGCAGAAATGGCTATAATAACAGTATTGTTCAGAAAAACAAACTGCACAAGCCTAGAAATGGCACATTCTGCTTCCAGTTCTGTCCACGCATTCTCTCTTGTATTTCTCTTATGAATAGGGAGAAGACCCCATACGCATACAGCGTGAAATACATTTTGTACAGGTACTACAAACCACGATTTGCTGGAAAACGCAGTGCAGACGGCTCCTTTGTGCTCCAAGTCACAAGAAACAAACAGAAAAATCTCAGATCTTGTCTTTTTGGGTTGGCAGGTGAAAGGAAATTAGGAAATACGAGCCGATGCAATACCCAAGCCACCAAGTCATACTGCCTTTGCTATCAGGGTATAATCACCCCACACCTTTCATAAACTCATCGAGTTCCTCTGAAAACACCAAAGAGCATTTGATTGGCAGAATTTTTTATTCCTAAAGGAAGCTCTTTTCTTGAGCTTTGTTTTAAAGCTATCACGTCGAAGATGGCCCCATGTACCTGGGGAGTTGAAAAGGGTGAAGTGAAATATTACAAGCTTGGAAATATATCATTAATGAGGGGCCAGACTGCAGAAATAGAAAAGACCGGCCAGGTCAGCCAGTGCACTCCCCTGCCTGGCTCCGAATGGCTCCCCAGCACATCGCAATATCCCACGCACAGGCACTGGGAGGCATTCCCCAGGTTAGAGGAGCTGCCCAGAGCTCTCAGTCTCCATGTACACTGAGCAGACTCTCATTCGACAGACAAGCATTAATTATAGAGAAAGATCTATAAGTAAAAAATGAAAGCGGGATAAGCACGGAGATATTGGCATCGCTCAGAGACTGCCGGCATGGGTGCCGCGCAGAAATCCTGACAGCTGAGTGCTGCAAACCAGGCATGGCAAACTAAGGCTAGTTTAGGAGTTTTACGTTTCCAGACTGGAATCCACATCAGTCCGGGGCTGAACCTTGCAAACACCTGTCTTTAATCAGCACAAGTCTGAGTAACACTTTATAAATTATCATCATTTATACCTTTAGCTGTCTTGCAGTTTCTATCTAGTGTTTATTCCACCACCCCCTCCCACCTGCCGAGAAAAACCTTGCAGAGCTGCAATCCCAGCTGACAGAATATCTGGGATACAGAAAACAGGATAGAGAAGGATTTGCAGACTACTTTTAAGAAAGCCTGATTTGTCAGCACTGAAAAAACAGCACCAAGTACAAAAGAAAAGAGAGCAAAAGGAAATAATAAGCAAAAGTATCAATAACATAGAAGAGGGAAGAGCAGAGTCCGCTATAAGCATAGCAAAAAGATCTGTAAGTATTAAATAAAAGTGAAATACAATAAAAATAGTCACAGGGATGACAATTCCCACCCACAACCTCTTTGTGCTCCTGTACAAGAATTTCCTGGCTATACAATACACATTCTGCACCTTGCTGCACACAGAGCAGCACTGAAAAATATGCACCATGGTCTGTCTGTGAAAGAAGATGCCCAAGCAGAAATAATCTCAAATATCATTAGGGATAACAAGAACTGAACAAGCCAACACCGTTGCTCTCCACGTTTGTCACTGTTTTCTGTACAGAACGGAACAGTTATGAATAATCCAAGTGTTTTGTGTGCTTGCATGTCCCCAAAGGCATAAAAAACCACCCCTTTTTCATGCATAATTACAGTGAGGGCTTTACATTTCTTTAACAATAAACAAATAATAATTTGGCTAGGGGGCAAGTTTTTCTTAACAAAAATGTTTGCTGCTTTTTTTTTTTTTTGAACAATCATGGTTAAGTGTATGACCAGTACTTTCCTTCCTTAGCTACAGACAGTGACCCATTCAGCCTCAGAGAAGCAGAGAAAGGCACCATTTCAAGGGATGCTGTGAATGCATAAGTGATAGAAAATCAAATCCTGTAGCTCCTACTCCTGGGAAAAATTACGGACCGGGACAGTGCAGGACCCTGAAGAGCTTATGAAGTTCAAGCATTTGCTGAACAGTGACTTCCAAGAAAATCAGACCCCCAACCTTCAGAAAAACATCTAAAAGCATTTGCTGCATATACAAAAAAACGCCACAAGTGAAAGCAAAAGCAATATCTGCAATCAGCTGTTCTGGAAACACTACAACACTGAGTAAGCAGGTGTTTCACTATAAAAAAATACCTTACTCTAATTTCAAATTCATGTCTTATAGTAACTTGCCAAAATGTAATTTCAAACCTCTAAGAAAGTTATAGAGTTAGTACTGCAGCTCTATAAAACTTGTCTCATTGAATCAAGCTTCTTTGCTGTAAGCTTTCAAGGTTTTTAATTTTCTGCAGCAATTTCTACACACTGAAGAGTAACCAGTTAAAAACGCTGGAAACCATCATTTTCTGTTTTAATAGCTGAACACTTCCCACACTGTCCTGCCTAAATGAGGTTTCTTTCTTCTTGTGAGATCCTTGATTGTACACAGAGACTTGATGTTCTTCTGAAACAGCCCATTTAATACCAATGCTCATGCATTTATGGATTTAAAGTCATAATAAGCTGTTTGGTTAGTCTAACTTACCACAAAGCACAGGCTGCAGCATCTCACCTAGTAATTTCTGCAACGTTCTACTACATTTTGGTAAGCTACAGGGTCTCTTCTAGAAACATAAACTTTTGGTTTTTTAAACACAGGCTCCAGCAGATGAAGAAACTATCCTATCACTGTGTTATCTCAGCAGTGAAACGCATTTATGGTTAAAAATATGCCCCTTTTCAGTGAGTTCTGCCTCAGCCACTGAGTCGTCTTATACCATCTTTCATCTAAAGTCTTATACTCTCAAAATTCTACTTCTAAGAAGTTGCAGAACATGATCCAGCTATAACTTTGCCTTGGTTAAATTACACTTTTCTCACCTCTCAAAAAGACAGACCAAATAATTCCTTTATTACCCCTCCTTTAATCCTTTCCAACCTTTCAGTCATTTTCCAATTGCGATGGTGGTATAAGTGGGGCCAACACATTTCATTAAGCTCTGAATTACAATCTACATCTTACCCGTCATTTAATAGGCAGTAGCAGAAAGCAACACTTAGTTGCCAATAACTTAACACCTTTTCCATGACCCATTACCATTACCTTCTATTTCATAACGCCATGAAATGGAAAGGTTTGCACATATCCAAACCTGATGCTGTAGGCAGATCGAACTGGTTTGAGGTACATGCATGAGTATTTCTTACTAAAGCCAAACCCCAGCAAGAAACTTAAATAATTTCTTTTGGCTTAACAATAATTATAACAGCTAAAGCAAAATTTCACCTTAATATAATTACTAATTTCTAACACTCATTGTTAGTTCAGCAAGAGGAAAAATCTTAGGCCTTTGGAATTGGTGGCAAATAAACGAAAGGGGTGATTCCAAAGTAGTATTAATGGGGGCATTATTTATACCATAAAACATGAAGACATTTTAGAAGGGTTGTAAAGCTGAGCTACAGCAACTGACAGAAGATGTAATTATACAAGCAGCTGCATTCCAAATTTTGCCCGGATTCGCAATTTCCTGCAATTAGAGAGGAATGTATGCATCTCCATCTTATGCATTTTAAGCAAGACATTCACTATTCAAATGCTAGCTCCCAGGCACACCTATTGTCCTTCCAAAACAAATTGACAGGGAAGCCACAGAGAGGCAACCTATTTTATCTAGGAATAGAAGGCCATCTTTAAACTGGGGGAGGAGCCCTCTGAGGAGAATCTAAAAATATAGTTTTAATACCAGGAACGCACATAGCCGCATCCTACAAGAACAGCTACCACGGTCTGGCAGGGCACTGCTGCTCTGGGCTTCCTTTTATTATACATTGAATACTGCAAAGAACTTCGTAAGCTTTCAGAACAATATCCACGCTGTTCTCCAACGGAAAGCTTTTAGATGGTGGAAAAGCACAGTAATGGAAAGTTAAAAGTTAATTAAAGCATTTGAATGAGATAATTTCATAAAGGAGTGACCTGATCTTGTCTGAATGGATAACATTTTTGTTGGTTTTCTTTGGTTTGTTTTGGGGCTTTTTTCTTTGTGGGTTTGGTTTTTTTTTAGGATAATCAAATGGGTCTTTATTTGGACTCATGTATCTAAATACCACATTGATAGGAGTCAGAAAAGTCAGTTTACCTTAAGATAACGGAAAAGGATATAGGATTAAGAAAACAGGAAAAGAACAACATTAAGATTTTTCAGGGTCTTTACCAGAAAAATGCAAAGTATACCTCCAAATATCAATACGAAACACAAAAGCACACAACTGATAAAAGCATTGCCTGTTTGCTGAGCCTACAAATATCTACCCCACAGGCAAAGCGAAAGGGAAATTAATCCTCTTATGCCCAAAAGCAACCGAACTCTGTGACTGCTGTGCAGCGAGCCCGTGTGAGCAGACGTGCTCACAGTAAAGGATTCACCCAGCTCTCCTCCTGCAACGGAGCTGCTCTGCATCCTACCCTTGAAGAGATGCACAAAGAGGCAGTTGCTTCAAGGACAGCCTTTGGGTTGGATTGCTAAAGGACACACCTGAGGCAAACAGCCCAGAAGGAAAGCCTCATGAGATACATCCCTCTTCCACAAAGCTACAAAAAAAGTTTCCTGTTGTATGGATATTTTCTGAACTCTCTGTTCCCGAGTTTTTTGGCACGAGTAATTTGCCTTTCCAATGGTTAACTTTTGAGGAGAACAACTGAACACAAAGAAAAAAAATAAATAGACGGGAGTCAAAAATGTAATGTGATTATTCTATTGCAGAGATAGTTCTCTGTGGGCAGAACCAGCCATGGACAAATCTTAAAATAATAAATGGTCTTTAAAGAAATCAGCAATTTCTGCATCACCTCTGTTCAGCTAAAGAGGATGCCAGTGATGCCAGCACAAAAAGAGCAGACAAGAAGCATCAGCAAGAGCATACAACAAGATGGACAGAACCACTGTGCTCTGGAGCCAGGAGCTCATCCAAACCTCTTCAGCTACTTCCCGAGAAGATATGCAAGCCCCCCACCTGGTACGGTCCCACAGCTCTCCAGAAAGTGGGACGGCTCCAGGCAGGACCATCAAACCTGCAGCTTCTTTAACATCAACTACAAGGAGACACAGTTCAGACTTGTGAAAGTCCCATATGCCACACAATTCTGAATGCGCAGCACAGGGAATAAGAGATAAACACATATTTCCTTCTCCAAATTATAAATCTGCAGCATTTTACAGTAATAAAAAAAATCCATTCTTGCTAGCCTGACCTTTTATAATGCATTTCTTTTTAACTACAGTTTTATCTCCAGACTTTTCGAAATCCTTGAATTCAATTAGAAGATCACACAAATTAATGTAGTAATAGGCACATACTGAAAATATATGATATGAAAACCAGAGTATGTCAGTGTAAGTAATTTAGACACTCGCAAAAAGGCTGCAGTGCTACTTTGAAAAAGACCCTGACAACTACAAATTACAAAGGAAGGCAACAGACAAGTATTGCTTCGTATAATAAATTGCTCACTTATTTTTCAATTTGTTCTTCCAAACTTTTATCTTGGGCAGCAGAGACAAACACGGATGATATGAGATATCATCTCAGATCTAAGTGACTTGCAGGGGCTTGGAGGACTCCACTTTGTTTTAAGCAGAGCTTTATCACTGTGCAACACCAAAGTATCCACTTAGAAACAGTGCTGCTGGTGACTTGCACTTCTCTGTATTATCCTGCTTTGGGAGAACAGGATGGGAAACAAATTCAAGCAATGTAGTCCCTGTATATATAGCCAAAAAAATTGAATGTTTATACAAACCACACCCAAATACACAGATGAGCGGAAGGTATTACCACCTAGTCATACAAATTTTTAGAAAAGGGTCTTTCTTATGCAAAAATTACACGGGGAATGAAAAAAAAAAAACCACCATAAAAAACCCCCAAGTCCCATCATTTTTAGGGATTTTCTTCACCTCCAAACTGGTTTGGTTTTCAGTTAGAAAATATTCCCTTGTCCCCTCCCGGGGCTTTGCATGACCGCTGCAGAACTTCCACCAGCACCCAGCTCTGCAGTTCTTCTCTCTGGTTTTGGGAGAGGCAGGAGCAGTGCATCCGGAGCAGCAAAGGTCACTCCAGCAACCCAACCTATCCACAACCACGGCGTGAGGCAAATGAACTTTAACTCCCAGGTGGAGATCTGCCTACATAAAACATTTTCAGAGTTTCAGTGAAAAAGCAGACATTTTCTAAAGCCACTACTTTTAAAATGCATTCAGCAGTTGCTCTTATTAGCTCACAGTTTTGATGGTGAGTAGAGCAGCTGTAGGTGGATGGGAAGCTGCCTGAGTGGCCGTCGTGACTCCTGCAGCAGTCAAAGGCTGTGCCCTACAGCTAGCCTGCAGAGGGGAAAAAAATCAAACAGCTCTCAGGGTTTTGAGAGACGCGATAAGATAAAGAGTTAAAAGTAGTGAGTTCTGAGCTCAGAAGCGTACTAAAGCTTTATTTAGATTCATTTCTGGCTGGGAAGAAGAGATATGACAATATTAAATTACAGATTTACTTTTGTGTCAGCTCTTCTACAAGCACAAGGGATAAAGACACAGAAATGAGTTGGATACTTTTTTCTCTTATGATCAAGTGCCCTCGATTTCAGGGCAGACGACCAAGAGAACAAGGCCAAGGTTTTAAGAAAAAAAGAAACTTAAAGTTAAGCTCTGAATGCAGTACTGCAAAGTATGCAACGCTTGTAACTCCTGCTGGTAAAGGAGGAACCCATCCTGACAGTCTGCCCCGAGCTGTAAAGCAAGCAAATACCTCCTGGAAGTTACTGTCCCCAAAACCACTCTGAAAGGTTCAGTAAAACACACTAATAGTGTTTCAGGTAAAGCTCCTTTAAAATACAGCCACTGGCTATGGTGTTTAATATGACCTCTGTCAGCTAGAATGAGCCATGTCCCCAAGATATTGCCCTTGTGGAGGACAACATTTGTTGCAGTGGCTCACAATTTGCGAGAGTCTCGAAATCCAGCAACATTGCGGTCACCAGTACCTCAAATCCCACCCATCAGCCTCCAAGCTTTTCACATTCAAAAGATAAAGGTGGTGCTGAGAGCTGCGATTTCGTATACCCTGCACATCAGAGCCCTACAGGCGTTCCTAGCCTTCGTCCATGTTTTATTGTGTGTTTTAACTGTGAGAACATAAGTACTACACTTATTTCTTAAAAATGCACTAAAACATTTACAGTGGCTACAAAACACGTCCTCTCATTGGAATGGGTTTTTTTACAGTTTATTGTTAAATAAAGCTCATCTAAAATTTATTGGAGTATAATTCTTCAGCTGCATTTACTACATGTTTCATTGCCTTGGTCGGTATCCAACATCTTGGCAAATAATGCGAGTAAAATATTAACACTGGTTATTGATTATACTTTAACTGATACTGTCACCTGAGCAAACATTCTGCATTTCGGCAAAGGAAAGAAACCCAGCATCTTTTGGGAAGCAAGAAAGACTTTCACCCACGCTTACTTCAAACCCCAGAGTTCTGCACACAAAACAGGAGACAGCACTCAAGTTTTTAATGTTTCTCTCTTCCCTAAGGAGCTGGAGTCATTTCGAGTGTATAAGCCCCATGAAAAATGTCAGGCTGGGTAATTTATTTTCAGTTACAGTTTTTTTGTGTGTTTGAAATCGGTTTGCTGATTTAGCAACTGGTACACAGAGTCTCTGTGTCTCTCACACAGTTCAGCACTCATTCAGCAATCTGCACAGCAAGTTGCATCTGCAAATAAAGAATAAATACTTATCTTTTTCATCTCTTTGTATGCTGCAAGCTTAACATTGACTATTCAAGTCTGACCACCCTGCACAGAGTTCTCAGAAGCGAGCAAGATTCTTTTAAAAATCTCCCAGCTCTGCTTATCTGCAGTAACTTTCCATGGGCACGCCAGCCTTAAACCAGGCTAACTGGGGGCTTCAGGTCTAACATAAATGTTAGATCCTGCTGTTAAGAGGAGAAATGATGCATGGAGATGGTTTCTTTCCTCCTTCCAACACAAGAGAGAGCACACTGTCCTCCAGGAACAATTACTTGGATCTCCACCGCAGTCTCCACAGCCACTTACCAGAAGCAAGCAGCCTCAGATCTCCTGCTAGGAATACTGATGAGTGACAAATAAACCAATGGAAGAAAACACATGAGCAAAAAGTGAATACAAACATTAAGATCTTACTTCCTACTGATTACAGCAAGATCCATGCTTTCTAATAACCTAAATCTGCTAATGCCACAGCAATTCCATCAGCAGCAAATTTAATCCTACATTTAACTAAATAAGAACTACACATAAAAGCCATTAGCCTTGTCCCTCCTTGCCATCCTCCTGTCCATGTCCTCCATTGCTCCCTTTGATGGATGTTTCTGTTGATCTCTCTGGGTTTCCTCCCCCTTCCCAGGCATCTGGGCCCAGCCAACCATGCATTTCCAAAAGCTGCTCTTGTGGCCTTGCTAGTTCTTCAATTTCTTTTTGCATGAAAAGCTCCACTGACAGCTGCTCGGTGCTCCAGATGGAGGTTTGCAAACACAAAGTGGAACACAGAAATGCTCTGGGACTGGGGAAGGGGCAGGGAAAGGGAATGTGCTGACTGAGGAAATACGCAGGCACTGAACCATTCCCTACCACTCCTCCACTTCCTGCACCCCAGACAGCCTGGATAATTAACTACTCGCTATACTAACATCTTCATATTAGCTGAAAGCCCAGAGAACTAGAATAAACTGCAGCAATAGCAAAGATGAAACGTGAAACAGTTTGCTTTGGAAAAAAAGAGCTTTTGACAAGCCTTCAGAGAGTTTTCCAGCGAGAGCTCAGCTTCCCCTTTGCCACAAGCCCTGGGTTTAACGCAGCAGAAACACAACCCAGCCCTGCACCGGTGGAGGAGGGAACACGGCACACCAGGAGCCAGTCCAATCCCCACTGTCTACCCTCACCATTCACATGGTGGAGAAAACAATGAGCCTTTATATTTCTCTCATCCACATACATACAATGCACGTACGTGCCTTTATTTTCACGCCGGTTAGCTGAACACACAGCACAGGCACCGAGCACTGGCAGTGGCTACTAGGGTACCCGCAGCTCCTCATCCCCCTCTCCAGTTCATTAAAAGGCTTACAGAAAAACTTTGGAAGTGCACTTGTTTGAGCAGATAAAATTCAACTCAATCTCAGTAAGAAAAACAAAAAAAAAAAACCCAGCCAAAACCAGAAGGATGTAGGACTATGTTTCAGTATCAGCCTCTGACGCTGCTTCCCTACTTCAAATAGTGAAGCCTTAAATCAAAGTGCATCAAAAACCATTCAGTCTTCTATAAATGTAAGATCCTTGGAAAAATATCTCCTTTTATTAGACTCTACAAGGTCTCCAGCAGTGTGCTGTGATGAGCTGGAGATGGCAAAAAGTTTGAGTGAATCACAGGACTCTTGGGACGGAGCAAAAGCCTCTCCGCGTTTCAGCCCGCCCCATCCCCGCTTGATGGAGTGTCCCAGGTCATTTCTGCCAACGCAACTGACCACCTCCCTTCTCCCCAGCAAGAGAAAACAAAACATCCCTTTCCTATCCAGCCCCTCCCCAACACACTATGAATCCAAAAGGCATCTCTTCCGAAATGCGCAGCCCTGCATTCTCTCACCCTTATCAAGGCTGTGGGTGCAACAGTTTTGTGAGTTTGGGGGTTACTGAATGGAAGATGAGGTGACCAATCAGGAGAAAAATACAGAAACAAAGACAAAATGCAGGTTTCAGCGTGCTCTTCCACTGTCATTAAGGAAGTCTGATATGGACCAGGGATTACAACCTCTTAAGTCTCAACTCTTGGTACTCAGGCACAATGTGAGCCAAGCATGCGAGTACAGCCACCAGTATTTCTGGAGAGGACTCGAATGTGGAGGGACCATGTTCGAGCTCAGATTAATGGCTCTAAGTCTGCCTGGGCCATGCTTCAGAGGTGTAAGTGTGAGCAAGCTCCATCCCGTCATATCGCCATCTCAAAGGAGCCTGGCTTGCTTTAAAATGCTGGTGAACACAGAGGATCCCAAGATAAAATATCCCAAGTTTCAACAAAAGCTCAGTATGGTGTGAGCATTTATGTGATTAAAACGGAAACAATCATCATTTGGAGTCAAAATATTCTGCATTCCAGCTTGTGGATGCCAAATGTTTGAAACAGCCTGAAATAAAATCCCCCCTCAAATAGTGGAGTAGATAACATGAAATATTCAGAAACAAGAAAGCAAACAAACAAGTTCTCTTCTAGAATTAGCATTCTAATTCTAATTCTAGTTTTCATCTTTCACAGTTAAGTTTGTTTCCAAGAGGAGAAACATTTTTAAAGCTTAACCATTTCACTCAACTTTTTCATCATTTACAAATCCCCAAAATGTCAACCAAGAAGCAATGATTATTTGCCCAGTACTGCATGGAAAAGAACAAAGCTAACAGTAAGGAAGTCCCATATTCAGATCACACCTCTGCCGTATGCCTCTTCTCCTCCAAGATACTGAACACATTGCTGCCTAGAGATGGATATCAGTTAAAATGTCATATTAATCAGGGTTTCACAAATCACCCAAATCCCATGGCGACATTCAGATGTCTTCTAGCAAACATCCCTGAAAGGGGAAATGGTTTCAGGGTCATTCCAAGCACATAACCAAAGAAAGAGCTGGGGGCAGGCAGAAACAAACAAAAGAAAGTAAGGAAACAAACAAAGGGACAAACAAAAGAAAATAAGGAAAATAAGTTCTTTAATTTTGAAAGATTTAAGATTGATAGTTTTAACTACCAGAATCACAGTGCACAAAGGTTCAAACTTGCGACAAACAGACACATTGCCCCTGAAATCACAACTTGAATAATGAGCAGTTGTGTTTAGTGGTACAAACCAGACATTGTGGTGTAAGGATGACTTTTACCAAACATGAAATCCCTCTACATAGTTTTAAATAAATAAATAAATCACAGATTTTTCATAAGTGAAACAGACTTCAACAGTTTTTCAAGCCCAATCCACAGTCTTGGAGCAGGTCCAACTCCTCTTCAGCCACCTCTGACTGGTATTTGCATAACCTTGTTTGTGCAGGATCCAAGGATGGAGACTTCAGAGCTCACCAGGCAACCTAATCCAATGTTTCTCTGCCCTGGGCATTAGGAATTTTTTTCCTCAGTACCCAATTAGAATCTCTGCATTACAATTTATACCCGTTCTTGTCCCATTCACTGAGGACATGGGAAATAAAAATAAAAATCTTTCCTCCATAGAAAATTTGCCATATTCAGACTCCTATTCCTCACCTTAGTTTTTCAATTTTTAACATAAAGACCTTACATTCCAGACTTATGATGATTTTGATTTTTCTATTCTGGTGCTCCCCAATTTCTCTCCCAAAATGTGATACTCAAAACTGCATGTAAAGAAAGAGCAACTGTACCTTGTTATATCAAAGCTCCATCTAACCCAGCACTGACTCCAAAAGTCATCAATAGCAAACAGCTAAGGAATAAGTTTAAGAAAAGAGAAATATACATATATAAAAAACAACACCTCACTGGAAGATACAGCTTCCTAAACTCCAGAAGTTTGCAGCAGAAGGACTTTCCTGACCAGAGATTATTTTTCATATTTCTTGCTTAACAATTATTTTTTTCTTCATTAATTTTTTTAATAATTCCCTTTAGGTTCACCCATCATGAGAGCCAAGGAGCATCAGAAGAATGGTAAAGAATGTTTCCTCCTGCTCCAGTGCAATACCTCTCTTCATTCTCACCTCTTCTAGTGCAAGGACCCCCAACCTAGTTAAATTTCGACACCATTTCCAACAGCATTCTCCTGGAGAAACTGGCTGCTCATATGCTTCACTAGATAAAAAAACTGTCTGGATGGCTGGGCCAAAAGAGTGGTGGTGAATGGAGTCAAATCCACTCACATGTGGTGTTTCCCAGGGCTCAGTATTGGGGCCAGTTGTGTTTGATATCTTTATCAATGACCTGGACAAGGGGATCAAGTGCACCCTCAGTAACTTTGCAGATGACATCGAGTTAGGCGGGAGTGTTGATCTGCTTGAGGGTAGGATGGCCCTACAGAGGGATCTGGACAGGCTGGATCGATGGGCCAAGGCCAATGGTATGAGGTTCAACAAGGCCAAGTGCTGGGTCCTGCAGTTGGGTCACAACAAACCCATGGAACACTACAGGCTTGGGGAAGAGCAGCCGGAAAGCTGCCTGGCAGAAAAGTACCTGGGAGTGTTGGTCAGCAGCCGGCTGAATATGAGCCAGCAGTGTGCCCAGGTGGCCAAGGCAGCCAACAGCATACTGGCTTGTATCAGGAACAGTGTGGAGAACAGGACTAGGGAAATGATCGTCACCCTGTACTTGGCACTGGTGAGGCCACACCTCGAATACCGTGTTCAGGTTTGGGCCACTCCCTACAAGAAAGACATGGAGATTCAGGAGTGTGTCCAGAGAAGGGCAACGAAGCTGGTGACGGGTCTAGGGAGGAGCGGTCTTATGAGGAGCGGTTGAGGGAACTGGGGTGGTTTAGCCTGGAGAAAAGGAGGCTGGGGGAAGACCTTATCGCTCTCTACAGCTACCTGAAAGGAGGTTGTAGCAAGGTGGGGGTCAGTCTCTTCTCCCAGGTAACAAGAGATAGGACAAGAGGAAATGGCCCCAAGTTATGCCAGGGGAGGTTTAGACTGGATATTAGGAAATATTTTTCACTGAAAGGGTTATTAAACATTGGAACAGGCTGCCCAGGGAAGTGATGGAATCGCCATCCCTGGAGGTATTTAAAAGACGGGCAGACGTGGTGCTTAGGGACATGGTTTAGTGGTGGGTTTTGGCAGTGTTAGGTTGATGGTTGGACTCAATAATCTTAAAGGTCTTTTCCAACCTAGACAATTCTATGATTCTATCATTCTAAATTTCCCATACAGAGAAACACTTTCACAACTTGGGTCATCATCACTTCCCCTCACTGTGCTTTTCAGCTCAACCACTTTTTTTTTTTTTTTTTTTTTTTGAGTTAGGACTGGGACCAGAACCATATACAGCATTCCAGGAATATTTAAGTTTTGCTTTCTTCTGCTTTCCTAACAATTCTTAGGATTCGGTTTGCTATTTTTGACCACTGGCATTGCCACAGAACTACCATTATAATCCTAGGAGCTCATTCGTGTAACAGAAAAAACACATGTAAAATTATGATTCTCCCTTCAGATGCATTTTGTTAGATTTATCTCCATCCAATTTTATCTGACATTTTCCCACTTCACTACTCAGTATAAAGGCCCTCAACAACCCTGCACATGTGCTCCCAGGGATTTGGTCTCCTCTGAACCTGGGCACCTCGCTATCCACCTCCTTTCCCAGAGCAGTTATACACACGCTGAGCAGCGCGGCCCCGTGTGGCTCCACTGGTGACCGCCTCCGCAAACCCATCACAGCCGCCTCCTCTCCGCTTCCTGCTCTGCTGTTTGCTCAAGGGTAAGAGGAAAGACAGTCACGTGGGCAGTTTATTTTTGTTGAGAATCTTTTCAGGGACTTTATCAAATGCCATTTGTAAATGCAATTAAGTGATGTCAATCCAACTCCCTTGCCCACACCCTCACTGGTCCCTTTAAAAGAGCTCCAACAGATTTTAGATTCATGATTCCTCTCTGTGCTGTCTTTTCCCCAGTACATCACGTTTCATCGTGTGCCCTTAATTCTTTTCTTCGGAACAATTTCTATTCAGTTGCCTGGCACAGACATCAGGCCTGCTGGTAACAACAGACATAATTACTCTGGATTATCACGTTATCCGTGAAGTACAAGGTAGTGGGCACAAGAGCTATAATAAACTGCACCGTCCCTCAGCTGGGCATGCTTGTGAGAGCCAAGATAATTTCCAGATGTCTCAGTATCGCAAGATACAAAGTTAGAGATAATGACCACTTTAGCTACCGCTATATCTTCTTTGTTTGACTAAAAAAAATAATAAAGAAGGAAAGATTTGATAAGCTTATTTCTCCAGGGAAAAGACTGAAGGGGGCAGAAACCTACAATTGATAGCAGAGCCTGCATTCAGCACGCATCCTGACTGTGGGGAAAAAAGACAGGCTACAGGCAGAAAGCATCACATAAGCAGCAATACTACTCAGAGGAGGAGTTGATATAAAGAGGATTTATGGAGAGTGATCTGACCCCCAGCATTCTAAAAAAGTGCTGTCATGTAGCATTGCGAAACAATTCTGTTCCAGGGCATATAGAAGAGGAGGCACTTGTGATAAACCGTCCTTTTAAAAACACACTAAGATGCACTCCATTTGTTTCCCACACTCAAACTCATATGACGTTCACTGAATCTCAGAAACACTGGAACTTGACCAGTCGCCATTCAAATCCAATTTGAATATTTCAAAGTACAATGAAGAAATTGTCAATACTTGGTCCAATTTTGTTCAATATATTCATTAATGACCTGGATGAGGGTACAGAGTGTATCCTCAGCAAGTTCGCTGATGATACCAAACTGGGAGGGGTGGCTGACACTCCAGAGGGCCGCGCTGCCATCCACCGTGACCTGGACAGGCTGGAGAGCTGGGCAGAGAAGAACCTAATGAAGTTCAACAAGAGCAAGTGCAAGGTCCTGCACCTGGGGAGGAAGAATGCTAAGCACCAGTATAGGTTAGGGGTGAACCTGCTGGGAAGTAGTTCTGAGGAGAAGGATCTGGGGGTCCTGGTAGATAGTAAATTATCCATGACCCAGCAATGTGCCCTTGTTGACAAAAAGGCCAATGGAATCCTGGGCTGCATAGGGAAGAGTGTGGCCAGTAGGTCGAGGGAGGTCATTCTCCCCCTCTACTCTGCACTGGTGAAGCCACAACTGGAATACTGTGTCCAGTTCTGGGCTCCCCAGTTCAAGAGGGACAGGGAACTGCTGGAGAGAGTCCAGCGTAGGGCAACTAAGATGATTGAGAGACTGGAGCATGTCCCTTATGAGGAAAGGCTGAGAGAGCTGGGACTCTTTAGCCTGGAGAAGAGAAGGCTGAGGGGAGACCTTATTATGGCATACAGGTATTTAAAGGGTGGGTTGAAGGAAGATGGAGCCAGACTCTTTTCAGTGGTTCCCAGTGACAGGATGAGGGGCAATGGGCACAAGTTGGAACATAGGAAGATCCGTTCAAATACATGGAAAAACTTCTTTACGGTTAGGGTGACAGAGCACTGGCACAGGCTGCCCAGGGAGGTTGTGGAGTCCCCTTCTCTGGAGATTTTCAAGACCCGCCTGGATGCAGTCCTGAGTAATGTGCTCTAGGCAATCCTGATTTGGCAGGTGAGTTGGACTAGATGATCTCTAGAGGTCCCTTCCAACTCTGAAAATTCCATGATTCTATGATTCCGTGAATTCATCGGTTAATCTTTTTGGACTGCATTTCCAAATTTAAGCATAAAAAAAAATCAGTGTGATTATTATATAATATCTAACATTTAAAAAAATTGGAAAAAAAGGAGAGTTTCTGAGCTTTGGACGAAGGGGCAGGCAACTCAGGGGGACTACAAAGATGTCATGAGGTTATGCAGGGAGAAAATTAGAAGGGCCAAAGCCCAACTAGAACTTAATCTGGCTACTGCTGTAAAAGACAATAAAAAACATTTCTATAAATACATTAGCAACAAAAGGAGGGCTAAGTAGAATCTCCATGCTTTACTGGATGCGGGGGGAAACACAATGACAAAGAATGAGGAAAAGGCCGAGGTACTTAATGCCTTCTTTGCCTCAGTCTTTAATAGTAAGACCAGTTGCTCTCTGGGTACCCAGCCCCCTGAGCTGGAAGACAGGGAGGGGGAGCAGAATGAAGCTCCCATAATCTACAGGGAAACTGTTAGCAACCTGCTACACCACTTAGACACGCACAAGTCTATGGGGCCAGATGGGATCCACCCAAGGGTACTGAGGGAGCTGGCGGATGTGCTCACCAAGCCACTTTTTGTCATTTATCAGCACTCCTGGCTAACCAGGGAGGTCCCAGTTGACTGGACGTTAGCACGTGATGCCCATCTACAAGAAGGGCCAGAAGGAGGATCCGGGGAACTAGAAAACTGTCAGGTGCCAGGGAAGGTTATGAAGCAGATCATCTTGAGTGCCATTATGTGGCACATGCAGGACAACCAGGTGATCAGGTGCAGTCAGCATGGGTTCATGAAAGCCAGGTCCTGCTTGACAAATCTGATCTCCTTCTATGACAAGGTGACCCACTTAAACGGATAAGGGAAAGGCTGTGGATGTTGTCTACCTAGACTTTCGTAAAGCCTTTGACACTATTTCCCACAGCATTCTCCTGGAGGAACTGGCTGCTCACAGCTTGGATGGGCATACACTTCACTGGGTAAAAAACTGGCTGGATGGCCGGGCCCAAAGAGTGGTGAATGAAGTCAAATCCAGTTGGCGGCCAGTCACAAGTGGTGTTCCCCAGGGCTCAGTATTGGGTCCAGTTCTGTTCTGTTCAATATCTTTACCAATGACCTGGGATCGAGGGGATGAGGGGATCAAGTGCACCGTCAGTAACTTTGCAGACAACACCGAGTTGGGCAGGAGTGTTGATCTGCTTGAGGGTAGGATGGCTCTACAGAGGGATCAGGATAGGCTGGATCGATGAGCCAAGTTGTGCCACGGGAGGGTTAGATTGGATATTAAGAAAAGTTTCTTCACCGAAAGGGTTATCAAGCATTGGAACAGGCTGCCCAGGGAAGTGGTTGAGTCACCATCCCTGGAGGTATTTAAAAGATGTGTAGATGTGGTGATTAGGGACATGGGTTTAATGGTGGACTTGGCAGTGTTAGGTTAACGGTTGGATTCGATGATCTTGAAGGTCTTTTCCAATCTAAATGATTATATGATTCTATAATATTTAACAGCATATATATTGTTATATTTAAGAGGAGTCAGAGCACGTCTTGCTTTGGAAATCATGCATTAGAAATTTTATTTTTAGAATTCAAGGTTTTAGTTGTCCTGCAAGTCATATCTGTTTTGCCATAAAATCAACCAAATCTGATGACGCTAGTGGCCTGCCTACTCCAGTACCCCATCACTGACAGTGATCGACAGCAAGTGCCTAGAGAAAACTATAAGACAAATGCAAATATAAGGAGATACTTCTTCAGCATATTCCCCCAGCCTACAACAATTTGTACTCCCGCAACTTCCTAAGCTTGTAATTCATATCTGTATATTTAATAGTCTTTGATGGATTTCTTCCAAGAATGTGTTCAACAGATTTTGAATCCATGTACACTGCTTATATCCACAGTGCCCTGTGGGAAGAAGTTCCATACTCTGTAAAGCAACAGCTCCTTGTGCTTGTCTATATCCAACTGATCCTAACTAGTTCCTTATTCTTATAGTGGAAGAGAGAGTGATCAGCTCTCCGCACACTTTTTCCATGCCAGACCCCTTTGAACTCTTGGGCAAATAACCCTTGATCTGACAACCTGCCACTTTTCATTTTGTCAGTTGATCTATAATTCTGTCTACCAACACTTCAATCTAAAAAAAAAACCCAAAACACAAAAAAAACCCAAATCAAACAAAAAACCTCAAGCAACAAACCCCCTCTCCGGAGTTAACACACACACAGAATAGTGATACAGCATTTTTGTTACTGCTCTACGTGCCCCAAATGTTTCACTTTTTCTCCATCCACGTTTCATAGATTCTCTGGTATCCTTCTTTCCTCTTGATGCCTGGAAAAAATTACTAGTTTTTATGCCTGCATCTTCATCGTATCTTACCTTTGTGCCAGCATGTTAATATTCAGATTCACCTTCTACATCTACATTACCAGCTCCTTTACTTATGCCTCACCACCCCCTCCGGGTGCTTCCCAGTGTCTCCCCACCCCTATGTCAGCGAATACCATGTACACTTCCTTCATATCACCTGCTTTCCTCCACAGCCAGCCACCCTCCCACAGCCAGTCTGTTCCTCCACCTAATCCTGTGCCTAGTCCCTTCTCTCACTTCACAGGTTTCAAATCCTTCTTATTCCTTCCCCCATCAGACATTTCAAAGACTACTAACTCAGTGAAAGATGACAAGCTCTGGCCTCTTCCACCCTCCTTTCCCTGCAAATACCTATCTTTATTTTTCACACTATAACCATTAGTGATGCGTTCAACCTGCTGCCTCTATCCCCTCCGGGGGCTGCCATGATTTCCTCCTCTTCTCTTCTCTCCTCTGCAACCCCTATCCTTTGATGCCTTCCCTTCCCAAAGAACACTTATTTTGTTTCAGCATGCCGCCTCTCCGGGACAGATGCCTACTTTGTGTTTGAAAGAGCACCTGGCACGCTGTGGGCATAAACAGACAAGTAACTGTAGATCTGACATTGCGACTGCAGCAAGGCCGACACAGAGCAGCAACAGGGAGGCTGCCCTAGGACAGGGCGTAGCGAGAGAGCTGAAAAATATAGGATCTTAAAAGTCGCTGATGATCAAGAACGCCACCCAAAGGCTTACCTTCTCACACCACGCAGCCTTTTGGTGTGTTACAAGCTTATGCAGCTGGTCACGGAGAGTCATTAGATCTCTGGATAGTCTGTCAATTTGCCCAGTCAGACTGTCAGCCCAGGGGCAACACAAGGTCACCGCTGGTGGCCCGCTTTTCTCTACATGGGTGTCCTGGGACTCGCACATATTTCCTTCTTCAGCCATATTGTCTAACACAGTTTCCTAAAGGAAAAACAATAAAGGTTACTTTTCAGCAGGAGCTAAAATGGTTTCCTCCTCCACATCTTCCTGGTAATTCATAACTAGGAGTTCACTGCTGCCATCTCAGTATACAGTTGCTCCACAATTTCAGAGCTATTTCAAGCGATAACCTCCTCAGTTCACTATAACATATTTCTAAGTTAACAGAAAACTTATGTTACTAACCAAGCTTATTTTAGAAAGCACTGCATACTGTGAGCTGCACTAAAGCATAAAGTAACACTCATGGGACAGAGATCACCAGTACTGCAGAAGCTCTAGATATGCCCCTTCCCCTCAGACTCTGAGGTTGGATGCACTTCTATGACTTCCTGTAACAAAGTGACAACCAGGAAGGAGATACGTGCTTAGACTGTTCAGGAGAGCCCCATCTGCTATGTGGCACAGTTAAGTTGTAACACCCACAGGATCACTTATGCCCATGTAAAACTCTACAAGCTGAGGAACCCCAAGAGATCCCTGCTCCAGGCTGGTCAGGAGCTCTGTCAGCTCTGCTTGACCATGACCACCTTGCTGGTGCTATAATTAATTCTGCAACTGCCTTTGGGGAAAGCAACTGTTATTTGAAATACATCAAATAGTTTCAGAGTCCTTGAAATGCATGTTCCTATACACCGTGGTGCACAGATTATGCAGAAACACACAGTTTTCAAGCCAGGGTAGCAGAGCATCACTAAAAGACCCAGGCCTCCCACTCAGAGAGTATTAAGTATTTATTTCCATATTGTTATCAAGAAGACATTAAATAGGAGAGGTCATATGCTCTTTTAAAGACATAATTTGCATTCAAAATTATCTTTAGAAATTGGAGAAGTAATTTGAAAACAGCAAGAGGAAATTCAGCAGTTGAGCAGCATGGTCTACACATGAGCAAGGAAAAACCAAATGTATAATTACTGGCTCAGCAGCAACACTGCTGGAAGAGATGTCAGAAAACCAGAAGTCACCAATGTCATACTGTTAAAGTCAAGTACCATTTTAGAAAGTATAAACACAAGTCTCCATGATAGCAGAGCACTGACTGTAACACTGACATACGGGTGAGGTACCTGAAGTTAAACACAGACAAATGGGAGGGAAAGTCCCATATGAGAGCAGCAACAACCATCAGAAGTTTGAATGAATGGCCTACAAGGAGACATTGAGAGAACCAATTTTGTTTAGCCTAGAAACAGGGACTGGGAAGGCAGTGACATGCTAACAGCCTTCATTTATATAAAAGATTGGTATAAGAGGATGGAAGGTGGGTTTTTTTCCCCCTCTTTCTTCTCTGCAGGTAGCTTAAAAACTCTGACTTAAGTCACAGCAAGAGATTCTCAGACTTATACAAGAAAAAACTTTGTAAGATAGCTAAGAATGGCAAAAGACACCCTACAAAACCTCCTTTTTCTCAGCGAGCATCAGCATTGCAAACTGGCAGAAGCAGCGCTGAGGCCAGCAGCTCATGCTGCCCAAAGGCCCAGCTCATGACAACACAGAGATGTTCTGGGTACCAACAGGCTAAGAAACTGCATGGAAATAAAACAAAGCTTTTTGGTTTTGTTGTTTTTCTTGGTCTGGGTTGGTTGGTTTTTTTTTTTAATTTGAAATTTATTACACGACAGAATTTTGAAGTAACATTACTGCAGTCACTCCAGTTGCTGTAGTTATGTCATTCTCTGTCATGCTCCTGCCCACAACCCTCGGGAAGACCTGGCAGTAGCTATGCAAGAATCATCCCATCCATCAGATCAGCAATGCAACACACGGGTTAAGTGGAAAGAGAAAACTACTGTATCCTCAAAGCATATCTCATTCCCACACATCCTACAGCATCCGGGAACAACAACCATCATCAGCGAAACAAAAGAAAAAGGAAATTCACCATCCAGCTTGTTGAACAATTTAAGAAGATGTGCTGGTCAGGTTTTTTTGTAAGTATTTATTTAGGACTTAACTCCCAGAAGCACAATAACACTGCCAATACTCCCCACACTGTTCAACATGTCAGAGGCAAAGGTTTTGGTGGATACACTGAAATGCCATAATACTTCCATTTATATTTTGCCTATGTGGAGCCAGGCTTCTGCTGGTGTTGATGCTTTCCAAACAACCATAAGATGGTAGACATCTTGGGCAACCTGGTCTAGTGGGAGGTGTCCCTGCCTATGGCAGGGGGGTTGGAACTCGATGATCTTCAAGGTCCTTTCCAACCTAAACCATTCTATGATTCTATGATTCTGTGTAAAGCAAAAACCGTTATAGAACTAATGGCAATTTTAATGGCTCTGCAATGGAAGCACTCTTCCAGACAGGTGAGGTAATTTTACACTCCTTTGCCTTGCTTTTAATATAGAACAAGGCATATGGGCAATTAACAGTCAGCTCACTGATTCTCAAAATTTTGTAAACTCATATGGCTAATGTGGTGCTCTAAAGAATTATTTTCAGCAACTGTGAATGGGCAAAAGTTGTAGAGAGAATTGAGATGGATGGTACAGTTTACACTCACTTGAGAAATCGTAAGATGCACAGAGAAAGGCTTATTGATTTTCTTATGATCATTCAACACAGTTCAAGGGGAAATCAGCAATTTCAACACACTATTTGGCTGGGAAAAATGAAGTTGTTTTCAATATCAGCTGCTTGCAAATTTAGTTGTTCTCAAGTCTGCAATAAAGCTTAGAGGCCCTCTTCTGAAAAGCCATTTAATTTTAAGAAAATGTACGATTGCTATGCTTAAAAAACATTAAAGAGATGAAGATCAGACAATTTCATTTGTGTTAACTATATGAAATTTTGCCACTCTGCCCTGCAATTCCTCAGGTTAGCTGGGCGAGTCTTATGGAATAAAACAGAGAGATGGAGGAGAACTAAGAAAACATGCCTTACTTTACCAAAGGTTTTTCTCCTTTTTCTCAAGTGCTGTTGAACAGTTGGTTTGCAACATTTATTTTTGCGGGAAGGGGCCTTTGGAAGTGGTCAGCTATTTGCTAGAGCCAAGAAAGCTGCACCTTTCAAAATCAGTTTGATTCATTACCATCCACTGCCAATAAACTGTTTCCAGTTGCTTCCACTCCAGAAAGGCTTCTAGTTGCATGGTTTCAGACTCCAGAAGCTGTACTAGCTAGAGGAAAGGAGACAAAGGAAAGAAAATCAGGTAACATTGGTCACTTGTGAACTAAATGAAATATGTGTTTGGTTTGAACTACAAAAAGAATGTCAGTGGTACACAGTACAACACTGGGTTACACTACAAGAACATTTAAAACCATCTGTGGAAACGTTACGTGAAACACTTTTCCCAGCGTCACCGATTTATTCCTCACCCCAAATGTACAAACACCATCAGCTTTTATATATAAAAATGTGAGTTTCCACATTGTTTTGAGGGATCAAAGAGACATAATTCTGATATATTAAGGCCTAGATCCATGACCATCTTCAAATCTTCTACGCTTCTTGACTACCAAAATAAACTATGCTTCTCCAAGAGTATCTTTTTCATCTATCCATTCACTCACATTTATCAAAGCTGTAAGGTCTAAACACCTTCTTCTCTTCCAAGCCATGTACAGCCCTCTCTCAGCTAAAACCTACACCGTTGGGCTTTGACTGGGTCTCCTCACATTCAGTAGTAATGACCCCAACTGCGATATACAGATACCTCCACTAATCCAACATATTTCCTTCCCATGCTGCTCCCACACCTGTAGAAAACTCAGAACTCCAGTATCTCCAGTCCTGTCTACCTCCTCCCCCAAAACCTATCATCCTTTATTCAGATCACTCAAACTGAGATGATTTCCGATGCTCCGAAATAGTATGGAATAACTCCCTCTAAAAATGTTATGTATTTTATAAATTGTCTGATCTGCTGCATGAGGAATCCCTCCCTTTACCTGAGAGCACTTCAAGGAGAGAGGTTATGTTCTAGCTGTACAAATCGTAATTGTTTCGTAAACCTATACATAATACTAATTTATACACACACATAGATGGAGAAAAAGACATTCCAAGACTAAATATTTATATATCAGTAAAACAAAAGTTCTGGGAAAGAATGATAGATGAACAAATTAGGTATAAATCAGAGCTTAGCAACTTTTAAAATTTCAGTACTGGCCATATAATTGAAATGAACTATTTTAACACTAATCTGATGCCAAAGGCAACTTTTTAAGATGACACACAAACAGTATAAGGTCTTGAAGACAATGATAAGGACCAGATCAGTACCAGTTAAACCCACCTGATATAGACAACTATCTTCTGCTAGCTTTGTTGGATTTAGTTACTTACTACGTAACATATAATTTAAGTAAATGCAAAGCATGAGTTGACTTTGCAATTTTATTCTGCAGATATAATTTGAATATAAAGAAATCAAAGAAAGGAAAGCACTTTGCAAGAGTAACTGCTGGAAATTACGAGCAGCTTGCTCTAAAACACTGCTGGATCCAAAATACAATTATTACACATTTGTTCGCACAACTGACACTTGGCATTACACTTAATGACTTTGCTAGTTTCAAGCTCAGCTGGTATATGAAAGGTGGAAGAATGGGTTTCTTTCTCCTTTTTTCTTTTCTCCTTTTTTTCATAGGTATATATACAGCACAAACGGCTTACATTATGAGATCTGATGCTGGCAATAAAACCCAGCCAAAAAGTTGATTAAATATTCAGGCAGCAGCTAAGTTACTTGATTTTAAAGTAGCTTTGTAATGTGGTCATGAGCTGCGTGATTGCAGTATGAACATGTCTTGTGACAGCTAAAAAGGGCTGAAGGTTGGAATGGGGACCTTTTCATTTTAATAAGCCTTCAAAAAAAAAAATCTTAGTAAAAACGTATTCATCATCTTTAGTTTTAGTCTTACTAGAGGAGCTCCTGAATGTTAAAAAAGCCATATGCTTTCACACCATAACTGAAAGGATATGGTTCTGAAACTTCACCAACAGGTCATTTACAGGTCTGGAGTTAACTGACCTTAACAACAATCAAAGCTTCCTGAGCTGTCTCCTAATCTCAAGCCTTTCAGGATCTTTTGCATTTTGGGTTTTATTTGTTGCCTTTTTTTTTTTTTTTAAACTACACCATTAGTCATGCAAAACTTGAACAGCTCATTTGAAAACATTCATCTGACTCATCTACCTATCGCATCCTCACCCATTCACTGAGGTATTACCACCCTCAGAAATATCAGGCCGTCAACCGTGTGCTAGATTGTTTCAGCCATAAATCAGTAATGGGATGACTACACCGCTCATCCTAGGAGGACAGTTTTCAGCCTAGCTGGAACGCACCGTGACAGCGTTAGGCAGCCTGCAATAGCCAACATTTGAGTTTCTGCCCCAAGGGACTGAAAGCACTGTTCCTGGATGCCAATATCCTCTGCCATCCTTTATATGGGTCTTGGAAGCCTCTGATGTTATTGCAGCACGGAGAATAAAGCAAAACACAATAAAAACTAATGTACTACAAATATCCTTGGGATACCTTAGCAAAAACCATAAAAACAAGTAAATGGTCAAGGCGGGGACAGGCCAACGGATTGTATGTCTGCATGCCATGAATTTGACCACAAGGACAGACTCCACATTTCACTCAGGCATACCCACGCTTAGCAAATGAATGGCTATCTATATCAACCAGCTTCTTTCCCCCAACCTCATCCTTTACTCAAGCTTCTCATGAGTTCTTTAACTAAGCTATGCATTTTGTGACATTGAGATCAACGGCATGCATTTTCTTAGGTCACTCATCCCAGTTGTCCCACAGCTGGTATTTCAGCTGTATTTACAATTGTGGAAACCAAAGCTCAAGTTGTACCTCTGGATTTTCCCCAAATACAGTACCTTTTGTTATTCATTTAGTCCTAACAACAGTTCACACAGAGATGCCTTTATATGCAATAAGCAGTTCCACTTCTGCTACTACATAAACCTCTCAAAATGTAAGACAAATTTGCAAGCTGCAACTAAAGCTGTCTGCTCATTTTCATTGACCTAAGGACCCAGACGTTGTCACGCCTCCTAATGAAATTTAAAGACTAACATCTTCAGAACAGCATTAATTTTGTCTCATGAACAAAGTGAAGCAGCAAGTCAAAAATGTGCCTCACATGGATATCTAAGTGATGCTTAGGGATAACGTATGAAAATTGTCTTCCCCTCCACATAAAATTAAGACCATGAAATCCATTTCCTTCATTCTTCTGGAGGAAGTTATTGTTCTAAAATACTTACACTGAGAGAAAAAGTAATGACAAATTCAAATTGCTCATCTCTGTGGAGAAGTAATTCCATAATGAATGCTGAGAGCAAACACTTTGCAGTAACAACTTCTCTAAACCATTGTAAAGAAACCATCACTGGTGCAAACGACTTGCAAGCAACAGCTTTGCTATAGAGGCTAAACTGTGCTTAACTGAGCTGTCTCAGAGCAGGCTGCCAGGAAACCTCAGAGTGATGCAGAAGAATTCGAACTCTGTGAAGAACAACCTTCGCTCCCTCTGACGTGCGGCTGTGATCTCCAAAGCCAAACATCCCGCATCCAACACAGCTCATGGAACTCAGGAAATTTTGGGAACTTCAGCTGCAAAAGTCCTAGGTGAGAACATCCTCTAGATGGTTTTGGAAACTCAACAAGACGCCAAAGTTGAGTCCTCTCTGGTATCCACAAATCTAACTTGCACCAAAATCATTAAACATATTTGTAATTACTTTTTCTGTTGAGATATTAATCTTTTTCGTATTATTTACTAGCATATTGCTAAATTCATTGATGCCTGCAGACTGTTACAGAAATCAATATTTAATAATTTGCAGCATAATACATCCTTTTCACAGGCTCAGTTCCAGAGAGCTCCCCACAACAAGTATTTAATCTCTGATGCCCACAGATCATAATTCAACTACCATATCAGTGGCAAAAGTATTTTTAATCAAAAAAGTGCTCTGCCTAAATATTCAGAAAATTATCCCATTGTTAGACAGACAAAAAAGGGTCTTTCAGCAATAAATTCTGTTTCTTGTCTCAGAGACAAAATACTGCTGATTCATCATGTATTCATGTATGACTGTAGATAGAAAACTTGCCTTGGACTCCAGATCACTGCAAACCTCACTCCAAATGCCAACATCTCAAGTATGACTCAAGGCTCGAGACAGGGTTGGACAGGGTTGGCTTAATATGAAAGCTTATATGGGGAAATATCAAGAGACTTCTATTTGCTTAATAAGAAATGGCTTTGTTCAACTTGAATTTTGGTAATCTGAATACTACTTCTGAACATCTAAGAACTGCAGGGGAGAAGAAAAGCAGAGAAGTACCTTCCAAAAAATGCAAAGAAAGGGGTAAACACTCACGAAAAAGTTACACAACTTACATTACCAGAAGTAAACCATAACTGGCATTAAGGCTTTAGAGACCTAACCGTGCACCAGGTGAAATAAACAAATTACAACACAGCTTCATCTCTGCTACCAATACAAAACCCCCTTACCAAAAACACAAGCAAACCTTGACAAATGAGAGCCTCTCTGCAGGCAGGCTGTTAGCCGGATGACATGTGGTTTAAAATGGCACATACTGCCCAAACTGCACATTAAAAGGGCTAAGTTTTGAGAACCCTTCACCAAAAAACAGAGAAAACCTTGATTATCATAAACATCTGAGGCTGAAACAAAAAACAACACTGTAGGTGGACACACTCAGTGCTCCAAGATTTAGTTCCACATTGCGATTTCTTCAGGAGCAAAGCTGGTTTAAGACATTCCCACATATCCCTTGAAGGCTGAAGCAAAAATAAATAGGCCTGAAAACTAGAAAGTCACACTAGAGTAGTGTGAAGTACAAGCAGCTGAAGAGCAAAAACCAACAGACCAATAAGCAGCCTCTAGCCACAAGGCAAATAAAGATCTACTCAAATCATTTCTCCGCCTGTGAAATATCGCTGTGGGTTGAGACAGAGCAGGAGAAACATTGCAGCCCAACCATCACAAGGCGGATGGATCAGAAAGGCTCCTGGATGACAAAAGTGGATGACAACTTCTACTGCCAGCCATAGACAGCATAGGGACCTTGACCAAAACACTAGCAGGGGTGGGGAAAGGCCCTCTATTGCTTCAGAAGCAGGTATTTCTGTGTCTCCTAAGCATCATCTCTTCTGGAATTGTAATTTTTTTTTGTTGTTGTTGTTGTGCAGACTGTAAGGCAAAACAGGACACGGATCTTTTGCAGAAGATAAAATACATAAAATACAAAACACAGCAGCTTTGGGTGGAGAAGTGTAATTCTGGATGCTTTGATGTGTGTAAAACCTCCAACACCTAAAATAAATTATGTGACTTTTCCACTCACTGACACCAGTTTTATACCACCGCAGCTTGAACTTCAGCTCAGCTATCTCAGGTTTACATTGATGAGAGCAGAGAATCAAACCACTAGTTAAAAACTTAAGTGACAAAGATCATCATTATAAAACATAATTGCTATTTGTGGAGGGATTTAGAAAACAGCTGTTTAAAATGACACTGAAAGAAAATGGAATTTAAAGCAAACAAAATGAGGCATTTGGCACATAAAAATTGTACTACAGCTTTCACATTGATAGGCAATGAACTGAGATGTACTAACAATGACTTTCATTTGCAGAGGAACAGGTCAATGAATAGACCACTTTGCATTTTTCACCGTGGAAATGGCACATACTAAAACAGGGAAAAAAAGATCAGGAAAAAGAAGACCGAAGTGTGAGTTTTATATTTTAACAGCCAAGATCAAGATGTATGAGAATGGAAAAGGTACACGTTTTCTTCCCCAAAGGCACGACTGATTTTGGGTGCCTAATTTGGCACACCTGAAGAGCCAAATTTTTGGGTACCCTTACCTGAATATATGCTCAGTTAAAGCACATCCAGGAGGTACCAAAAAAAAAAAACCATAAATCACAATTTACTTTAGAGAAATCTCAGCCAGAGGATTTCAAAGGAAAGCACCTAATTGTATCACAGTACTGCCTGACAGCTGTTCATATTGTACTGCTAACCAGAACCCCCATATAGCTCATGTCAGAAAGACCACTGTTTATCTGCTTTTATTTCTGTTCTGTACACAGAACAAAGCATTATCTATCCTCAGTTCCCCCCCCATATACTTTCCCATTTTCTTATATTTTTAAGAGACCACAAAAACACACATCGAAATCAACAGAAACAAGCAATTTCTAATTTGCTTTTTAAACTCATCTGAATACAGAATTGATGCTACGCTTCTGAACAGTACCAATATCCTGGTTTCTGTGTGTTTCCACAATGGATGTTACTACACCACGAAGAAGCGCTAGTCATAGGAGGAGCATTTCCTTTCCTCTGTGTGTGTTGTGACTACTAACTTCAGCAGGGGAACAAACCCTTTAGGTTTTACCCTCCCCCCTTTATTAGCCCATCTATCCTTGCCACCAGCTTATTATATCCACCTACTGTATCCTTCCTTGACATCCTTATCCTGCATTTGGCAGTGAATAGACAAAAACACTATCCTTATACAAAGCTAAAGAAATGCTCCCTTTTTTTTTTTTTATTAAATCAGCCTGTATTGCAAACACCTACTAAGCCAAGGGGTTGGCTTTTTTTCTTCCCTTGAGCTTTAGTACTTCCTCTTCAAAATAAAGGGCTATGTAGCACAAGTTGTGCACAAGTGATCTCTTAAACTCCTGGAGGGGGGCTTTTCCGTCTGGATTCATCTGTTCGCAACTTAGCACACCACAGGCTGCCAGTCCTAAAGGCCACGTCAGGTTCCCAAGCCTCCTTTTCTCTCCCTGTCTGCTCCCTGCAAGAACAGGGGCTGGGAGGCACGAGTGAAGTGCCTTCCTGGCACAGACCTTCCCACAAGTGCCTGCCAGCTCCCTGTCACCTTCTCTGCCTACTGGCCTGCGAGGACAAGGTGGTCCTTAACCTTGGACTGGATGAGCAGTGACATCCAGGGCTTCCTCAGCTCTGCTTCAAGGGACAGCCCGCCTGGGATGGAGCTGCCTGGTTTCACTTGCACTCCCAGGGCACCATCAGATGTACATCATAGAATCATAGAATGGTTTAGGTTGGAAAGGACCTTGAAGATCATCGAGTTCCAACCCCCCTGCCATAGGCAGGGACACCTCCCACTAGACCAGGTTGCCCAAGGCCACGTCCAGCCTGGCCTTGAACACCTCCAGGGATGGGGACTCAACAACCTCTCTGGGCAACCTGTTCCAGTGCCTCACCACCCTCAAAGTGAAAAACTTCTTCCTAATGTTCAATCTAAACCTGCCCTCTTCCAGTTTGAAGCCATTCCCCCTTGTCCTGTCACTACATGCCCTAGTAAAAAGTCCTTCCCCAGCTCTCCTGTAGGCCCCCTTTAGGTACTGAAAGGCCGCAATAAGATCTCCGCGGAGCCTTCTCTTCTCCAGGCTGAACAGCCCCAACTCTTTCAGCCTCTCCTCACAGGAGAGGTGCTCCAGCCCTCGGATCATCCTCGTGGCCCTCCTCTGGACACGCTCCAGCACGTCCATGTCCTTCTTATGTTGGGGACTCCAGAGCTGGACGCAGTACTGCAGGTGGGGTCTCATGAGAGTGGAGTAGAGGGGCAGAATCACCTCCCTCGCCCTGCTGGCCACACTTCTTTTGATGCAGCCCAGGATGCGGTTGGCCTTCTGGGCTGCGATCGCACATTGCTGGCTCATGTTGAGCTTCTCGTCGATCAGCACACCCAGGTCCTTCTCCTCAGGGCTGCTCTCCAGCCATTCCCCGCCCAGCCTGTATTTGTGCTTGGGATTGCCCCGACCCAGATGTAAGACTAGATGTCATGACTAGGACCAGCTTGTACAGCAGCATCCACAGCAACGGAAACCCAACCTTAAAGCACTAATAAATATAAATGTTAAACAACATTTAGCTCTCACCCAAAAACAGAAGCAGAAACATAAACAAGAATGGTTTCCACCACCGCGGACCCAACAGCACACAGAATTATCACAGATGTTCATATTAGTTAAACAATGTCGATACGCAGATTAGTCTAAGCTTGCCAACTTGATATGAATAGTTTCTCCCAGCCTAGCTGTTCTTTGACAAGCCATCATAGTCTATCATGCGTGCAGATATTTTCATACTTTTTAAAATATGCATTATTGACTAAAGAAACTACTAATTTAAAGTCTGCTACAGTCTCCCTTATGTCAATTCATTTCTCTTGCTAGTCTCTTAACACAGTCCTTTAAATTAAGTGACAAACATATTTAAAAAGAATCACAAACCCGAAACCACTTGCAAAGCATGAGTAACAACTGATTTTATAACTCTATTTCCTCAGCTATTTAAAAAAACCAAGAATACCTGCCAGTAGAGCTGAGTTAACATTATGGGCCAATTGCATGCAAAGTTTAATTTTGCAAGGCTATAAAAAAAGCTCTACCAGTCTCCTCCCAACCTGAGATCCATTCTTACCTCTAAATAACAGATTTCAGTTCAGTTCAGCTTTCCAGCACCAGTTTAGTTGTGACCAAAACCATAGCAATATATGAATTTACCTGTAGTTTGCTTCTTTAGCTAGCATGAGGCTGGAGAACACAGTGGTCCTGTTGTGCTTGACTTTCCAGATGTGTTAAATGTCTTTTTGATGCAGCAGTTAATGCAGGACAACTGAGGTCCCAGCAAGGGATCACAAGATCATCATAGCGATCATCAATCACCACATTTTGGCACAAGAGAAGAGTGACAAGCTGGAAGTCCCCTTTCCATTAGAAGCTGATAACTGATTTCTCTTTTGTATGAAAACAACAACAGTAAAGACTCCACAAGCAAAGATGCTCTGCACTATCTAGTGGCTACTGTTAGCTTCCAGGCACAATTCAAGAGATGGGTTATGAGTTTTAAAGCTCCTCACCTTAACATTTTTTTTTTCCTGAGATTTAATTTGTTCCTTCAGGGCCCAAAACCCCAGTTAAGATCCACTAGGCTGGACCAATGAGACTTTCAGACTCCATCACCAAAGAATGGCAGCAAGTAAAGAACTCTCACTCTGAATTTCCTCATTGAGCTTACAGACACCAGGTATGATGCTGGTTCAACCTCTTCTGTAGCACTGTATGGGACCGCAGAGCCTGCCTGACCTCCCTGTGCATCCCAAGCATCACCTGAGCTGGGGCAGTTTGCTCCCACCACCGGGTTTGTTAGCACTTCCAGCAAGAAAAATTATCCAATGCCAACTGATGATAAAGCACCTCAGCCTCATCTCTCCAGCTTATTAATTCCAGCTGCATTGTCTCAGGTGGAATTATATTATAGTATGTCTCTGTCATTGTCACTGTCACAGCATTCAAATTATGTTAAGTACGGCATAAAACAAGCAAAAGCACAAAAGCAGCAGTGAAACTCAGTATCATCCTATCAGTTTTTCTGTCACTGGCAATCACAACCAAGTGTTCGGATCAGTCAAGCCACATAGTGCAGTTCCTACTTCAGTGCAGTACGTATCGACTGTGTTTCAGAGATACCTTCCTTTCTTATGGTATAGGAGACTAAGATATTGCTGCTACATAGTCCAACAATTTATGGAGTCCGTGATGAACTACTGCATCGTTTTTCAAGGACCAAGAACTCTACATGCTTGGTCAATAAAATGTACTAAGTAATAACTCATAAAAAAAAAAAATGGTGATGGCAACTCCAGAACTGCAGCTCTATTAACTCGTCTTTTTTTGTATGGATAAGTTTAGCTGAAGGCAATATTAGTGAAAAATTGCAGCCTGGGGAAATTTTCAGATCAAGGTAATAATGCCATGAGGTAGAATGATTTGCTTTAGTGTTGCTATATAATGCTGCCAGTTCTTCCAATGGGACACTAATTGCAGCCAGAGGCCACCTTGCTTAAAAAATATCCAAAGAAATATTTTAACACTAAAACTGTCTGGAGTAATCAAAAAATAAAGCATCCTTCCCAAGAAGGGGCACTGGGAAAGTAAAATCGGGTACGGAGTTCAACAACTAAATGATTCACGGCTGGGTGACAGGCTGCTGCTTGTCAGCTGAAGAAGCTGGTCTCATGCTAACTCTGTCAGCTGTGGAGCAGGACCACGTAGGTGGGAAGTGACCTCTGGAGGTCTATAATCCAATCTCCTGCTGAAAGCAAGGCACTCAGGGCTCTGTCCAGCAAGTCCCGAACATCAACAACAGACACGTCACCTCTTCTCCAGGATCTGGTTCCAGAGTTCGACCACCCTCATGGCATTTTTTTCCCCCTTGTATGTGGCCAGGGTTTCTCATGTTCCAACTTGTGTCTGTTGCCTCTTCTGCTGTCCCAGTGCACCTTTAAGAAGAGCCTGACCCATGCTCCAGCCTTGGCCACCTCAGTGGCCTTACTGGACTTGTTCCTGTATGCCACTGTCCTTATGCTGGGGAGCCCAAACCAGACACCTTGCACCCAGAGTCACAAGTGCTGTGCAGAGGGAGAGGATCCCTTCCTTCGCCCTGCCGGCTGCACTCCTGCTAACACAGCCGGGGACACAGTCAGCCTTCGCTGCCTGGGCTCACTACTGACTCCTGGGCAAGTTTTTGTCCACCCAGATCCCCAGGGGTTGGTCTTTTTTGCAAAGCTGCTTATTAAGCAGTCAGCTCCCAGTCCGTACCATTGCAAGGGGTTACTCCATCCCAGATGCAGGCCTTTGCACTAGCTATTACTGAGATTCCTAGGGCTCCTCTCAGCTCATTTCTCCAGCCCGTCTCGGTCCCCCTGAACAGCAGCGCTCCCCTCCAGGGTATTATTCACTACTATGCCCAATTTGGTATTGTCCACATACTTGCTGGTGTGCTCCATCCCATCGTTCAAGCCATGAATAAGATGTTTAACAGTACTGGCCCAAAAGCTGATCCCAGAGGGACGCCACTAACAACCAGACACCAATTTGAATTCAGTGGCCCAAACAATTTTCCACTCACTTATCCAGCCTATCCTTAACTAAGTTGGCTATCAGGACATAAGGATTTTCTGTTAGTGATACATAAACACAGGCACGTTCCCTGTCCCTATCTGCCTTTCTGAAAACTCTGTAATTACATGTCTCTGCCTCCTTCTGGGATGGGATACTCCACACTGCTTTGAAAGGGAACCACCAGCAGGATCTGAGAGGACCGCAGAGGTGGAAAGTGCCTGTCCCAGAGCAGGTGGAACTGAACCAGCCAGTAACAGCAGGCATCAGATGAGCAGAAAACCATCTGACACCACAGACAGTTGCAGGGAAGGAGAAACAGAGGAGATTGTTTTGATCATATTCATTCTTTGAGATTTAAAGCAGTTTAGCTCCTGCAGAGGTTTCTTTCTTTCTTTCTACACCACGAGGAAGAGTCACTCTGTATGTTTCTAGCCTCTCCAACCTCCCTAAATTAACTCTCCCACAGGTACCCATTCATCCCTTCTCCTGTCATCAACTCCAAACTTCCACGCTGACTTCCAGCTGCTTCTTGGCTCTGGATAGTCTTTGTCCATCTTCCAGAGAGGATCCGGAAGCCAAGCCCGACTGCTTCTGAGGGGGGGTAAAACCTCCAGCAGCAGCACAAGGACGACCAGGGAAGTTAGGAGAGGAATTCCTCAGCCAAGACAACTGGTCCCCTGTCTGCCCCAACAAGAGACCACACAAAGCATCCAAAGGCAAGTCATTTATATTTAACTTCTTTTCAAAGTCATGCCTTCTGAAATTGACTTGAATCTGCCTTAGAAATACCAATATACATTATCTTGCACAATTTGCTTGCTCTTGCTTCTACAGCGCAAGCTGGCCAGAGCCTCTCACTTTCTTCAGAAGGATCAAGAACTCAGCTACAAGTAGACTGTCTAAAAGCAGCTTTGAAGCCATTTGACCTCTGTAATTCTTCCTGATTTTACACGGATGAAAAGGGCTGCATCTGCTCTGCCTCATTTTTGCAAATGAGTACCTGATCCACTGTTTCCAACAGGTTTTAATAACTACTATAGCAAACCATGTTTTATGTGATAAATGTCAGCAAATGAACTGAAAACCAATTGCCTACGGTATTTCAGAAGGAAAATGACATGGCAGACTACCCTCTCCTTCTGTAGAGGGAATCATTAAAAAAAGGCTGTGTTCCTGCCACGCAGCACGGGGTAGGCAGCGCTTGCTGTCACTGACAGTTTCTTTGCTTTCTTCGTGCTTATTCTTTCCTTGCGATGAAATGTGAAAAGGAAAATGACATCTGAATCACTGAGAGGTGTTTTTTTTATTTCATTTTTAAATCGTTTTCTCAGTAGCCACTCTCCTACTCTACAGGAAACACATAACAACCACCAAATCACCCCATTTGTAAGACAGTATCCACTGCTGCTCCAGTAATTGTAAGGAGGGGTTCTCATGTACACAGCCAGAAGAAACCAAATACAACAGCTTTTCCCAATTTCAATAACCTTCCATGTACCAAGCTTCAAACCAACAGAGCCTTCTCCCAGCAAAACAACAGTAAGTAGGAAGTATCCTGCATTTTAAAGGTGACCTAGGCAGTCCCGCTAAGAGGACTAAAATGCTTTAATATATTGTGCTGAACATCCTAACGCACAAGCAAAATGTGGGTTTCCCAGTACAGTTCATCTTCCCTGCAGGCTCTGAAACTCTATGCGTCCCAGTGCACAGCATCGCAGCAGGCACTCTGCTCCTGACATTACACCACCAAAAGACTAAACTAGAGATATCTACAGAGAAAAAAAATAAATCTTTGAACCAACATAACCCATGGGGGTTTGAAGCCAGTTCTTGCTCCATCTTTCAGCTTACCAATATCAGGGCACCAAGGGGAAAGCAGTAGTCTAGGACAGGGCAGGACTCTTGGACGGGGTCAGAAAGCCAGTTCAGACCAGCCAAGTATCACTGCCACACTCCTGACCCTGCTCATCACACAGCAGCACAGAGGCTGTGTTTCGTTTGAGCCTGCAGATGACCTTCATATTAAATCCATCCTTACAGCCTCCACTCTTTCTTCTTTGAACAACCACCACCACAAATCAAGTACTCTGGATCATTCAGCTCCCTCTAGCCTTCTCGTGTGAGCCTCCAGGCCTCCTGCATCTAGGCGCTGGAGCCCCATATATAATTCAGTATGTTATCAGATCTGCTCTCCTCTGCAATATTAATATGTCAGTTCCCATGTTAGTTCTCACCAATCTGACTACCATGCATGTAAAATGTCTAAATTCACTGTGGCTGGAACAACAACACAAAACATTAAGTAATTTAACAGAGGAAAAAAAAGCATTGGCTTTGACTGGCAGTGTTGTTCAGAGCACATGGCAGTAAGTATGTGTTACACTTTCAATGCACGATCCAGCAAGGTAACTGCAAAGGTTGGAAACTGAAGCATTCAAAGTTAAAAAGTGCCAGAACTCAAGCTGCCTAAACAACACTAATTTGACCATCCCACTTGTATAAGGTCTAGAATTACATGACCAAAATATTTCCCTTCAGAATCTGTCTCACCAAGGGCACAAAATGTCTGGTGCTCACTCCACAAGCTATTCCTTTTCCTTTTAAATTGCATATTATTCCCTTTATTCTTCAGGGGGAAGCCATGGACTTATTTGCCATACATCATTCAAATCCCATTCTGAAGACAGAATTTTTATCTTCCACATAAACAAGTTATCTTTCCTAATGACCCATGTGAGATGAGATGATAGTATTATTGTCGTTTCACAAATGGGAAATGAAAGCCGAGAGGTGAAAGTTAAATGCTTCCATTTCTTTTGGATGCCTTAACTGAGACTACTGAGACCCTATTTTCAGAGAATTTAAAAATTACTACAAAGCACTTGATGGATACATCTACCCAGCGCAACTCAACAACTTGCAGAGATGCTTTAGGTAGTTTTCATTGAGTTAGTTCCTGAGCCAACATAGCCATGGCACGCTGCCTTGGCTGATGAGCTCTAGTGGAAGAAACCAGGCAGCTGGCCCAGGTTGCATTAAAACACGCCACTCTGCTGACTCCAGGATCCAGCCTAATACTTCAGCAGAGCAGTATGCTGCAAGGACCTACTACACCATCTGAGGTTAAAGCTGACATTTCTAGATGATGCTACCTAGATGAATATCTAGATGATGCACTGCTGACTCTTGAAGGGCAGAGGTCCCACCAAGTTCAGCAGCAGCTAGGAACGCCCAACATTTCCACAAATCAGACCCCTGAGCATCAAATTGGACACACAAAAAATGGGAAACATTCCATCAGCAGGCCACCATAGAAAGTCTAGTTTAAGTAACTTGCTAGGGACAAACCTGAGAACTGAGAAGAAAAGGCAGAGAAGTACTGCAGCTCTCCAGGACAAAGCTCTACTGCATCAGTTATTAAGGTTTCCTTCCTCTTCCAACAATTCTCCCACTCTTACTGCTAACTTTTTCACCTTCATCAACCACTTGCTTCACCACAGCTCTGACTCAAAACAAGGCATTCTGCACTCTGAATCATACAATGGTTCTAGGATAAAATATCCTAATCAACATACTTAAAGTAATACTACTAATATTACACTGCATCATCTTACTCCAATTTAAACTATTCATTTCTTTGGTCTTTTTAATAAGATACTTTTGAAAATTCCTCCTGCAGCAGGAGAGATACCCATTGCTTATCCACAGGATCAGACTCTTGGGTCAGCTAACTAGCAGCAGTAGTAGTAGGTTGTCCACAGGTCTACTGGTTGGCCACTGGACCATCACTGGAGGGCAATGACATTTTTCCTCCAGGTAGGAAATTTCTCAGAATACAGCAAGGAGCAAAACAGTGATTCAAGTCTGTAGGTAGACTCATCTTCCCATTCACGGCTTCCTGTCCTAAGTCTCTTCAGTCTTGACCTTTCTGTCCATATTCAGCCCCTCCTGCTGCGACCTCTCTCCAGTGCCTCACCCAGTCTCTTTTCACCCAGAGAGTCTGAATTCTTCCACATCACCAGAGGCACCTTGCCTCCCCACTGCCCTCATGCAGGCCTCTTCTCCAGGGGTCTCTTCCAGCTCCTGACTTCACTGAACAAGAGCCAAAGCAAAGAGGGTCTTCACTGTCCATCCTAACCCTTTCCTCTGCCTGTCCAGAGCCCTACTTCTGCACCCAGCCTGCAGCTCCTCATACAGTCAATCCATGTTCCCTGTGTTCAATGAATAATGTTAGACTGGTTTAGTAAAAGTAAGTTAAAGACAGGAAGACGGGAAAATCTGAATACTTTAAAAGGGCAAAGCATTTGCTATTTTTATTCAAAGTGCTGTGGCGGGCGTAATTATGCAAATTCAAAAAACTTGTCATAATTGACCTTTTCAAAACATGGGTGTCCATGGGTCTAACATACAATTCACTGGTGAACCCTGAAATTTATTAAAGGTCAGCAGTTCTACAACTTCTTCTCATTTCATCATTAAAGATCTTGTTTAAGATGCACCCAGCAGCAATCATCAATGAAAAACAAACTTGTTTAAAAACAGGTAAAAATTTTCATGTGTTGGGTTAGAAAAACTTGTACCTTTAAAAAGCTCTGTAAAAGGAAAAGAAAAAAAAACAAACCAAATTGTTCTTGCTACAGAATCTATCAGCTTACTTGTTCTGAATATTCAACAATGCCAGAATCCAAAGATTCTGGTCATCTGAAGCCTTGTAAGCAGATTTAGTAAATGGTCAGGAGTCATTACTGATTCAAACCAAGTTTATTCTGGCAGTGCATAGAGTAAATCTAAAATCTCATTGTGTTTCGATCCTTTGGGGCTTGGCTGTCTCTTCTATTGCTCCAAGAACTGTGTCACAGACCTTTGTATTCATTTGGGGAAGATTATTCTCCACCTTTCTGATCTCATTCACAGCAACATGGTCTCTCCCCACCTTGAAAACTGCTTCGTGCTACAATCTTGCTATGAAGAGCTCACACAGAGCCTGGCAAAACATCTAGTAAATGACGATTTCTGTGGAGTCAAGACTGGCCAAAGAGAGATTTCAGACAGAACATGCACAAGAAAAAAATCCAAAACAAAACACCGACACATTTTGACAAATACTCACAAGCCCTGATGCAATTACTCTTGAACTTTATGCTGTATTTTTTATGCAGGGTCCACTTGAGAAATTTCGAGTATTTTTTCTTTCAAGAAACTGAAACACGATTACAAATAGGTAAAGCTGTCCTTAATTAGAATGGTAGTTACAACATCAAATACTAATCCTGTTCCATGATAGAAATGACAGAACTATGGCTTTTACCAAGGGAATGAAGCAATGAACATAAAAAAGCTGAGGGCCAGATCAAACAGAATTAGTTGCCAGAGCATCACAGCAGATAATGAATCTACGACAATTTATACCAATGAAGGCAGCTTGTCCTTGAAGCTCAAGGTCATTTTTTTCAGAAAAGAACAAATCTTTTTTCTGCAATTTGCATGCAGTACAAGCTTTTACTTCCTGAATTAATCTTCTACACCGCAGCATCACAGACTATAGCATGAATGTGATTTTTTTTTTCCATTGGTACCTACACTCTGAGAAATGTGTTGCTTCAACTGTTTCTTGTACAACAGATGGAAGGACATCATAAAATATCAGATGGTCCCCTAGCAGGCTCTTTGAAATTCAAATAAGGCTACATATCCTTCACCCCTGCCACACAAGACCATAACAGGGTTGATTACAGAAATACTGCATACTAGCACAGGTCTGTGTCAAATCAGTAATGTGACACAGTGTCAAGCTTAGCAGCAGGGTTTTAACTGTTTATTTTCATTTAGCCCCTGCCTGCAGCATCTGTCACCACCAGGAGCATTCCATGAGGTCCCAAACAACCAGCACAAGGACACCAAATATAGCTCGGCACTCAGCAGCTGGAATTACCCTGCCATAGTTATTCCATTTTCATCCAAGTCAGTCAGCATCTTAGGATCCATTTCTGGAGATAATGCCATACCATAGCAATTATGCAGTAACCAGCTGAATAACTTGTACTAGATAACGGACTTCACTTTTGCTGCTCTGCCTTCACATACATTCCAGGAGGTGGTGCTGTCACTTGGACGGAAACGGAGCAAAAACTGTCAGATGGTGTTTGTACACTGAATATATTGGTTGATCTGACCGTTTAACAAGCCTATGCAGATAAAATACTCCAACAAATCAGGATGACTTTATGCAAGAAATGCACAAGCCCACATGTGCACGCACACAATGCAAACTGAAGATTCAAATTTCATGCAAAGTAACTAGTAAATGCATGTTCAACATTTTTGAAAATTCAAAGCCTATCAGTTCCTAATGCTCCCAATCTGAATGTTCTTCTGAAAAGAAAAGCAGCTCTTTAGTGCTTTGCATGAATTCAAACCATGGGCTATTACTCACAGAGAATAAACCTGTTGTGTCACCCATCTGTAACAGCCATCTGGGACAGATGTTTTAAATGGAAACTGCCACGAGATTTAGGGTCCACAATCAACTTATCTTACTACTTCATCATTTACCCCTGAATGCCCCAATAAGAAATTATGGAGTCCCATCTGACTGAAGGAAGCCATACACATACTGTACATTGGCTTCCTTCCCTCACACATGAAAGCAGATCAATGCTATGCCCATACCACCCTATCCCATCCCACCCAATCCCTGCTGCTTGGAGAGCTAAAGCTCACCTGAATTTTTTATGGACATGGAATTGACCATACATAATGCAAGCAAAGTCAGACTGACTATTTGTTTGCTCTTATTTACTTGCTACCAGGGACCTTAATTTCTTAAGCCAAAGAAATTCCCTTCAAAATGTGTGCTTAGCAAGTATAAAGATTTTTCATAAAATTCTGAAATAAAATTATTAGGTATTCACACCCAAGTTCTATGATTTTCTCTGCATGTCCATCTGGCAGATAGCTGAATTATTTATTTGCTGTCACACTCAGTAAATTGATCTACTGGCATTTAAAGGTGTCATCTTTACTCATTACAATTTCAATGATCACTCGAGCACTGCCAGCATTGTACCAATGACCTGAGTTCTGACTACGACTTTTAATCTCTGCTAATCACAAAACCAGCAAGATTAATTCCACATATAAAGCAGTATAAGAGACAGAAGAAACTGAAGGACTAGGCTGCTTTGCTTCAGAGTTCATTGATCTCTGCGTGGTAACGATTTGATGAGAACGTTAATTTAATGACTGTGAAGTGCAACATACATTTTTTGAGATCAAGGTAAAACATCAGAACTGGTCACACTGCAATGCAGAATTAAGGTAAACGGGCTTCATAGACAAGAATGGGATTATATTATGCTCATGATAATGAAAAACTACCCAATCAGTCTCACATCACAACCATTGTCCTCACAGTTGCAAGAGGAATGTGACTGCCTCCTCACAGATAGACCATACTGCTCTGAAGAGTTTGGGGCAGATGTTACCAACCCTTAGCCACATCTTCTGCATGCCCTCCCCAGTACACTTCCAAACTATTTTAGCCGCAGTGCCAGAGACCAGAACTCCATTTCTGCCCCAAGATATTTCAGGCTGGCAAATAACAGCAGCCCCCCGGGTCACACTGAGGAACTGCTTAAAAGCAAGCAGTACCCATACAGCTTGGAAAATGTACAAAAACACAAGACATTCAAGATGCACTAGACTATGTTCTAGCACGCTCTAGGTGATATATCAAGAGGTTTTCAAGAAAAGACACAACGACCATCCAAGCTCCTAGCAACGCACAGGCTGTTGCATGCTGCCATGCTCTTAATCGTCCCCAATTTGCACGCTGTAGCACAGCCTAGCAGGCAAATGGCTCCATAACCATCACCACTGTCTGAGGCGCTTCTGCTGAGAAAAGGACCACCAGCGTATTTCTCATGCAACACTCTGCAAGACAGGGAGTGCTCAAAAAGACATGACAGGATCTTGGGAAAGAAAGGACATACGCGTAGAGGGCAAGAGCTAACATGGGCGTGCACACGTACTTCAACTGGAAATTGAACACCAGCTGAAATAATGTCACCTCCCGTTCACCGACACCCCTGGGCAGCACAGGAACTAAACACAGCAGTGACCTGCAACCCACAGCCACACACATATATAACCACAGCCAAGCCAAACTGCAGGAAAAGTTGGAATTTTGATCATGCCTCACTAGAGAAAAACATAATTAAAACTATTACACTTGGAAAACTTCCAGCTCTATGAATCTGACAAAGACATTTATGATGATAAAAGAATAATAAAGTCCAGTAAGATCCCTGTACATAAAAGCACTAAAAGAGTTTTATAGTCAGAAATCCAAGGGAAGAACATTTTAAACAAGTTAATGTGCAACTTCTATAGAAAAGGAGTAGCGTGATTTTTCCATTTCCTAAACTGTTATTTAACTTCACAGCTATATGTATCCTATCACACTTTTCCTGTCAGACTAAACATCTTGTTTTATTACAGGTCAGAGCAACTTATCTCTCAGGATATTTTTGATGAAAATTAACTCTAGGCTTCAATAAAAACAGCCCAATGTCCCTTCTGTGATAACTAATTTTTGACACTTCGATCCACTTTGCATTTCTATCCTTTGAAGAATGACTAACATGAGAAGGAATTCATAACATCATCCACCAACCCGGGTGCGTTACAGTAAGACATATTGACGTGCTTGCTCTTTTTATTGATCCATGCAGCAGGTTGTTATTCGAGGTAACATTAACAGAAATGTCACATTACTTAAAAAGAAAAAATTATTTCACAGTTTTTGGAAAAAAACATTTGGCAGAGTGCTGCCATCTGCACCAATATTTGAAAACCAAGCTATTCAAATATGCATAATTTATTTAATCTTATCAAGATATTTAAAAATTAGACACTTTTTATTACATTTTCCAAAGAAGCATCACTTTGCATACTGAGTATTATATCCATCTGGAAAACTAACACTTGAAACAGCCTTGCCTTTTCACGTCCATACAACCTTGTTATATTGGGCTATTCATACATACTGAGCATATGACTTCTGGAAGTTGCTTTTGGGAAATAAGGGTAAGGGGAGACAAAAACTACAGAGGTTGCTCAAATGATGACAATAAGAATTTTAAGTCTCTCGAAAATACATATACTGAAGTGTAGTGATGATTTCCTACCATTTTTCCTATTTATTTTAGAACCGGGCACAAGAGAGCAGCTTAGAGGAACCCCTTTTCTTGAACAGGTTCAAGAGCTTCAAGAGGTTAAGAATTTCACTCCTGATTATGCTGACAAACAATTCCAATTTTGCACCAATCCAAGCAGTAAGTGACATAAGAAAAGAATTTATAACACACATGCACTGGAGCTGAAGCCTGTTTGGGATTGCGCCTGTTACAGCCCAGAAACTGGAGATGGAGAGTCTCAACACTCATAGTTTAATTGAAGAAAACATCTTCTGCCACCCTTCTTCTGGCCTTCTCAGTGATCACCCTTGTTTTGAAGGGGTATCCCTTGTTTCACGTATTTGCTGTTTAAGCCTGGAAAATGTGGAACGAAGCCTCCACAGATTTTAACCAAGCAACACAGCTGCCCACTAAACCTTCTTGACTATAGCACTTTACCTAACCACAATGTTTAAAATACAAGAAGATTCTTTCCATTTTATCCTGAGCCTCCACTGAACAGCACACCTGAAACACACATCCAAGGAAGGGGAGAAGCGTGCAAGAAAGAAAACTCCTGGAATGATTCGTTAACAGCACAAACAAAACCAAATAGGCTTTATTAGAGTTTCATTATGCTTTACTGTTACAGATCAGTGACTTATTCAGGGTAAGGCTTTGGAAAAAGGTAGTTGGAAGTCCCTCTACACAGCTGGAAGTTTCTAGTATCAGCTCACCAGACCTTTCTGGACATTTGCTAAGCTCTGGAAGACTATAAAGTATGGGCTTCAGAGGACTGTGCTGCTGTGTGTTCTGAGCTGCTGAGCAAACCACAGGAGGGGAACTGTGAAGCAGAAATGAAAAAAAAAAAAAAGTCTCAAGCTGACTTAGCCATTTGCTCTAGAACAACAGTAATTTTCCAGGAAAATGTTCTAAAGAGCTGAACCTTATCAAGAGGCTGGACGTGAACTGTTCCTCCAAGGAATGCTCAGTAATGAAAGATAAACGTGCACTTTACTTTAGGGGGTTTGAACATAAGACTATCTCCCACCTTCAAATCTACTTTTCTGAATTTCTTTGTGCGCGGTATTTACAATGCCCACTTCTTTTCTTAAGGTAGCAGCAGAAAGAATATCTTCTTTGAGTAAACAGATTTGGACAGACTGCAGAAATTTGCCAAATATTGATTTTGATAGGGCTGAGCTTAAAGTTTCAATCTTGGTTCAGTTTCACATAGAAATTTTACAAACTGATTTGTAAAACAAATGTATTGTATTAAAACAAGTGAATTGTACTACTCCAAATAATAAACTGAAACATCTATGACAACTGAGTATTTGAGAGCAGCAGAAATATATAATTAAGGGTAAAACGGTACACTAGGATAAATATTGTGTCCTCGGCTGTTCTGTCTGAATACATAAGCAAACACTTTTTTACTGTGAGGATGACTGAGCATGGAGCAGGTCACCCAGAGAAGCTGCAGGGTCTCCATCCTTACAGATATTCAAAAGCTATCTGGACATGGTCATGGGCAGCCTGCTATAGGTGACGCTGCTTGAACAGGGGGCTAGGACCAGGTGACCTCCAGAGGTCACCTCAACCATTCTGTGCTTCTAAAATATTTCTGAAAAAAAAAAAAAGTCCCCTACTACCATCCAAAAAGGCAGTCAACTTGTATAATTTCTGCAACTAATGAATGCTAGCATCAGATGTGCTTTGCTTCTCCTGGAGAGATAAATCAGATCTCTCCATGTTCTCACTGGCAACCCACTCAAGCAGGATCACAGGCAGACACTCTGCCTGGCTGGCCCAGATGTGGTTACTGGTAGCATACAACTGCAGTCAGCCAACTGATCTAGAATGTTTTATTCTACAAGCCTTTTCTTCAGTGGTACTTTCAGTCAAGTCTCTCTCCCCTCTTGGCCTACCAGTTTTTACAAAACTTAGCCTAATACCTTTGTGTCTATGTTCTATCGAACTGGAAAAAAACATTTGTTGAATACAAGTTATAAGTGAGGAAATTGACAATTCAATATATAAGCCCTTATTTCTGTTGGAAACTAAGTTAAAAACATGTTACAGGGAGTGCAGTCTTCTGCTGAACAATGTTTGTGTAAAGCATACTAAGCACCCAAGAATTACAGGAAAAGCATTACCTGCTTGTAGTTCTCTGGTTGTCTAACGAGATCTGTTTCCGTGACAGAAAAATGTCCAAGGATCTGGTCCATATGAGAGCCACTAGTGAATAAGTGGATCTGGAATAGATTAAATTAAACAATAGTTGTCAGTACGAGGACCGGATCATTAACAACATCATTAGCTACCATCTAACGGCTGCACGGCTTGAAATGGTGATGTGAACCAGTGGTTACAAGCCCATTCCCAATGGACAAGCACAAATGTAACTATCACCACCAAAACAACAGATCTTTTTAAAACAGCCTGCAGGAAATTATGATCATGCACCACAATTGCCTCACAAAATGGTCCATCTGGTGTTGCTACCAGAACCACAGGCAGGAATTGCTATTGCTGCTGCCACAGTAAAACTGAAGGAATTCTCTCTTCATCCTGTCTTAGTGTCTTTTTCCTTACACAACACACACTTTTGTGCATAGCATAAAAGGAAAAACCATTTACACAGATAGCAGAAGTCTTAACAGAGGTAAAGGATACCCTCAGCCTAATTTTTGATTTCTTCCTTTAAAGCAGAAAATGCTGCCTAGTTACAGTAAGTTTCTCTTTTGCTGCTATATATTGTTGGCTTTCGCTTACTGGGACCTTGTCCCAGCTGTGCTGGTGATGGTATCATCAATTACTTGGCGAAGAAGCTTCCCAAGTTAGTCAAGGGAACAATAAAAAGCAATTCCTCCTATTCAGAGCTGATCCCTTTGTTACTGTAATAACTGCAGCTGCCAAACAAGATAGCAGTGCACATTTGTCAGACAATCGCTCATATTTCATTAATATTTCTGCCAGAAGACAGAGAACGTTTCCTGCTTTTCTTCCTTTATTCTAATATGAACTTTATCATACACTTGGGTATTGACAACTATTTTAAAGTTGACAGGCACTGGGTAATTATCAACCCTTCCCTGAAACTTCAGAATATTTTAGCGTTCCTTCCCAAAACTCACTTTTGGTGACAACCATCTGTCACATGTGCAGAGCTATGCGAGTTTAAAAATAAAAAAGCACCTCCCCACACAATGTTCTTCCTTTCTACTTGCCACTCCTCTCCCTGCTGCATTCTTGCATAACTATGGCTGCCAAACCTTTGGGCCTCCAGCATCAGGGATAAATTTCAGCCCCTCTTCAAAAGTATGTTGCAGCGGCATCACTGGCTTAAGCTCAAAACAAATACTCTAAAGCTGTAACAACAGAGGAATAAGGTGTTCCCCTGAGACCAGACTAGATGGATACTTGAATAATCCAGCATTTGTATTTTCACTTTTACAATCTGTTATTGATAACCACAACATACTGAAGATGAAAGACGGCTTAAGAAGGGAAACAGTACCAGGGTAAAAGCAGCAGGTGAGAGGGTGAGAGACAGTGCATGTGTAGCTGTTGCTGCGTGGCACCAGGATGGACTGAGGAGGAGGTAGTTCTGATTTAACCTTACGCTCCCCTTGGCATGAGAGTACAGGCACAGCCCCCACTGAGAACCACTTCTGGGGAGTTCCCAGTACCAATTCCTAAACGCCCTTGAGCTCAGATACCCTGCAGGGAGATCAGCTTGCCCAATTCACCTAAGAGAAGATGAAAAGGGGGCTTGTTCATAGTTCCCACACACTTGCATGAGATGAAAAACTTATACTGCATTAAAGAATGCCTACTGAGATCTAATGGCAAATTCACTTTAGGAAAAAACAAAGATTTTCAAACCAAACATCTCAAGACAAAAAAAAAAGATAAAAGATATAATTAACCAATGTAGTAATTTACGGAGTAACATGATAAATTCTTCATGCCAAGATACAGACGCATCTAACAATTGCAGTTTAGCTCACTCATAAATTACTGACAATGAGGTAATCACCCAGCACCAGTCTCTGCCCTCTGTTATTCAGAGATCGAGACTTTGTCCTTGTCCCTTTACTCTTTTAGTAAAACATCAGATATATAGATGCGACCAATCCAATCCACTGGAATATACCTTATTTTATATTGGTTTTCTTAGAGGAGGCACAGGAAACCACTCCATTCATAGGAGGTATTTCCCAGTGCTGCTCTGCATTCCGACTGACAGGATACAACTGTGCTCTTACAGTTTCCAAGCATATTACAACCATTATTGTCATTTTACCATGATCTGATAATGCCAATTATGTTAAACTCTTCTTCTAGCATCAAGATTTCCATTTAACATAATTTTAGTCCCACTATCTTATATCCATAGTCCACCAAATCAGACATTCACCTGCATAACAAAATTCACCTCTGAACCTGGCCTAACCTTCCCCTATTTCAAGTGTGACTTCTGTCTTGGTCTTTAGTGGATGGAGGACAGCTGAAAATACCCACGGGAAATCCATCAGTTTTGCAGAAACTCACTTGTTCGGCTGTTTCTGTCCACATGCTGATTCTGGCACAGCGCACGTAACAGGCCCAAAAAACAATGCCAGTTTTAAACTACACAGGCTCCTACCTGTTTTTCTGAAACCATGCAAGGCCTCTCATTCACGTTTTTTAAGGCAAAGTGGTAATTCAAAGCCTAACTAAAAACAACTGCTCTCCCCTATGAATTCAAGAGGGATCAAAAACCAGGCAGATACATATTCCTCCAGCACTTCACAGAAAGAGGAAAAACCAGAATAGAAGGAACCAAGAGGCGTGCCTTAACACGGTAATTTATCCTTCACGCTTCCATATATTTGAAGGTGTATCAGGTAAATATGTACCACTGAGAATTTTGAGGGAATTATAATGGTATTACTATATTATACTTTCAAAGCAGACCAACCTGTCCGTGTTGAGAAACCATTATAATGTTATTCAACAGCTCATAGCCTCAGGCCGCAAAATTCCTCAGCAACAGAAAAGTTAAGATTTCCCTGAGGAAGTCTTCCTCCTACAGCAGGACATGTGTGTGTCTGTAAGCTTCAACATGCCTTCTGGGAGCTGAAGTCACTGAAAAGCAGCTCATCGGAAGAACTAGCAAAGAAGAACAGCCAGTCAGACCACCGAACAAGCAATTCCCAACACATGGCCGGCTGTAGCTCCAGGGAGGCTTCCCTCTCCAGTAACCTACACTGGTTACTACAGAACTTCATACCATCAACCTTGAGTGGCTGTGGACAGGACAGTGTAGATAGGGCAACACAGCAACCAGTTTCAGTTATCATTTGTGTGCTTTTAAGAAAGAACAGCCATTAATTTTTGCCTGTTTCTCCCTCATATCTCCCTCCTACTGCTCCCTTTCCCTTTCTTCAGGCAGTGCAGTACTGTTTCATTAAGACATGAGTCATCACTTCTAACCTGAAAGCACATGTCCCTGATCACCCAAGCAATTCAAAATTTTTTCACAAAAATCACAGAAATGGAAAAGACCTTTGGAGGTCTTTAGTCCTACCTCCTGCTCTAACAAGGACTATCGCCAACATCAGTTTGTGGCTTTGTATATACGAGTCTTGGAAATATCCGAGGATGGAGTCCATTCAGCATCTCTGGTGACCTGCTCCAATGCTGCCCATCATCCCAGAGAAGATTTTTCTGATATGCCTGAACCTTCCAAGATATAATCAGTGACCTCTTCCCCTTTGTCCTCTGGTACTGCTGAGAAGACCATGGATCCATCTTTTTAACTACCCACCAAGTAGCTGCAAGCAGCTATTAGGTGACCTCTCCCTCAGCCTCCTCTCCATCAGAACAAACAAGTCTGACTCCCTCAACCTCTTCTTGGAGGTCATGCCCAGCTCAGCTAGTCCTTGACTATGTTGGTAGCCTCTTGCTGGATCCTCTATGTATAATTCTTACTTCCAGTAGCAATACCCATACTTAAAAAATACAGAGTGGAAAAGCAGTCATCTCCTGAATAAGACCATATTTTCCAAGTGTGATGTGTTTTTCTCAGAAAGCCCCAAATACAGAATATGGTATTTTAGAGCCGTGTGAGTCAGAATGAAATCTGTGGAAGTGTCGCCACTACTTGGCAAAAATTATAGCTCGTGATCAGCAGTAAATAAGACTGTTCCGCAGTTGAGATACATAACCTGTTAAGTTATTAAACAGAGCAAGTAAAAGCCATAATTATCATTTTGTAGAGAAAGCCCTCTGTAAATCTGTCAGCATAATTAAAAAACATAACACTCATTAGCCTTTTGCATACTGTGTTTGTGGTTTATATGAGAAAAGCAGCAGCTCATATAGAGGTCATATTGGGTCAGTTCAGTCTTCTAACACATAGCAGACTAGTTTAAAAGTTTTAAAATTATTGCAGTACCACAGCCAAAATTTCTCTACAAAGAGTCAGGAAATACCAATTATTGTTTATGCAGCTGTTAAATTGTATAAGTATGTTATATTTTGTGTTACCGTAAATGTTAACATTAATGTGGCACTGTAATGAAGTCCCTTCCAAAGTCACTTTTACCTTTCAATTTTCCTGCTTTTAATTCTGACTAAAATATAAATCAGAGCACTGCACTTTATTACAGCTCTGAACGGAACTCCCACAGTTGCACATATGTATTGAGCACACATATCAGTGTGTGATGACACATGCAGGAGCTGGGCTCCAGTCTTTCCTCCTATGTATGCATCCATGATGGCAGCCCTCTACATACACTGCAGGACATAGTCTGATCGTAAGAATCATCACCAGCACTGCTTATTGCTTTCAATTTAGTCCAGTGGTGACTGTTGGAGAAGGCGGTAATGGCAGCTTCGGGAAACGGGATGAACAGAGAAACATTCTCCCTCCTGCTTATTCTTCCAGATTCTGGAAATCGTGGTCCAGGGAACTGCAGCATAACTAGCCTATCTCTTATATTTGTCTGACTGTAACAGTCCTAACTTTAGCAAATGTTTCTCCTTGGATAGCCACAGGAGAAAAAGAAGTCCAAGTTTATTTCAAAGTAAAATCCCCACAGGAGGCCATCACCTCTCCTGTCAACAAGTTTAGCATGTTGCCCAATCAGCACATCTCTTCATCATGTCAGTGCCTGACCTGGACCATTGAGAGTATCTATGTTTGTACCTGAGGCCCCAGGTCTGACCTGCTCTTAATTCTTCCTTGGTCTCATTAACTCCAAGCTGAGGTATTGAAGCTGCCTAATGATTTGGTACTGCCAAGTACTACATAAATCACAGAACTGATGATGAGTTATGGAGATATTTGCTTCACCTACTATAAAAATCAGCATACCTTAAATAGAGGTAGCTTATCAAGGGGAGAAGATGCCAATCATTTCATTTGAGTTTTACATCACTAAGGCACCTTTCCCAATAGCATCACTGTCTGTAACCTCAGTGCAAAAGCCAAGGACTGCACCTGCACTTACGGTGAATTACTATCTTCGTTCCCAGATCAGAAAAGCACAGTCACAGTGGGCAAAGAGAAGCAAAAGGTTATTTTAGATGCTGCACACACAGCACCTGATTTTTCCCTAGGGCTGTCAATCAGACATCTTCCCTAGCAATCAATTCATGTAAAGAACAAAATGTAACCTCATTATGGTTTTCAGCATTGCACTGTCAGACACAGGATTAAAACCAAGAAGGCATCTTCATTCAAAACCCTCTTGTCCTGATTCTGACAACTTTCTGATAAATGTTGTTCTTTGAGGAGAAATTTCTCAAAACTGTTCTTAGCCTCAAAAGGTTTTCTGTGAAGGTTCTGGGTATAACACCAAGTGGTTCCATATAAGTTACTTGAAGAGATATGAATGGAGAAAGGGGGCCTAGGGAAAACATTACTGAATAACTTTTAGGACTATCTTTAGAACCATTCTTTTTAAATTTGTCTCTGCAGTCACCATCACTGTCAACTTTGGGACTGCAGGCTGTTTCCATCCTAAGCAGACATGATGCTCCCAGATGTCTGTGATTTTCAGACCAGCATATAAATATTATTCATAAATGGGAACAGGACTGGAATCTTAGCAATGTAGAGACCACTGCTGATTCCTGATTTAAAAGCAGGTAGATTTTGGGTTCTGCTCAGGTGTTCCCCAGTACTTCCAAAAGGGAAATTGCATTTTATTTTGCTGCTACTACTTCCAATATCCATGCTCAATATTTCAAATCCACATTTCCAATGAGCTTATAGTTCTGAATCACTACTTCTTGTCTGTGGGACCAGAAGGCTCTGTCTTGCTCTGCAGGCCATTTTCTGAGAAAAATGGAGACAGCATATGGTTGCAGAAGTGACTAATGTGCCAACCTGCAAGAGAGACTTTTATACAACAATTGTAACCTCATGAACACTGTACATACTTCATTTTCTCATGGTTCTGCCCCACTGGGGAAAGGTGGGGGTATTTATATTTAGAGTAATCCACTCTTATCTACAGAAAATGCAGAACTAGCAAACAAGAATAATTTCTACGTTTAGCACTAGCTGACAAGGCTTTTAAATAATAAACAATGCCATCATGAGTTAGAAGAATCATTTACCTTGTGCAAAAGTTTGCATTGCTCTTGGTGCTGAGCATGCAAACTCCGCCACTGGAACCTCAGCCTCCCATTTAACCACTGAAGGTATCGAACATCTACTCTGTCTTCTAGTCCATATTCAGGTGCTGTTTCAGTTGTGCTTTTCTGGCTGTTAGGCAGATCATCTTCACACTAAAAGCAGAAGAGAATACCAAAATGTTTTAAGTTAGCTTAGTTAGCGTCAACACTTTCAAATCATTCATCAGTGAAGAATGTACAAGGCAAATACGCCAAAGAGGAAAAAAATGCCCAAAAAAGGAAGTAAGTTCCAGCAGTAGAGAGAAATTCTAATCTTTTAGAATACAGGACTGGGAACAGCCTAAACAAGTGCTGAAGTCTGGAACAAATATCAGCTTCTCAGCTATGACGTGGTGAGCTGTCTCCTCTCCCATCTTTCATTTTCCGTACCCAGGAAGACACAGTGTTCCTGAGACAGCAAGCATGTTCTTTACCCAGATGGGAAAAACCACATTTTGACTAGATTCTAATAAGTCAAAGAACATAAAAAACAGACTTAGCTCCTCCAGCGTCTTCCCAAAAGTGCTGCAAGCTGTATTTGGTGGCCCCATTTTGTAAATCAATGCCTTATACAGGGACAAAATTGTGGGCCTGTGCTTACCCAGATATTTTCTTTTCTCCATCCAGCATTTCCCTTCTTGCAGGATAGAGGAAAAGAAACAATCATCCAGCTGACGTTGGCCAGGAGTCCACAGAGGCACTCCCAGCCACAGTTGCACCACCTGTCTTGCCTTGTTTTGCCTTTCTCTGGAGTAATTTGGAAAGAAGGGAGAAGCTAAGAGTTTCTTTTTGTTCACCTTGTCCCACTTTCCTTCCGCCGCAAAACCAAACCAAACAAACAAACAAAAAAAAAAACCCAAAACAAAAACAACACTAACCACCACCACCACCTTCATCTTCTGGATGAAATTTCTCCTTGGCTAATGGCATAAAGCAAGCAAGACATTTCTGTCCTATCTCTTTCCCAAGTGTCCTGGTTTGAGGACCAGTTTTGTTCAGTAACTTCACTTCTTAGCTAGGCCTCTTCTAACTACTGACATTAACAGCATATTGTAGGTGAAAGCAAACGGTGGCCTGCACTCTGCTGCTAAAGGAATAGAGAAAAAGGCCACCGTTTGCTTTCACCTTGCAGACAATATTCACTCCCTCTTATCACGAGTGATAAGTCCTATGTTTATAGCTGATGCCCAGGCATGGTGTGCAGAGAGGCTCTTGCTTATACTTATTGCTATAACAGCCAAGGCCAACCAACTTTGTTATTTGCCCCATTGGAGGGTCGGAAGCGGAAAAGCATAGTGGGGTCCCACCTGCAGGGAGGAGCGGACAGGACAGGTGACCCAAAACTGACCAACAAGGTATTCCATCCCATCTGCATCATGCTCAGTATAAAAGCCGAGGGATCAAAGGGTCAGCTCTCTCTTTCTTCAATGGCCGATGTCAGAGGAGGACTCTGTCTGTTCGTCTGCCTGTGATCCCGATCCTGAATGCAGATCTGGAATCCAGTTCCCATCCGTCACTGAGTCCAGCCTGGGACTGCCACAGTGCCAGCCAGTGATGTGACTGTCATCTCGGGAGCTTGATACGGTTTTGTATACATTTCATTATTTCCTTTTATTTTATTATTTCATTAAAGTAGTTTAATTCCTTCTGAACTCGTAAGTCTCTTTTTCCTCCTCTGCCTCTCTCTTGAAGAGGGGTAGAGGGGAGCATCTGTCAGTCCCATCTTCAGTCCCCCAGGTCCCCAGTAGCCAATTTGGCCTAAACCACGACACCAAGGAACATGAAGGGAATTCCACCTCCCCCAGCCGCTTGCACAAAGAGATCATTCACATTTACAAACAGATCTCTCTCTCTGTCTTCAGCTAAGACTCCTGCAGATTGCAAATTAAAAAGGGAGGAAAACATGGGTTGTTTTACTTCTGATGCCAGTAAAGCACTTACTTAAAGTAAGGCTGAGCTGTCAACTTCATCCAGTCTATAGAAAGTACATACAATAAACACAATCCATAATTCCAAATTTCTTACTAGACCATATCATAAGTAGTAGAAATAATGCAGAACTGCAAAGGCCTGGTTATTCAGAACACATGTTCACCAGCTAAGAAAGTGTCTCCCAGTTGTTGGATTCTCAAGACACTTCTTTAAAGTGGAAATTTAAAAAGCCTACTTCAAACATGACTGTTTTCAAGAAAACACTTAAGCAGATATTTGGACCCATAGACCTTGATCGTATTTAAACATATGTGCTTCCCTGCTTCACAGACTTCCACGTTCAATAAAATCTTATAAAGATTCAGTTGGCAGGCAAAACTTGAATGTAATTCCAATTTGGATCCTAAACTAAAAATGCAAACTGTAAAATGAAGAGAGTTTAATCTTGCCTAAAATGCAGATTTCAGCAGAAGTGTATCTATAACCGTGATCAGATAACCCCCTGATGCTTGTTTTAACCTAAATATCACCTGAGTTGGCAGGGCCTCTAATACAATGAGTGTTCATATTATTTATAAGCACAAAAATGCTGTTCTGGTCACATAACAAAATGTATCAAGATTACAAGGTTTTTTTCCTTTGCTCTGTGGCTCAGAAAAACGCATGCTATAAATCACAGAGGCACAGGGTTGGTAAAGGGCTTTTCCTTTTAAAGGCACAGATTCTTCTTTTTTTAAAAAAAAAAAAAAAGAGAGACAGTATCTCCTTTGCACCAACTGCAATGTCACACTTTTTCCTCAGATGCCTTCAGCCTCGTGCCCCTAAATCAAAAGGCACTGTGTCCTAGGGTGCTGCAGTCCTAACTAAGTACCTTCATGGTTCAGATTGTCTTGCCCCCACCAGCAGAGGTTTCTGGATTATGAAACCATATCAATGTGATTAACAAGTTGTCCATAACCATGATGAGCCAAGCAATTGGATATCTGTCACTACAGCAGAGAAAACGCATGTGTAAACAACATTAAAACACTTCATACAAGCAGCCAGAAAGCTGCAAGGCCAAAGACAGACTTGGGACTCCCAGATTAAAATCTGCATTTTCCATAATTTACAGTTCAATTCCAACTTTCCTGGTTAGAGATTTCAGAACAGCACAAATACTGCTCTCCTGGGGATTCATTTCAGGAAGGAATGGCATTAGACTCGATTGCTTTGGCAGTACAGTGACAAACACCATGCAGAGCTAATTTTATTGTAGCAACCTGCCTTATTAATATTAAAATAAGGAAGCCAGCCAATGCATTTTTTAACAGGATCTCTCTATTATTTATTTCACAAACTGCACAAAAAATTTACTTTTGCTATGAAATACTTAGCCTGGCATAAAGTAAACAAGGTAAAAAAAGGTCTTGCATATTATACTGTGACCTCAATTTCCAGTCCCATCTTTACAATCTAAGACTATTTACTGCTCTCCCAGTGGGAGAAAAATCACTAAAATACCAGCCCAAGTTAGAGCCTTTGCTTCAAATATCACTGTGAATTTATCTAATCTATACAGCAATACGGGTACACACCTACATTCACTTCTGAGATACAGAAGGACATATTATTTAGCCAAAGTCATAAAGAGAGCAGCGAATACGACTACCCAGGGCTCTCAATGGCCTCCTCGCACTTGGAATGCTCCACACGAGCTCTGGAAGAGATCATTTCATAGCCACTTACCAGAAAAGCTTTTTGCTTGTAAACTATTTGCTGCAATTAACGTTTCTCTTTGATTCTGTTTCAGAGGAGGGGAGGTGCATGGACTCCAGCTACAGAATGGTGCCACGGGCTTGCAGTACAAAAGCCACATCAACCCGTATCGATACCCTTATTGCAGTGTCAGTCTTTTCCCATTACACTGGCGATATCAGGGCTAGTCTTGTCAAACTGGACTGTGTGGAGTCACCAGAGCAGCTGTCATTAGCATAAATTAAGCAGAAGCTAGAACGAAGCCCCTCAATTCCACTCCTGCTGTAACTCACCCCAAACGAGCCTTTCTGTCCTAAAAGCTCAAAGTACTGCTGTTAGAAGATCTCAATATCCATTTATTGGCAAGACTCAGAAAAGCAAGCACAAGCCTGATGAAGGTAACATGCATATATTTACATAAGCTCTCTTCGCACCAATTCCTGAACTCTCGCCCTGCCTGCACTGATGCAGAACTTAAACCCAGCTCTCCTGCAGTAAAAGATCCAGGCAAATAACCAGCTAAGCCCCATAATAAATACACAATCCCGGACACCACGCATCACCATCCCAACTAAGGTAACTCAGAAACTACAAAACCTACCCCAAGCTCATAAATACATCTCTGGCTTAATCAGAGCTAAACACAGTTTATGTCCTGAGAGCATATATTTAAAATTTTTGCCAGGCAGCCTAGAATTCAGTCTCCAACACCACACGAGTTTTGCTCTAAACATTCCTCCCCAGGCTATTTCAAGTCCAATTGTTATGAAAAAAGATGCCAGATCATTCTCAAAACGTGTGAATGGACTTGTGGATAGACAATGCAGGAAGTGCAAAAAAAGCCAACACAATTCTCCTGGCAGAAGTGCTCTGAGCAGACAAGGCAGATTCACTAAACACACTGAACTGAAAAAAGCCATCCGATAGAAAAGTACTTAGAGGAAAAGAATAAGAGGTGGGAGAAAGGAAAGTGTGAAAAGAGACATGGTGATATATCAATTTTCATTCCCGTTCCATACATCTGAGCAAACAACTTGCACGCAACTTGCTTAGAGAGAAATTAAAGATTAAGAAGTTTCAACTTTTAAAGCAGAAATAAAGCTTTTCTTTTTGTTTTGAAATACAAAGCAATCCCATGTTATTGGAAATCAGAAAGCAGCTCTACCAACAGTGGATGGAGATAAATTAAACAAGTACTTCATCATATAAATAGTTCATCAAAGAACACCATAAGCATCAGTGTGTTTGTAAACACATGAGAAGGGAGCATTTTTTGCACTACTTGCTCCATTTGAAGATTTCAGTGACCTGGCATGCAGTTGACCTTGCTCTGTTCATGCACTTTAAATTAAACAAACTCCAAAAATTGTTTGAAAGCAAAATTCCTCGCAGATTCCGTGGAGATCTTGCAATATGCCACAAGCAGTACTGCAAAGAAAACCCTTTGTTGTGCACCTTCATCATACTGCTACACTTTCTGTACTTTCCCATTTCTTATAGGTATCTTAATGCTTATAAATTCTTACCTTAACAAATTTACAATGCCCTGTACACACAAAGGAAATGAAAAGGCCTATGCTGCCTGCATTGCTGTAAAAGCGAGGCGATGGCAGGGCTAGTTTCCCAAGAGATGCTCTTTTGTGACAAAGAGCTGCCACCTGTCGGTAAAGGACAGACCCCGGCGGGCGCCAGCTCAGCCCCGGAGCGCTGTGGCTTTTCCCCGGACATCTTCCAAATCCCTCCAAGGATCAACTCTCTGCATCCATATTTGGACAGCCAGCAAACAGCTTGCTTCTCTTCCTGGGGATAAGTAGCCCTACTGGAACATGGATAACACGTTCAACCCATGGATAGATGCATTAAGCCAACTCCTTGACATTAATCCTTGAGCAGAGCAAAATAAAGCACCTCCCAGTTAAAACCATTAATGCTTGCTCCCACCCCACTACTCACTTTCACCTGAGTTAATCTGGGCCTAGAGAGAAACTATTTACTCTTAAGTACTACTCAAATCTTAACTACACTAAGCACACAGCCTGGTATCACAAAGGTGGGAAGGAGCATATCTAGATCCCTCGCTGCAGGACTCAGGAACGGCAAAGCAATCACATAAATCAAGCTAATAAAGTGCTTCTGCAGCTTTTACTGAGCGCTCGTTCTGAACTGCTCATAATTCAGGCAACGGTTTTGATGTGACATAACATATGTTAACCTGTGTAATTACAGATCTTTAAACGGAGTGTAATTTTTTTTAAAATTAAACACCATAGCCAGAAATAACAGTATCAGACATGCTGTCCTAATTAATACAGCCATATATCTATCTGCAGGAGGGGAAAATGTGAAAAGGAACAATTCAAACGGATGAATGCAAAAGGGACAACACTATTTTCATTAACAGCACCATCAACAACACTAATTGGATTTCCTCCTAGACAAGGTAGGATCCAGATTAGATGTACGCACGGCAAGATAGATGGTGTAAGAACCCACTCCCACACAATGCATACACCAATTAAATATCCAGAAATTTGCCCGGAAGAATGTTTTCCACAAACATAAGCGCTCACAACATAGAAGTTATGCTCGTAGCGCATTCAGCAATTAAAAATAAAAGGTAAAGTCCAATGTTTGCGCAAGGCCTTTTAGCTTTTAAATTTCAATGCCTTTTGTAAAAATTACTACTCGCAACAGCACTCCGAAGACCTCTGCTAGAACCTGATTGGCAAAGAGTGAAAAAGAAAAGGTGCTGAGGGAAGACAGAAAATGCAAACGCAGCTCCTACCCATTCCTGCCTTGTTCAAACAAGCCCGTCCGGCAGTAGCCACAGGCCTGAGGCACTAGAGCAACTCAGTCCCTTATCCCATCCCTCCTCGCTCATTCAGGAGGTTACTTAAGAGCTCTGCAAGAGCAAAAGAACTATGCCTTTAACAGAGCACAGCAGCATTGCTCAATCTTCGGAGCTGCAAGGTGGAGGGTACCGCGAACTTTTAAAATAACATTTAAATCCCAAAGCTCACTGCATCGTGTATTCAGACAAAATGTGGAAACCAAATATACTAAAACAAACACGTGGCAGGGAAGACCTTAACTCACAGAGCACTGTATTTTGCGAGGCTCAAGAAATGCAACGCAGATGATGCCTTGCGCTGTGTTTCCTCTGCCTGCAGCTGCAGCCCTGATTGCCCATGTCCATTTTGCTCTACCATGGCAAGCTGCTGGACCAGGGTGGGACCAGCGAAAAGAGAAATATGCAGCATGCTGCATCAGCAGCGAATCTGGAGCAAGAGGCCAACAGAAGAAGCAGTTACTGCCCTCCAGGAGAGGAGAGGCAGAGCTCTGCCCTGTGTAGGCGGCCTGCTATGCACTTCTTTGCACGCTCCTTTTGTCCTCCTGAGGAAAAAGTGCTTTATTTCAAAAGGTCCTTCAATGAGAGTTAAACCCTGATCATTTAAAGTGGGACATAAAAAGCAGAGGATGTTCTCATTTAAATCATAAGGCCATAGAGCAAAGATAATCAGAAGGTACTGAAGGTACTGGCTGCTCCCCGACACTGGAGGGCAGGAGAGGCACTGAAACATCTTGAAATCCCTCGGTTTCCCCAACAGACAAGGAAGGAGCTCCCCAAGCAGGATTTCAGCTGAGCACCAGTACGACCATGCTAAGCCTTCCACACCAGTCTTCATCTTCCTCTCCTCATGTGAAAGTTCACACTTGAGCCTGTTGGTAGAACCCCATCCAGAACATATCAGCTGTAACGTCAGGTTCAAGACATTTTGCATTTATTTGAAATTCAGAAATTACCAGAGAAAACAGATTCAATAAATTATAAGCCTTTCTGTTCTTTTCAGACTCCTCTTTTAGGGCATTTTACCTTGACAGGCTGTCTAAAAACAGACCCAAAAAAAACCCTTCTTAAAAGTGTATTCACTGTGTCAGGCAAAAATAAATGTTATTAACCACACATTTTTCAGTGCACACTAGAATTTGGTTTTCATTGGAAAAAAGATTCCATGAGAAGTCCAAAGCATGGAATTAAAAAGAAACACAAAAGATCAGAAGGAATAGCATGTACATATGCACATGCAGAACGACATGGAGACAATTTCAGCTATCACCTGTAACTTGTGCTTTAACACACACACACACACGAGCATTTCAAGAGTCCAAACTGAAATGTGCTCCAGTTCTTGCATGGCAAAAACATATTGCTAATTTAATCACCTCTGACCACAAAATAGGTTTAAGCCTACAGGCAATATCAGTAACTAAACATAAAAATTAACACTTCTGGGTTCAATAGTTACCTATGCTGGAAGTGACTCTAAAAAGTACAAAAGGCAGAAAAGCAAAATTCAAGCATTTTTCTCCTTTAGTTTCTGGCAGAAGCCTTTACAGAGTGGGTAGCAGTGCAACGAGAGTGCTACAATAGACTTGTCAGCCACACAGGAGCCCAGTGAGCTGCAAAGGTCCGGCCATGGTGCCTACCCCAGCAGAGGCGGCGTGGAGAGGGGTACAGCACCCACCAAACATATCAGGCTGCCCCGCGAGCAAAGCAGCACTGCTTGCTGGCAAAAATGAGCTGAGGGAAATTCTGCAGGAGAAACTTTAGGGATCCTGTGCCCTCCGTTTAGGTTTCAGGGACAGCTTTTAAAAAAGTGTTCCTTAGCAGCTACTGAGTATGGTAACAATAGCGGCAGAAAAAGGGCAAAAAGATAAATGGTGAGAGTTACTAAGAAGACAGGAGGACAAAGAGAATAGAAGTGTAAGCACAGGGAATAAGGGAGGGAAATCAAAAAATGAAAGCTGACAGACTAATATAGCCCATAAAGATCTGGAAAGTAATTATGCTTCTGAGTCAGAATCAATAGGTTAATAAAATTCCCTCCTCCGCCCCCACTGGAATAGGTGAAGAGGGGAAAAACACCCAGAAAATTTATATTTACTGACACAAGTGCCAAAGGTTTCCTGATTTTCTGCTGGGGGGAACATCAAGCTTAGCTGCTACGTTAACACTTTCCTCTAATAACATGGTTTATGGAACAGCAGTGACGGTCAAGATTTCTATAGGAGAAAGGCATTTCAACAACAAGATTAGACGAAGCATAAGCCTTACACTATATTGGAAATAGCCAGTGAGCCAAGCTAGACCGTGACAAACAAAAGATTAATCAAATTGCAAACCTAAGAGTCAGAAGGCATGTTTAGTTTCATTTTTCCCCACCAGAAGTAATTAAACTGAGTTCACTTTGGCATGCTAGACAGACACGCATGAATTCCAACTATAATAGCCATAATAGCTCTATTTGTTGATTACTATAAATTCCCAAAAGGGGAGGGGCATCCAATTTCACTCAGAGGGCAAGAAGCAGGCAGAGAGAATTAGTGGAACCAAGAACCAGTGTTTGTACAACATATCCTGGTGATAATGAGGGATATAACATCACTACCACCATCTAAAAAACTCAACAGCCTCCACACATAATTAAATTATGGGGCACAGATAGATTAATTTCAGCTGTAGAAATAATACCAGTACAGGCAGTATTCCTCCCTGGAAAGAGAAAGAATACAAGCTCACAGAGTACTACTATTATCTGAATAAACCATCATAGATTTGGAGGAAGCTGTGATGATATCACTAAAATTTAAAAAGCAAGGCAAAAAAAAAATTAAATCAAATACTGAATGTGCTAAAAAGGCAGGTTTATATCAAACAATTATCAGCTTTTCAGAGACAGAGAAAATATGAGAACTCCCCAGGTCTGCCTTACAGGTTCAGTGAATGACAGTGTTTCACCTGCAGATGTGTTTTGTACTCTAGGATTTTCATGTGTAAGTAGGAATCAATGAATGGCACTTGAGAATAATCTGCATGTATATGATCACCAAAGCAGGAAAGGACGTTAAAACGGACATCACAGCAGTACATATTTGAGACAGAAATCCACAAGGGGTGTAAAAAGCCTTTGAAGACAATGTCCATCAATTAATCGCCCAGGGCTTTAAGGCAATAACAACAGGCGAGAATTCCCAAGTAGATGCTTCTGTAAATCGATGTGAACCTCCAATTCAGACTGTACTTAAGTCTTTATGGATGTAAGAGAATTAGTGATTACTTTTTTTTTTTTTTTAAAGTGTTGACCAATGCAAGGTTTGAACTTTCACTTACTGCCTCTGGAGTCACCAACCTCCTGACAGATTAGCACACTAAATTCACAGAATGGACTGGGACTACGGCAGCCAGGTACTAGAATGTGACATTCACCATCGATCCCTTCTTTCCTCTCCTGTTTCTCCTGCTCAGCAACACGGGCTCCAGTCAGCTCTTTTAACTGTCACTTCCCCGCAGTTGATAAACTCCATATACTGGAAGGGAGCCATGGGTGGAAGGCTAGGGAGGGTAGTGGCCCCTTCAGTCCTGCTTGTTGGGGCATCCATCAGCAGGCAGGCAGTGCCCTGGCTCAGGAGAGACTGCAGCATTGCCCTTCCAAAAAAGTAAGCTGGAGGCCACACAAGACAAGGTGCCCTGAAGAATTTTCTTACCTAACACAAAAGCAGACAACCCATATAACCATCCTAGGCTACTAACCATACCCGACCTTACCAACAACTACCTCAAGATTATTTTTTAATTACGTTAGCCACATTAAGCACTACCTCCTACCACCTTAACACCCTTCCACCATGCTTTCACCACTGTTTGGTTTATAATTTTAGGAATCACTTAACTTTTGATTCTGAGGATGTAAGGGCATGTTAAATTAAGCTTGTGGAAGCCTTCCCCAGCTCAGGATCTTAAGATTATGAATTCCTTGCAGCGGCTGAACTCTATGTCCATCATGTGTCACGAATACCCTTGTCCCTCTATAAATAACCAGCCTGAAATCCTTTAGAGCTGATGGAAGTGTTCAATTTGCCGGGGAAGAAAACTGTGTTGCTAAGGAACTGCAAAGAAGAAAAGGCCAGAGAGTGGTAATCTGAAATGAAATGAAAGGAATTAATTTAATTGGCCCTTGATATGTTGGGTATTTGGCATATTATCAGCAATTTAGCAGGCTCTAGGTTTTGTTTCAAACTTAGGCTGAAAGAATAGTCAGAACACAATTGCACCCTTAATTTAGGGATTAGCTGCTTTCTCTCTTCTTCATAAAACAGATCATGTCCACTTCTCAGTCAAAGTTTTAAAAGCAAACCACATGAATACATTTGAACTACAGCTATGCCTACAGTTCTTGAGGCTCCATTTTTTTAGATGAAGACAAAGGGTAAGGATTTTCTTCACGTTTAGTCTCACCAGTAGGCCATCAGATGTGCTTTGCCAGTAAGTGCTGGCTTTCATGCTTTGCTGATTTTGGCAGAGATCTCAGCAATGCACCAAACCAAATACTATTTCATGGATTTTTGTTTTGCAACATTTTAATTTCAGAAAAATATTTTTCAACTGTTTATAATCATTTTAAAAAAAAATGACTCCATGCAGTGGAAGATTTTAAGCTCTTTCTCAGCTGAGAATTTCAGGTGTTTTAAAGAGCACTTCATTTTCTTTCTTCTTTTTTTGAGACAGATCTTTCTCTAGAGAAGCTTTTCCCCCCCCTTTTTTTTTTACCTTTTTCCTTCAATTTACTTAAATAGAAGAGAATTACGACTGGCATGTTACATTTCTGGCATGTTTAGCAACGCCTTTACAATTTGTTACACATCTTCCAACACTTCAGCTTAAGTATCACAAATGCCTGGTATTTAACATTCCCAGAGTCAAAATTCCAGCACTTCAGTTGTTCAAGTTGTACTTTAAACTCACAAGATGTCAGGTATCAAACTAACACCCTTGCCTTCTTCCTTTCTTCCTATGATTTTAGGGGCTATATTGTTTAACGCTGTCTGACTGACGAGTAGACTTTGCCACATGAAGGGAACCCATAAAATAACAACAGTTCTCAAATAACAATATATAACAATAAGAAAACTATCACACACTTATGCAGCAAACAACAGGCTTTCATAAGTGATTTACAAGGAGTTGATGACTTAATCAAAATGAGGTGTGTGACCCACCTACCTTCTCCTTCACACTCACCATCACCTCCTTACTTCCTTAACTGTGCATTCGTAAATCTTAATTTGGTTGGGTCTTACTGGTTGAATTTATTGGGTTTGTAATGCTTAGTTGATCAAATAAAAGATAAGACCTGTCCCTCACAATTCTGTTTAACTTTCTTGTGATGCAGAATCACAAAACACACTATTTACACATTCTCTGCTGTAACTACATTCTATCATTTTTTCCCCATGAACATTATTTTTATTGGAGTATGACAACTTGCTAGATGAACACCAAACAAGAAACACTGCTGTTAATACAATGAGCTTTACATACATATGCTAACTCCAACTCCCAGTCTATAAAATTTTTGTCTGGCCTATTGAAAAAAAAAAATCCAAACTTGCAACCCTTACCAAACACTGTTTGGGACAGTTATTAGATAAAAACATGAAATATGTATTCCATACTTTTTGAGAAACACGGGTAGAGCAGGTTAGAATTGCAGTGAAAGGCACAGCAATAGATTTCTTAGTGTGCCTCTGCGTGGCCATAAGAGATAACATTGTATTACCATAGTTCTTTCATCTCTTTTTGGAAAAAGCAAAACTTAAGACCTTCAGAGAAAATAACATAGGTGCCGCCCCATTTCCTGAATTCATGTCACTGCTACACTTCACTCACCACTCTTTTGTAATAGAAATTAAGGACACAAAAAATAATCTGCCAACATACAAGAAAAAAAAAAAAAAGAAAAAACCAAACAAGAAAGAGAAGTTTAAAGTAAAAAGTTCTCCAGAAGTGTGTTTTTCCTAAAGTCTCAAGGCAGCCTTCACATCACCGGAGGGCACCACCACGCACATCCAGCGCACAAAGCGCAGCCTCTTGTGCTCTCTATTCTGTGCAGCAAACAACTGTAATGTAGGAAGAGCAGTCCATTTTCTCAAAATACTGTTAATACTGTTGTTACAAAGGTGACTCTTCCTCTTGAGCTGTTTTCCATTTGTACAATAGTTTTCCTCCCAAAGACGCTGTATCTATATCGTAGCTTTCCAAACTCTTGCTTTGCTGTCCCCTAGAAAGTTTCTAGAAAACCAGGCAGCCTGCAGTCTAGGGGAGCACATATACATGACCATGAAAACAAGGTCTTAGACATCACAAGATATCAGCAGGTAGGGTTTCTGACCTACCATGTCCTTTGCCAAAAAATGTCACAAATCTGTGAGCCTGTAATTTTGAACCAAACTAACCAGTAATTAATGCCTGACCAGATGAAAATTACTTAAAACTCACAACCACCTAGAGAGGCCTCAGCCGCACTAATACATTGCACTGATGGGTTTAAATTCAGCCTATGTGATCTGTTGTGTTAACAGCAGGGACAGTTTATTTGCAACAAACAAGATATAAACATGGTAAAAACCATCATCTTCTCTGCTGAGCTTCTCACTCTATTTTCCAGAGCAATTGTCTATATGTGTGCACGCGGTCTTAAATGTAAGGAAAGGATTTTAAAAGCAGTATTACCAAACAGTATTAGGCTGTGGTTTTGTGAGGTTTTTTGCCTTTTTTTTTTCCTTTTGATCATCTATATATATTGCAGCTAAAGCAGACATACAGCTATCCTTAGCTTACTTCACAGCAGGCTTCCTATGTGCTAACATCTTTTTACTGATGGAAACAACAACATACCCCACTGTGCTCTCAAGGAGGCTACAAGGTCATTAATTACCCCACGAGAAGTAGCTGGCATTTGAGATCTTGATGTTTTTAAAAAGTGCTATTTGCTTTAGCATTACTTGCTCTACCCAATGTCAACACACCCAGCATTCACCGAAAACCTGTTTGCCTACACTGTAGCACCACTCAGAAGCACAGAGATCAAATTCACTTACGTGCACTCCTCCACACTGGTCTCACCTATACTGGAAAAAAGCAGGGAATTCAGGCATGGGTGGAAGTTTGAGAAAGAGAAGGAACTCAGATCACCTGCACACAGAAAGTTTAGAGAAGGCAAAGAAAACAGGTTCCAGATGCTGGATCCTTTTAAGTTTTTTTAAAGCTGGAGTAAAGCATTTATTCATAAAGATAGTAAGATACCACACACTATACATCAGCAGTGACACAGCTGCTGTCACAGAACATCACTTGTGGACAGATAAGGTGGAAGGACACAAACGTGCTCACCGTGCAAACAGAGGTTTCATCCCCAGTCTTTACTCTGTTCCGAGCCAAAAGCTGCTCCAAGAGGCTGATTCTGTGCAGCAGCCAGGAAAATGCCAGCAGCAGCTCCCGACTACCCGCTGAGCCGTCAGAGGGGAGCCGATAGAGTTCTAGCCTGCCATAGCCATGGTACCACAATGCTGACTTTACGAACCTAATTTGGTTATCTGAAAAGAAGAAAACAATTAGGAATAACACACTGCACTACTCAATGCATTTACCCATTCAGTTCCAGAAACTGCTGCCTCCTCTGAAAGCAAGATTTTTAATCAAGCCTAAGATTAGTGGAGGACAGTGGAGACTACAGTCTTTATCAACAACTGGTAAAAGGACAGGAGTTAAAAGCCTTCCTTGTGATGCCCCATTCTGATCTACAGGAACTACTGCTAAGGGAAAAGAAGACATTAAAAGTTGAGGTCAAGGCCAGCAATGGCCTCTGGGAGATTAACAATGGCAAAAAAGGTAAATAGCCATCCCCACTATAACAGGACTCCAATTCACCAATTCATTTTTTATGAGCCACCAAGCATGCTATGAATTAGTAAACACTGAGTAACTTTACTCCTGAATGAAACTGGAATTTAGAGATAGGAGTTTCACAGCCTGCTGCAAATCTCTGAGCACCAGTGAACAGGCAGAGATAATGCAGCACACCACACTGCATACCAGACCACATGGACTATTTAATTCTCAGGAATGCTCTGATCCATATTCCTTCACACCAGCAAATGTTACCTGACAGCTACAAGACAGGCACTACAGAACTGTAAAATACTGAGGGAACACAGAGAAAATTATTTAAAAAGCTTCTAACCAGTAAGCCTCAGCTCTGTACTAAGTCAAAACTATAATAAAGAACGTAATTAGGGGGCACAATGGTAAACAGTACATCCTGGGGAAGAAGCAGCAGTTGTTTTAAAAGGAAGTGCTGCTCAAAAAGCTACTAGAGTTCTGTAAAGGCAAAACCAGGCAAGTGATTAAGGAAGATTCAACCAATGCAAATCATTTAGACTTCCCAGTGGGATTCAACTAGCACAAAGAAACTAAGCCACTGTGGTGGAGGGAGAGGGAAGGCCCTTGAATCAATGACAAGTGCCTAGCAGACAAGAACCAGAGGGTAGGAACAAACGGTGGTTTCACATGAGGGCTCTGTGCTAAGCACTTGCTGTCCAACCAGCTCAAAATGACACACAGACAATGTGATAGTGACAGAAAATTTGGTGCCGATGTGAGATTACTCAGTAGTAAGGAATGCAGGCAGATTGTGAAGGATTGCAGAACCTAAGCAGCCTAAGCTTTAAAATGACAGGTAAAATTCTTTTTCAGAAAAAAATGAAAAATGATGCACACAAGGGAAAAAACAATCCTGACTTTACTGACATAGCAATGGGCTTGGAGCTGACCACTGGACTCAGGAACACAATCTTAGATGATAAGATTTTTCATGACAATATTACACTTGGTTCTCATATGCATCCAAAAGCAAACTGAAGGTGAGAAACCTAGAAAGGAAACTAACAGAACACAGGAAACAAAATTATATTGTTGTCTATATCCCCACTGTGACCCCACATCTCAAATTCAAAGTGTTATTTTATTTCTTCGGTCCCAAAAAGGCTACAGAAGACTTGGAAAAAAACAAAGAGAAAGGACAAGTATGATCGCAGTTACAGAACAGTTTCATTGTAAGAACTGATGACGTACGCCAAGATGACTGAGAATGGATATGACAAAACTGTTTAAAGCCATGAGTGCTGTGGAATGGGTGAACAGGGAATAATTTGTTTGCACGACATTCAATACAAGAACTGTGAGCCACCAGAGTTGGCAAGCATGTGAGTCAAAACAAGTTAAAGAGATGTTCTTCAGGCATACAGCAAAGTTCTGTAATTTCTGGCCACGGGACACTATGGACACTGAGAGTTACACAGGCTCAAGGAGAAAACAGATTTACAGAAGAGTTCATGGAAGCTTATGAAATACAAAGATATCCTCTCTGGTTTGGGAAGTCCAAGATGTAAATTACTGGAGGCTGAAAGAATACTCCCCTGAAAGCATCCTTCTATATTTGCTCTTTCTTTTCCCCTGGGCATCCATTTTGACAGCTGCCACAGCTGGATGAAGCTAGACGAACCTTCAGTTTGATCCAGTTTAGGCATTCTTACAAAGCAAGGAAGAAAGCTGTTCCCCTTTTCCAGCGTAATGCTTCAGTATCTCTGTAGAGTTTCATAAAACAGGTACACACTCACACACACAAAAAATAACAGGAAGTACAAACCTCGTACAATCAGGAATTGTCACTGCTCTCCTTAATCAACATACCAATTCATTACATTACATACTCATTTGCCTCCTCCTTGCCACTTGTGGTAAAAACATCCCTTAGCATCGACACATATCGTAATCTTTCTTTGTCTGGCATCGACTGCTGCAGCTCAAAAACCACATAATGACCAACTTCAAAACAAAAAAAAACCAAGAGAAAAATCCTGTTGCTCTCAAAAGGAATTTGTTAATTACAAGACTCTCACAGTGAAGAGTGGTTGATTTCACTTGATTTGCAAAATGCTAAAGGAGTCTTATCCACCAAAAGTAATACAAAGCCAAGACACAGGGAGGAGCTATAAGCTGACCTATGCTAGTAACCCTATAGGAGCAGTACATTGCTACAGCTCTGCTGAGGCTGGAAGAAGATGGTAGTCCTAAAGAGCCACCAAGCCCTTTGCACCTTGACAAACCAGAGGAAGGTATATTGTTTGCACTGTTTGACCAACTTCAGGATTTAGAGAAACAAGACTGCAGATCCCTAAGGAGATATGCCTACTTCCAGAGTGCTCCTCAGTCCAAATACAGAGCTGAAACTGTTACAGAGATTACTACACATCTTCAGCAGCAGGAGCAGGAATACATGATTGGCCACGTGACAGCTACAAATGAATTCCTGACAAAGACATTAACCATGACTGAATAACAAAAAACAAGATCAGAAGCATGATTAAGCAGGTGACATGATGGTGCAAAGCTACTGATTTTTTGCAGGACTAGTGTTTTGCATAGCAAAGCTTCTGCAGAGACACATGACAGTTGGACAACTGGTTTTTAACCTAGCTTGTTTTCTGCATTAAAGACACAAAAAGGAAACACAAACACCTAAATCACTCCGTTTGCTCTTTTTGCAGAACCTGTGAATGTAAAAACAAGCAGCTTCCCTTCACGATGCCAGGGTGGCAGAAACACTTATGATTTGCTAAAAATCTTGCTGCAGATATGCACTCCAATCCCTCATGCACAGGGGGAGCACTCAGAGATTATCTCTAACATTAGAGATTTTATTTTGATGACTCTTGAACATTCTCACATGAGCTAGGTTTTCCTGTTGCCCTTTCCTTTTCTTTGTGCATTTGTCAAGAAAGGAACAGGTAAAGGCAGAAATACTCCAAAAGGAAGGAAGATCAGTACGTACTTTCCTCCTTTTTCAAAGCAAACAAGCATCACATGCTGCCATCTGCAGTTCAGGCAGCTCCCCAAGAAATCACATATCAAAGAGAAGGAATAGAGAGCAAGCCAGGTTGGTTTTTTTTCCTTTATCACCGTTTTCCTTCTCTGAAATACCACTCAGGACCAGAGCCACCAAGGCACTTCATCACCTGAATTTCTGTGTTGCTCTGGCCCTTTATCTCCCCCTGTTTTATCACTCCCTCTGCAACACATTGCCCTCACATAAGAGGGTACGATTGGTGTATCAGGCAGGCATTGTGGGTGAACGGTCAAAGCACGGATCTGGAACTGGGGCTCAAAGAGCCTTTCCATGGTTTTCTTCATCTCTACAGTGCTCTGCTTACAAGGAAACAGTGCTCAGATAAACAGCAGTAGAGGCTATTAAGTACCCAAGACCAAGATGGACTCCTCTGTAATGTGCAGCTGAGAGAGGAAAAACCATCACTCAGATAGCAGATAACACCAGTCACTCAAACACCTCCTCTTTGAGAACGTCTTCTTACGGCATTTCATTAGGATTAGGCAATTCACAGAGAAAGACCCACACAGTCCTTCCCACTAATCCCCTTCTGCATGCACATTATTTATAAAAATACGTTCAGCACGTAAGATCAAGCTGTGGATGAACCTCAGGGTTCAGATCTCTTAAAACTATACTCAAGCTGTGCTTTTCTGCTTTATGAATCCTGCAGGATACTTTCAGTGAATTACAACATGATATTCAAATAAGGGTTATGCATTAGCCTGGCAGGCTAAGATGGAAAGGAGCTAAATCAAGTACAAGAACAGACACAGATACATTACTTCACGCACTCAGGCAAGAAACACCTGCATAGGTAGTGGTGTTATGGGAAACTACTGCTGCAGAAGAACATTTTCTGCTTCATTTGTCAAACAAACAAAAATATATTGCAGCTCCAGTCCTCTTTCCCATCCTATAAAAAAAATGAATTGCGACTCCAGAAAAGAAACATTTCCTCCAACTATCTAAATGCGTGTTGCAGTGCTACCTAGTGCGGTTGTTAGGTTGTTAACCAAGTCTATCAGCTCTCGGCCTCTGTGAAGAAAGAGCAGCATGAAAACCACTAATCATGACTTCATCAGAAAGGTTATGCCCAGAGTACTATTACACAGCTTACTTTGACTCGTACTCAACTGACGAGAGACCCGTTGTTCTGACATGTTTAAGGGGCTGGAGTGTATTAATGGCTTCCCACCAAAGTTTACAGCAAGTGTTTTTTATGGTGTGAGGAAAAAATTCTTCCAGAATGAGAAACCAAAAGAGCCATTTGCAGAATTTTACAACCACTGACTGGCACGCGTCAGTGGCTTTTCTAGGGTTTGGGTTTGTTTTTTTTTTCAACACCACAATAGTTCCTACATTTTAAAATATCAAATTGTGTGGATTTTTTTAATATGTGATTTTTCAAACATTTTATTTTCTACTAGCTAGGCAATAAAATACATCAAGCATTTAAAAACATGATGCAGAAAGTTTTTCTAAACAATATCACAACCATAACAAGGGAAAGACTAGTAGCTGTTCTGTTCAAAGCAAATTTAACGTCATTGAAAATTCACCTATATGACAAGATCAGACCCAAAACTGACTAATGAAAAGTACTAACTTGAAACAGAAATACACACTGCAATGGCAATTTTGAAAGTCACTTGATAAAAAGGACTTCCCAGATCAAGGAAAAGTTTTCTGGAAAAATCTGTCCTTTTTCATGGGCAAACACTGTAAGAGCATTCTGTCCTTGCAATACACTGCTTTCTAGCACCTCACAACTGCAAATGGCCCAACATCTGGAATACAGTCCTTGAAATGTAGGTCTCGCTCTACAGAGTAGTGAGAAGAACCACTGTGACCCCAACACCACACGCAGACTACAAGCCAAAGCTCAGTGTTTCCTTTGGAAGAACTTTTAGCCTAAAAAAAAAGGAAGGGTACCAGACCATTTGAGTACAGGTTCTCTTTGCCAGACAGCTGTTCCTCTGCCTATGCACACAGTAACCCTCATACTGAAGGAGTCTTCACAGCCTTCCTCTGGAATCTGGCAACTGCTGCTCTCCTTGTTTAGCCAAGAGAACTAAGAGGCTGCAGAAAAACAGCAAAGAAAGGAACGCCTGATCCATGGACTAAAGCAGTAGACATGGATTAGAGGAATTCGTTTCAATTCTTTGTGGTGCGACAGGATCCTGTGCAAACCTGAGAAAGTTATTTAGTCCCTATGCCCAAGGCTTCCACTTCATTTCCATGAAATAAATACATGAAAAACCATAAGTGATCCGGAGCACAGAGAAGACAGACAGTAAAATATTGATTGTGTTTCACAGCAGACAACTCATTCACTTGGCCAAGCAAAGATAATCAGTGTAATCTGAAAAACTGAATGGCTATCCAACCTGAGTTTCAGCTTCAATCACTGAGTTGAGACTAAACAAGTTTCTTAAAAAGCAGCTCAGCAGTTTTGAGCAGAACCACACGTTCCTATCTTGCCATCTACCAGCAGAGGCTGGGTTTGCTCTCTCTAGAGCCAGTAACCTGCCACACGCACATGGAAATCCTGTCTCCAAATGCTACAAGCAGTTAGCGTGGGAGCAGCCAGGATTCAATGAGGCAGCACTTGTGCAGGACCACTTCAAAGCAGCTGTAGGACACAGCCAATAAATTGAGTTACCATACACAGCAGATTGTGGATGAGTAGAAAAGCAAAAACAGCTGAACAAAAAATAGCAGTCCTGTGAGTAACACAGAACCATGCTGATTTCCTGCTGAGCTACCAGCAAAACTATGCTGGTATTGCTCCACCCTCCTTGAGAGATATCATCCACAACGCTTAGCCATTTTTAACTCTGTTTACAGAGCCATCAGATTCCCAGCTCTTCAGGGGCTAAAACAATGTTGCTTAGGTTTTTTGTTTTCAAGGGCAAAAGTGGATTTTAAGTGGTTTTGGTCTGAGGAGACCTCTATCCATCACAGACAATCCCATTCTCAAAACTTCCTTTGACAATGAAAGGGCTCTAGATAGACATCTTTCAAGAGAGAAGTCTAAGGAGTGGTATCGTACTTGCAATAACATACATTTAAGAAGTAAATAGTGCTCTGTCATTGTGAGAAGCCAACATGCATTCAGCTTCTCTCTGGAAGAGTGGCCCTGTCCATAGAGATATTCACACACAGTTTTTGTTTTGTCTAGAACTTCAATCCAAAACTTTATGGTTCATAAGCCCTGACATAGGACTTGATAGAAAATTAACCACAGAATCATGCATCATATGTGGAATGGGAAAAGAAGGAATCAAAGGAAAAACAAATCCGTTTCTGTAATTATCTCTGCAGATGCTGAGAACACGTAAGATCATTGCAGAGATTTAGCTGCAGTAAAATGTCAAAGGGAAGGAAGAGCCCCTAGCAGATGCAAGAACATCCCGGTTTCCTGGACAAAGCAAGCCAAAGAGGAGTAAACCTGCCTGCACAGCTCTGATGCAACAGTAAGTTGGTGGCAAAAGTATTCCAAATGGAGCATTCCTGACAGGGTGCAAGGAGCCAAAGTAAAAATGCTACAAAACTAGTCCCAGTATTTCCCTGAGACAGACAGAAATCGCACAGTCAGCCAGACTGACTAGGTTACCTATGGCATCAGACTCGGTCCACTTGCCTCTGTGGATTTGTTTCAGAAGGGAGTAGAGCAGCCTCCATAAATCCAGGCTCTGCAAAAGAAAAAGAGGGGTGGGGGGAGATCAGCAGGCAAAATATCTGCCATATATTTAGTCTTAATTAGGCAATTAAACCCATATCTGAGCATCAGTTGTTACATGGATGAACACACCTGCATCCTGTTGAATCAGGCAGGTTCACGTATTAGCTGTCTTACAAACACTACCTACAGTAAGGTGCACTCAAAAAGAGAAGGGCTACTAATGCTGGCTGCACAGCAAGACCCAGCACTTCTGCTTTGAGACACAGGCACACAGGAGCACGGCTTCCAAAACATCTGCTCCGATATAACCACATATCACAGAATCACAGAACAGTAGGAGTTGGAAGGGACCTCTAGAGACCTTCGAGTCCAATCCCCCTGATAAAGCAGGTTCACCTGCAGCAGATTGCACAGGATCGCTTCCAGGTGCATTTTGAATATTGCCAGAGAACACAACTCCACAACCTCTCTGGGCAGCCTGTTTCAGTGCTCTGTCATCCTCAAAATAAAGAAATTTTTCCTCATGTTCAGATGGAACTTCCTGTGTTGCAGTCTGTGCCCGTTGCCCCTTGTCCTGTTGCTGGGCACCACCGAAAACAGTCTGGCCCCATCCTCTTGACACTCACCCTTTAGATATTTCTAAGCTTTGATAAGATCCCCTCTCAATCTTCTTTTCTCCGGGCTAAACAGACCCAGGTCTCTCAGCCTCTCCTCATAAAAGATGCTCTAGTCCCCTGATCATCTTCCTAGCCCTCTGCTGGACTCTCTCCAGTAGTTCCTGGTCTTTCTTCAACTGGGGAGCCCAGAATTGGACACAGCACTCCAGATGTGGCCTCACTGGGGCAGAGTAGAGGGGGAGGATAACCTCCCTTGACCTGCTGGCCACGCTCTTTTTAATGCACCCCAGGATACCAGTGGCCTTCTTGACCACAAGGGCACATTGCTGCCTCATGGTCAACTTGTCCACCAGGACTCCCAGGTCCCTCTCTGCAGAGCTGCTTTCCAGCAGGTCAACTCCTAACCTGTACTGGTGCATGGGGTTATTTCTCCCAAGGTACAGGACCCTACGCTTGCCCTTGTTGAACTTCATTAGGTTCCTCTCCACCCAACTCTCTAGCTTGTCCAAGCCTCGCTGAATGGCAGCACAGCCTTCTGGTGTGACAGCCACTCCTCTCAGTTTTGTGTCATCAGCAAACTTGATGAGGGTACACTCTGTCCCCTCATCCAGGTCATTGATGAATATGTCGAACAAGACTGGACCCAGTACTGGCCCCTGGGGAACACCACTTGTTACAGACCTCCAGCTAGACTCTACGCCACTGATCACAACCCTCTGAGCTTTGCCATTCAGCCAGTTCTCAATCCATCCCACTGTCCACTCATCCAACCCACACTTCCTAAGCTTACCTAAGAGGATGTGATGGAAGACCATGTCAAAAACCTTGCTGAAGTTGAGGCAGACAACTTCCACTGCCCTCCCCTCATCTACCCAGCCAGTCATACCATCATAGAAGGCTATCAGATTGGTCAAGCACGATTGGTGAATCCATGTTGACCACTCCCGATAACCTTCTTTTCCTCCACATGCTTAGAGATGACATTCAGAATGAGCTGTTCCATCACCTTTCCAGGGATGGAAGTGAGACTGACTGGCTTGTTGTTTCCTGAGTCCTCCTTCTTGCCCTTTTTGAAGACTGGAGTGACATTGGCTTTCCTCCCATCCTCAGGCACCTCTCCTGTTCTCCATGACCTTTCAAAGGCTTAACAATAACATCTGCCAGCTCCCTCAGCACTCGTGGGTGCATCCTATCAGGGCCCACGGATTTGTGGGTGTCAAATTTGCCTAAATGACAATATGGCACAACTCACCCATAGCCAAACAAGCACTTGAAGACGCTGAGAAGATCTGACCATGATAGTATCAAAAACACACAAACAAGAGGCAACACACAATAAGTGGGAACTCAAAATCACTTCTTGGCCACACAAGGACAGCATGCTGACAAACTGAAACAGTGATTCTTACAGTTGGAATTTCAGTCAACACTCATAAAATGCTTAAAATAGCTAACTGAGCAAGTGGAGCACCCTGTGTGTGAGCTGGAGGCCTCACAAGCATCACCCCATAAAGTCCCGAAGGACAAAGACCCAAGGCGGCATACAGTAAAGGGAAGCCAACCTCAGGTGAAATACCAAGCTTTAAGTTAACGCCACCAGAAAATAAAGCCCTTTCAAGAGCAGCGAGCTTGCAGAGAGTCGCACGAGGCAGGCAGTGCCGGCTGGGGCCCACACAGAGGTCTCACCACCCAGGCCCTGACCCCACAGAGCTGCCCCTGCCCCCGGGCCCAGTCCCCCTTGGGTGTCCCCGTCCCCCTCCACTCGGGACCAGGCCCCGCACGGGGATCCCTGCCCGCCCACAGAGGCGCCTCCCCGACCCTGCGCCGCCAGGAGGGCGCGGAGGAAGAGGAGGGGGCGTCGCTAGGCAACAGCGGGGGCCGCCGGCGAAGGCCGCCCCGGGGGCGGCCCGCGCTCACCGCCTGCGGCCGGTCGAACCTGGCGCGGCGGAGGCTGTCGGGGGCGGGC
>VUYV01000054.1:1499697-1548851 GCA_008711295.1 Anarhynchus alexandrinus
CCCCCTCCCGCCCTTTCCGCTGAGCCCGCCCGCTGCGGCGCCCCCTGGCGGCTGGGAGGGAGCCCGGCCCCGCCGGCCCCTGCGCCGCGTGGGGGCGACACGCGTGGGCCGCCTCCCGAGGGCGGGAGCGGCGCGGCAGCGCCCGGCCGGGTGTGCCACGGCCTTTCTCCCTGGCTCCTCATAGCTCACTGGTCTTCCCGTTATTTATACTCATGGCTTAGGGCAGAGAACTCGCTGCTTGCCTCCCCTGGGAAGTGACCCGAGTGGGAAGCGCCCAGGGGACACGTGCAGGGCCCTTTTTGCCACCTGCGTGAGCCACGGACACGTCTCCCACCCAGCCGAAAACCCCGAGTGAGCCCTGTGAGCTGCCCCCACCCTTCCTGGCTGAAAGAGTTGCTGCAAAACCCCACGTCGGCTTTTCTAAAAACATGATTCTGCTGCCTTCAGACCAAGAAAATTCGGGATGTTGGCCGAGTGGGTTTTGGCAGCAGGGGATCGGCTCCAATCGCCAGCTCTGACACCCGGCTTCCCACCCTCCTCTCAGTTCAAAGGGGTGCAATGCAGGCGGCTCCGGTCCCCAAGCATATAAGCTCTTAATTGAAGTGTTCCCAGGGATTCATCCTCGGAGAGGTGGAGGGAGGGTGGCGGGGCAGAAACAGTTCTGCCATTTGGGACACAGCCTGAGTCGCTGAGATGACAAGTCTGCCTCTTGGCTGGAGTTTACGTGGCCGAGACCCGGCCCTGAGATGGATTCCCGCGGTGGGCAGTACAGTGGGACCACCACCAGTGCGTGCCAAGGAGACTGGTCCACTCCACCAGCACAGCAGGGATCCTCCCGAGTCAGGGCTGCCTCTGCTTGTACATAAGACCTGCTCAAAACCTCCACTAATGGTTTCCTGGCCAATCAACCAGTTCATAGCCCATTTAACGTGCTGTCTATGGATCTAGCACGATGCTTTTCCCTTTTTTTCCCATCTGAACACCATGAAACAACATGTGAAATTCCTTCCAGCTACAGAATGGCCTCTCGCAGCCAAACGTCTGCTCGCAATGAGGAGAGAAACCGCGTTGGTCCGACGAGACCTTCAGCAAAGCCCGCTTGCTAACGTGAACTGCGTTTGCACTCTTTCCCTCTGGTTGCCGCCTCTCCTGCCTCCCACCCCTGTGCCGGGGAGCACGGCCCTTTCCGACGCCGAGCACCACATTAGTGCTCTCCCAGTCCCGTGGATCCTGGCTGCTGCTCCAGCCGGCCCTGAAAGGACCCCTGGGTGTGAGTTATCCAGGCTTAAGGATTTTTAAAATATCTTCTCTAGCAGCTGTTGTCTCACATCCTCTTTCTTTCCTAATGGCCTGGAAAGCATTTTCCTTATCCCTCATCCAGCTCTAGCTCAGCAATCTCTATCCAGTTCTTCTCTCTCCTTCCTAGCAAGTTTGGCATCTCCATACAGTTCCTTGCCTCTGGTTCCCAACAGCCCACAAAGTCCTTTTCTATTGCTCAGAGCCTTATCAGACCTGGATAATCCTCTGCTGTCTTTGGCATCCTTCTCGGCTTTCCATACCTTGCTGCTATCGGGTGCTGTCTGGTCCCTCCGTGACACATCGCTTGTCTATTTTCCCGTCCCTGCTGCAGTCTCCAGGCAGGAGGACCTTCAGCTGGAGCCAATTTCCTGTGTTTTCTTGACCACTCCATAAACCCTGCTCAAAGCCATCCCTGTCCCCACACACATTCCTCTGTCTAGGCCTTTCCTCCCCGGGGCAGCTGCCTGCTTTGCCGCTGTCGAGAAAAGGGCTCTCCTGCAGCACCCATCGCATGCACCAGTGGGTGGTCCTGCCCATCACCCCCCCCTCTGGGATCCTGTCCCCCAGCCAACACACCAGTCCCCCAGCCAGCGAGCATCATCACCCAGCGTGAGAGCGGCAGCTGGGATGCACGCCATCCCGGCATGCCGAAAGCCCCCATGCCGCCTTTCCATCCCGCTGGCTGGACCAGCCCCACGGCGCCCTGGAGCCGGGTTGGCCGCCCTCCCCGTCCAGCGTTCCCTGGTCCCCCACCCCGCAGCTCCCCCGGCACGCAGCTCCGTGGGCGCAGCTGACACAAGGCGCCTGGTGCTGCGGAGGGCTGGCACCCGGCCATGGGCGAGTCGGACGCCAGGCGGCAAATCCCAGCCGCTCCGGCACGGCACGGCGCAGCGTGGGCTCGGTCCCGGCATGCGAGGCCCCACTTATCTCCTCTGCCGGCTGCCTGGGCAGTTTTCCCAGGGTGGGAGAAGCCGATGGGAAGGCGATGGTTTCCTGCTGTAGAGATGGACCTTGTGCTGTGGATAGATGAAGGAGGTGACAGTGTGACGGACCCGGCATCCTGTCCCAGCAGGGACGGCAATGCCACCCCACCGGGAGCAGAGCCCCCGCTGCATCCAGGCCACCCTCACCTCTGCCATCCCGAGCCCTGGTCCTGCAGGGACTGACAGATGCAAACGAGCGATGACCAGCTGACATCAGCACACCACTCTGATGTCACCGTGTGCACCTTTGATGTCAGAGGAGACCGGTGGAAGCCTCTAGGATCCTCTGTATGGCAGGGGGAGGCAGGACGAAGCTGCCTGGCCACTCCTCTGGGCCCCCCAGCTCTGCCCCGGGGCCGAGGCAGTTTTGGGAGGAGCTGAGCTGTGGGTTGCCCCAGCAGTGACAGCAGCCGTGGGGACCACAATGGGAAGGGAAGGTGCGGGTGGGTACTGAGAGGCCAGGGATGCTTCTCCTGGGGAGGGGTCACCGGCCTTTGCCCTCTCTCGGTTCCCTGGGCTCACACGATGCCGCGCAGCCACGCAGCCGCGCAGCCGGCCGTTTTCGGGTGCGATGTGTCAGCTGGGGTCATTTCCGCCCCGGGTGACTCAGCCGGGGCCGAGGGCGCCTGTTTGCACCCGCGCCATGGCAACCCGCCACCGCAGGCGGCCCCACTGTTTGCGGCCGTTGCCAGAGATGACGGGCCCCGTCCCATTGCCTCATGCAGATTGTATGCAATAACGGCAATCTCTGCTCGCTCCGGCAGCAGCACGGCTTCCTTATGTCACCTCGGCCCAGCCCTGCCAAGGGGAAGGTGTGAGCTCTCCTCCTGGGAAAACGACCCCTTTGGTCTTTTATTTTTATTTTTTTTATTATTTTTTTTTAATGCTTTTATTTCCATGAAGGCACAGACAGGAGCCAGCCTGTCTCCCGGCCAGGCTCCCGGGCCGTGCATCAGTACTTCCCACGCTCCACCGCCAGCACAGGGCAGCCAGAGCTCCTTTTTCTCCTCTCCTCTCCTCTCCTCTCCTCTCCTCTCCTCTCCTCTCCCCTCCCCTCCCCTCCCCTTCCCTCTGGCAGGTTGCAGCGATGCTCGGCCCCCCACTGCCTGGGGAAGGGTCGGGGATCACAGCTCCCACCGGGCACAGAGCAGCCCCAGCATCTGCTGGTGATGACCAGTTGTGGGCTCGTGTCTCCACCAGCTGAGCAGCCCTCCCTGGCTGGGGAGAGGATGGTGTCTTCCAGACCAGCCATGCTGGGGTCTCTGCTGATGGAGTCCAGCACACTCAGAGCAGCCATGGCAGGTTGCAAATAGGCATCTTCTTGCTGGAGAGCAACCATCTGCCTCCTGGCACCATCCTCGCTGGTGGGTGCAAGGGGTGCTGATATTGCTGGCATGGCCAGCACACCTTTAGCACGCTGGGTCGCATCATGTAGATCACTGGGTCCCCGAGACGGACTGTAATGGCTACACAAATAATGTAGTGCAGGTTTTCCTGGACACAGTGAATTAGTCTGCAATAGGCCTGTGTGGGGGCTGTAGCGCCAAAATTCAACGTCAGGTCCCAGCAGTTGGATGCTTAAGAGAGGCGTTGGTGTTTCGGGTCCTCTGATGGAGCATCTGCACTTTCAGTATGATAAGTGAATTGAGAAGGATTAGAAAAAAAAGATCTGAGGTCTTGCAATTCTCTGTTCTCAGGAATTTCACTCTTTCCTTTTTACTTAAATAGCCAAGTAGATGTTCCTCTGCACCGAGGGAAACTCCACCTGCCCTCTTCCCCCCTGGTCCTTTAACCCAAGACTCACTGAAGAAAGACAGGCTTCAGTGGGAAGTTCTTATACCTTCCTCCTTGGAAACTCTCCCTGTTTCCTTGAAAATAACACAAGAGGAGTAAAAGTAAAATGCAGCTCTAGCACTGGATGCCAACTTTTCTTCTCAGGCTCCTTGCTGGAGAAAGCCACCCAGGACCTGGCAAATGTCCCCAAGGCTCTTTGCACCCAGCTCCTCTCCAACACTGGATCATCAGCACTGGGGATGGGGTGATGGCCCATCCCCTTTTCTGCTTGCTCCCTGACTAAACCTCAGTCTCCAGTACCATGATTCATGGCCTTGTCTGCTTCTCGTTGCGCCCCTGGCCACCTCTCTTACCCAGAGCCCCTCTTGCCTTCAGTATCTTCAGCTGCTTCAGTATTTGCTTGAGGATATTGTTCCCCATCAGGAATGAGGTTTGACCCTCTCTTTGCCACCTCTGCAAAGCTGTTTCCGCTGGTGGGACGGGGCTTCCCCCACCCGCTGCTTTGCAGAGCTGGGCCGGGAAGTCCCGGCTCGCCGCGCGAGCGTGCAGAGCTCCTGCTGCCCGACATCAGCTGCACGGTCCCTCTTACCATTGCCTGGATAGGAAGGCAGATTTCTGAGGTTAGGAGATGGGCAGATGCTTTCTCGAGCTAAAAGATAGCAGAGCTCTTTGAGTTTGACACAAACCAACCTTAAATATACCCAGAGCAGTGGTGAGCTGGGTACCACCCAGTTACAGACCAGCTTTGTCCCCATGAGCCCCGCACAGCAGAGAGTAGGAACCCCTTGCAGCCGCATCCCCCATGCCGTGCTCCCCGTGCTCTGCCTGCGCCCTGCCTGTCCCTGAAGGGGACACAGCTTTATTTGCAGAAACACACTGGTGTCACCTCACTGTCCCTATCAGTGCTGGCAGGGGAGGGTCAGTGGCCCCACCAGCATCCCAGTGAGGCAGCACTGAACCAGACACACACCCCCCCGGCGGCTCCCCAGCACGTGTTAGCCCAGATGTGAGCTGCAGCTGGCTCCCGCCGCCACACTGGCAGGGCACAGCCCTGTCCCTGGGCTGTGGCTGCTGCTTTCACTAAGGACAGCCGTAGGGGAGCCATGCTGAGGGCAGCATGGCTGTAAGTCTTCCAGTAAGCTGTTCCCTTGCCAGCTGCGGGCTCAGGGACACATCTGTCCCCTGCTTCGGATTAAGCTCTGTCCTATCTGCGCTGGGAGGGAGACACAGGGCCAGGCGACCCACACCCACCCCCCTCCTGCCTGCACTCTGCCTTCGCTGGGGGCTGAAGCAACGTTCACACCTCTTATAGATCAGCTGAAGGACTCCTTAAATCCCCTTTCTGCCCCCTCTCTCCTTTTTTCTTCTATACAGAAAGCCACAGAGCCGGGGCGGGGAACAGCAGCAGTTTAGTTTCTGAACCCATTCTGTTTCCTGTCCTTTGCCAAAAACCTCTTCTGCTTCCCTACCCGGGGTGTTGGGGCTCGCCCGCACCCAGCTGCCGGAGGAACGGGTGATGTTGTTTGTGTTTTTTTTGTCACAGTGATGAAGTGTTTATAGCAACTATCGCTCCGCAATCCACAAACTTCACTGATCTCAACCCAAGCTTCCGAAATCATGGCAGAGGAAGCACAGCCCTTTCCTCCGGGGTCAGCAACGGTGGTGTTTCAGGTTGCCGAAGCGGGGGACCTTCATGCTGGGCATCACCATGCTGGAGATCACCCAACACCTTTTGCTGTCCCAGATGGGCACCTCGGGGCTGGGGCAGTGCCCTGACCCCACCTGCAATGGCAGCGACATCCCCGTGGCTGCTGGCTGGTGACAAGGAGGGACGTGGGGAGTGCCAGCCACCTCCTGAGGGTCTCCTCTGTGCCTCAAGAGTGGTGGGAGCACTTGGTACGGCACATCGAGCCGGCATCCCTCAGCTGCTCCCCCAAAAAGCTGGGATTGCCCTAAGCATCCTGCTCTTACCAGCTCCCCTGTTGCAGGAGCATCACAGCCGGGGCATCACCGCACTGGGAGGGGAGGGACTGTCCCTGCCCGTTCCCAGCTCCCACCGGGGCTCGAAGCCGAGAGCATCGCAGATGAGCTGCGCTGAAAGCCCTTCTGCCGCCTGTCTGTGCAGCTCCTGCTCCAGGCCACGGAGATTTACTGTTTGATGGAGAAAATATTGCGCCTGCTGACAGCCCACCTCCCCAGCGCGCCGGCCGCTGCCGAGCCTCGCTGCGCATCGGAGGGGAGCGCCTGGCTCGGGTGCGGATTTCCTATCCAAATGCGATACAGCTGTTTCTGCTTCCTCTCCAAAGACCAGAGCAAGTTGTAAAAAATCAATTTATCGTGTATTTTCTTTGACCAAGGCTCCTTGTGGATGTGACCCGTGCTTGAACCGCCCAACCTCACCAGCATCGAGGCTGGAGCAGGCAGAGAGCATGGCTTGTACAGGCACAGCGCTCGCAGGGGAGTATCCTGACAGACAGCAAGTCCTGGGGCTAAACACTCTCTCCGTGGGACTGCCTGTTGCAGGGCGGGTGGAGAAATAGGGCTGCCAGAAGGAGCTTTTGGGGAATCAATACCCAAGGGCTTGTCCCCAGAGCTTGCTTGAGGGACCCCAGGTTTTCACCCCCTCCGGGCACAGCGAGGCACCTGTGGGATCGGGTTTAGCTCCTTTGCAAGTTTCCTAAGGGTGTGCAGACCTGGCACACTTCCTACTACATCCCTCCGTGCACCCAGGGCAGGGACCGAAGCAAACGATGGCTCCAGGGCAGCACACGGTAAACAGCAACACATCATTGCCTCCTGCCCCAGCTGCGGCCACTGCCCACAGAAAGGGCTCTCAACTGGAGAACTGGGTGGCCCCAGCCTCTCCCCAGGCAGCACATTCCATACCTCTCACTGGTTCCCTGCTCGTCCCTTGTAGCCTGGCCCCTTGCACCCGGAATGAGCTCCTCCTGAAAAGTTTTGGTGTAGGGCCCTCTTGGAAAAGACCAGGAGCCCAATTCACCGGTCCCTTTCCCAGCTGGGACACACTTACACAAGCCCAGAGGATGACGAGGCTTGTGTTTGCCATTGTTTTTAAGGCTGAGGGTAAACACTATCCCACTGGCACGCTCAAGGCTGCTGAGATTATATCACCAGTTTGCTTTGAAGCCCCAGTTCGTAGAGGAAAGCCACGTCCCCAGTGCCCCAGGGGCGGGCTCGGCGCCAGCAGCAGTGCAGAGCAGGACTGTGTCTGGCTGGCCGGGAGCCGTGGGTGCTGGCATCCCCGGGAGGCTGCTGGCGAGGGCAGCGGTGGGGGTGGGAGGGCAGGGGGCCCTACCAGCCCTGGCTGGCTGGCTCGTGGTGGTGGCCGCGGAGCAATAGCCAAGGTTTGCCTTTGACACAGACGCCTGCGTTTGCTGGGTTAACTGGGTGGGAGGGGAGGCAGCGCCGGCTGGTCGGGTTTGTCACACTGGAGCGTGCTTGGTGGGTGCAGAGCCTTTTGGCACCAAGCACACTGGAAGTTTTAAGATGCTTATCGGATCGGGCTGCTTTTGACACTGAAGATTTTGACATTAGACATGTACCTCTGACCCCCGAGGGTTTTGGCCAAGTCCCAGTAAGGCCAGCGTGACAGTAAGACACAGAGCAGTCTCTAAGGAAATGCACACATAAACCGTAGACAAAAATATCCCAGTGTGTTATGAAGCACCTCTGAATATGTAAATGCGGTGGTTCAGGTTAGGGAAAGACATGGTTAAGAAACCGTTTTAGAAACATCCCTCAAGTCGACATCTTTTACATCTGTCAGTTCTGGTCTTCCAGTGGGGCGAAGAGGTTGAAACATGAAAAAGCAAAGCTCTCGCTTTGTAATACCACACCTCTGCTTTTCTTACCGAGGGAGGCTGGCTCTGCCTCGCCGGCAGCCTCCACCTTATCTGGCCTTTTTGTATGGCTGCTCAGAGCGAACACAGAAAGTACTAGGTTTTCCTGACGTGACAGTCAACCACCTCCCGGCGAGACACCTCTCTGCCCCAACTGAGGGCTGCCAAGTGCCGCCCCAGCTCCGGGAGCAAAGAGCTGGGGGCTGCCCAGGGGCATGGCTTTCCAGCAGGCGCTGCCAGGGGCTGGGACGCAGCCAGGAGGCCGTTGAGTGCTGGAGAGACCATGGGTCAGCAGTCTCGGGCCCTCGTCCAGCAGCACTGCGTGCCTCTGCCTTAACGCCATTACAGCCGCGGGCAACAAGAGGTGGCTCATGGCAGGAGCCACCACGCTCCAGGCTTCTGCAAATGTCACGACACAAGACCCAGCAAGGCCGTGGGTTGGGCAGGACCTTCTCCCTTGAACCCAGGAAGACCAAGCCCCTGGGCAAGCACCGACCTGACACCTACCACCCCTTTCCCTTGGGGCGCGCTCAGCCCACGGCACCCAAGGGCTGCTCCTTCCCGGCTTGGCTTGGGCAGCCATGGCCAGGACACCACGCACACCACGGGCAAAAGCACATGGAGCCATCACCGGGTGTGAGGCTCGATCCAGAGGCCACATGGAGTCCTTAAGCAAGTGGCGAGTGCTTTGCGAATGAGTCCCGCAGGACCCCCCCCTTACAGAGAGCACAACCGCTACGTGGGGAAAGCATCTTTTGGTCTGGGTTTATTAAAGACTGAGAATACAACTGCGGGCCCAGCCACGAGAGCTGGGTGCCAAAAGCAGGGCTGGGTTTTGGCTGGAAGGGTGTGGTCTCCTCTCCAGGCGGCCTTCAGCGATACCGGCCAAATTTCCTATCCGGCAGGGCGTCCCAACGCCCCCACCTCAGCAGTCCTCCATCTGGAGCGGAGCCCCTCTCCGCACCAGCCCCAGCCTCGGTTACTTATTGCTTTTAACGTGCTAATCTAGTACAGAAGTGAATTAAAAACAAAACTGCATGTCTGTCGCGGTGCGTTTGTGCTGTCTTCGGGCTGTGCTGGGAACATTGGCCATCGGACCTGGAGAGGGATGCAAGAGAGGGGCGGATGAAGTCAGGCTGGGCTGGCAGCCGAGACATCCTAGGGACAACGGTGCTCTGGGACAGACCCTGTCTTTGCCGACAGGCCACAAAGCAAACAGCCTTTGGCGTCCGCTGCCGGAGCTAAGTGGGTGCTGACGGTCACTTGGGGCTGGCGGAGAGGAGGAGCTGCCAACTGGCAGGTTGCTCCCGAGCACCGGCGTGAGGGCTGGAAGTCACAGCCAGCCCGGAGAGACGCCGCGGCACGCCTGCCTTCCACGCGTGTGCCTTGGGAGGGGGGACAGCCCCGGCCAGCCCGCGCAGCCGGAGGCAGGAGGGGAGCTCCGAGGGGAGGCACCAACCTGAGGTTTACTTGAACGTGTGGCTCTCGGCTCCTCCCCGGCCGAACCCTGGAGAGGAGACAGAACGGGGTCAGCATGGCCGCGGGACAGCGAGCGCACCGAAGGATGCACCTCACCAAGAGATGGGAACCCCGATGGCCCTTCTCCTCCATCCCACAGACCCAGCCACAGTGACCCTACCTTTGGGCCCGAACAAGGCGGCATAGCAGGGGTGGTTGCAGTAGGGCTTGCCATCATGCTGTGGGGAGAGAGAAAGAACATCAGCCCCGACTGTCCCCGACAGCTCTTCAGCTCCATCTCTGCCCATCCCATGACTCCTGCAGCCCCTAGCCGTGGGGGACAGGGACCTCCCGGGCAGCAAACCTCACCTCTGCATGGCCTCCAGACGTCAGGGTCTTGTTACACTTCTCGCATCTCAAGCAGGGCCGGTGCCAGTCCTTCCCCAGAGAAGTCACCTTCTCAGCTGCCACAGAAAGGAGGTGTGTTAGTTGACGCACTGAACGGGCACAAGAAGTCAGTTTTGGCAGGTTGGCCTCCCTGCCACCAACCCTAGAGAGGACATTTTTGGGCATTTTCTCAAGTCTATTTGTCCAGGACAGAGGCCACCACGTTTCAAATCAAGTGCTTGCTCTGCACACATATCACCATGCACATATCCAGGTACCTGGATCCAAAATTGCCCAGGGTGAACACCACCACGTCTGTGTGGATGGACCAACTTCTACCCATCTTCCAAAGATTTGGGGACCTCTCCCCTTCCAACATCATGAATTTCTCCCCAGCCACCTGGAGCCTAAGCGATCACGAGAGTTTGCAGGGGCAAAGGGGGGATGCTGGCGAGGACCAGGGAGGCAAAGCCATCGCCGTGCCCTGCCCCAACACAAACCAGTCCCCTCCAGCCGCTGGTGGCCTGGCCACAGCTCCGATTGTGCACACACCATGGCAAACCAGAGCGGAGCTGGAGCTTGGCCGGGGTTCAGGCGGCAGCAGAGGGGACAACGTGCTGTTTGCTAGGGCCAGGACGTGTTTATGGAGAACAGGGTGGCTTTTAATTGCAGCACAGCGGGGGAGGAGGGTATTTTCTGCAGACGCATGTGCTCTTCATATTGGCAGCTGCGCTCCTGGGGATTTATTAAGTGATAAAGCAGAGCTTTCCACAGGAACCCTATCCCAGCACTCTCCCCATGCCTGCAAAAGGAGGTCGAGCAATGGGACCGAGCCGCTGCTGGCAGCACGTGCCCCGGGGGGGCCCTCGGCAGCCTGAAGCACCTCTTCTTCGGAGTCCAAATACGTCCACAACAGCTTATGCAAGGAGCAAGCCGGCGGCTGCAGAGGTGGGAGTGGGGGCAGTGCCCAAATGTCACGAGGCAGCCCCGCTGCCACCCCCCAGCAGCACAAAGAGCCTCCTGTGCCCGCAGCCCAGCGGGGGCCGCAGCGTCCTCCCCCCCGGGCAGCCCCAGCAGCCCGAGCCTGTCCCGTGGTGGGGCCCTCCCATCCCAGGGTTTCTGGAAGGAGCTCAGCCTCCCCACCTCTTGCACAAGCATTTGCACCAACACTCAGGCAGGAGCTCTGCCAAGGCTCGCCGCAGCAGGGCCCCCTCCGGCTCTCGGCCGCTCAGGCGAGATTCCCTTGGAAAAGCTGGTGGTGGCCCTGCAAACCCCATCCCCAGTCCTCTCAGGGTCATCTCCTCCTCACCCCTGCTCTCTACAAACACGATTTGGCCGAAAGCAGCCCAAGTCACGCTCAAGCAGGACCGCCAGGCTCCAAGAACTTGCTGTCTCCTCTGCCAGCACTCCTCATCTCCAAGCACAGAAATCAGGCAGTGAGCTCAGTCCTCCAGCTGCTTTTGAACCCTCCTCAGCCTCTGCATCAACAGAGATGGTTTCGTAAGAGCAGCTTGATAAGCACAGGGCCAAACCCCTCCTTGGTCAAACGGCCCCGTCCCTGCGCCTCTGCGGCCGCACCTGCGGGCACGGCAAACCCAGCTGGCCCCGACTGGGATCAAAGCAGATCCACAGGGACACGGGAAGGGCAGACAGTGACACCAGCACCTTGGTAGCTCCTGGTGTCAAGCCACGTGGGTAAATGAGGTGCCCCAGGGTCCCTGGTTGCAGGAGGGAGCCACGAGCTGTATTGTGCCAAAACCCCACCTCAAAGCCTGGCTGCAAGCAGCAAGTTAAAGTTTAGGCGGAGATGTTTCCCAACCGCAGGAGCCACGTCCCCACCAGCCGTCCAGGCAGCACCCATGCTGGACTCAGCGCACCTCCCCAGGGTGGGCATCACTAACGGACACGGCTCTTTGGCAGGGCGAGGAGCCACTGTGTTTGAGCCTCCGATTTCTTTGGCAGAGCAAAAGTAGAAGTTGGGGTGCACACACAGGCAGAGCAGAAATAAGGTAGAGAGAGCAGAAGTCAGTGACAGCACTTGGGTCCCAGATCCCTAATCTCTAGTAAATTAAAAAGCAGGGAGTGCATATAAGCTGCTTCCAGCAAACCCCTTCCAGTTCAGTTAAACCAGGGAAGTGGGGAGCTCTGGTAGCCACAGCCTGGCTGTTCCAGCAGCTGCTGCCAGAAGGACAAGAGGCTCAAACCCTCCCAAATAACCTTGGGCAGGAGAGCAGGAGCACGGCACCAGAAGGTGCAGGAACCTGGAGTTTCGGGGCCCCAGTTTCGAGGGAGGACGTCTGCCTGAAGCCCAGCAGCAGACAGCAGCCCAAGAAGGCTCACGGCTAGCCGGCAATGGCGGCTTAAAAATAACACCCCGGGGCTGTCACCTCACTGTGCTAAACCACACAGGACAACGTGTGGGCAACCCACTGCCCCAGGAAAGTACCCAAGTGCAGGACTTGCCCTTGGGAAGGTGCTTGCTTGCCCACCCAGACTTTCAGAGCAGTGGGCTGCGCTGACCGGGCCTTTGGGCTCCAAACTGCCATGGAGCTGCGGGTGACGCTGGGAAGGAAATAGGGCTGAGCTTCCGTGCCGTGCCACGGCCCCGTGTGCAGGCTGGGGGTACCCGCTGCACCCCACACCGTGCTGCAAGGCACTTTCTCCTTGGGTGGATTTATAGGGCCACCCACCCGGGGCACCCCGGGGCACCCACGGCGCAGGAGTGCGCAACTTTGGGGCACCCCAAGAATTTGCGGTGCTGGGGTGCACAACATCGGGGCACCCAGGACCCGCGGCACCGGGGTGCCCCGGGGAGCCGCAGCACTGGGGTGTCCTGGGGACGCGAAGCCCAGTGGGGTACAGCATCGGGGGGCAGGGGGAGCACCCCGGCTTTAGCAGCCCGACAGCCCTGCGGTCCCCGCGGGGTGGAGGCGGCCGGGAAGGGAGCAGGAAGCCCTTACCGAAGTAGACCTCCTTCTGGCAGCGGGGGCACTTGGGCATGCTGTCGGCTGGGCTCGGCTCGGCTGGGCTGGACTGGGCTGGAGTGGGCTCGGGGCGCCGCTCGCTCCGGCTATGGGATGCTCCGCGGCGGCCCCGCCGGAGTCACTGCTCGGCCGCCCCGCCCCGCCCCGCCCAGATGTGCGGCTCCGCCCGCAGCTGGAGGCAGCCGCCCGCGGCACAGCCCCGCGGGGGCTCCCAGGGCGCGGTCCTGCACCCCCCTTGCATCCCGCACCCCTTTGCAGCCCTACACCCCCCCTGCAATCCCTCCACCTGCGCCCTCCGCGCCCTTTGCATCCTTGCAGCCCTACACCAGTTGCACCCTTCGCATCCTACACCCTTTGCACCCCTACATTGACTGTGCCCCTCGCCCCCTGTGCGCCCCCACACGCTGCAGCCCTGCACCCTCTGCACCCCAAGTCGCTGCGCCCTGGCTCCCTGCCGGCTCCCTGCCTGCTCCCTGCCCACGCTTGTGCTGTGCGGGTAGCCGAGAGCCCTGCTCTTAAGTGGGGCTGGAGATGTGATTGGCATCTGCCAATTAACCACGCTCCCATATAAAGTTTCACCCATATAAAGTTTCACGGGGCGCTGACCACCACAGCTCACCCCCTCCGAGCACAGATCTGTTTCTCCTAAGGGAGTGTAAAAGTCGACCCTCGGGCAGCATCTCCTGCCTGTGGGGAAGTTTGGGGTACGAGGTGAAGCAGGGGGGAGCTGTAGGGTTGCAACCGCCCCTCTTGCAGGAGCTCAGGACTGGCGTGGGTGCGGGACGTGGCTCGGCTCACCACGGAGAGCCAGCCCATCTGCATCGCTGACTGTTGTCATTTTATTAGGAGCGAGGACTTGCTGTTCCTTTGTGCTTGGCTGAGAAGGAAATGAAAAGCCTATCCAAAGGTCTGTTTTGTATGAAACAATCCTCCCCAGGGCACGTTGCTGCTCTGCAAAGGTCATGAGGGCTTGTGAAACCCAGCACCAGGACGCCTAGCGTCTGCCTCCCGAAATGCAGGGCACCCCTCGCCCTCCCGCCAGAGCAAACAGGGCCCTGCTGACACCGGAGCCCACCCGTGGGTGCAGGAGGAGAGGCGACAAGCTGTGCCCGGAGGCGCAGTTCATGGTTCAACTGGGATTGCTTTACGACCCAGACTGGCTCCAGCCTCTCTTCCCAGCGGGAGCCCTCATCCCGCTGATGCTCCCCACTGCCGCCTGTGGTCCCAGGGTCACCCCACCTGCCGGCAGCCCCACCGCAGGCTGGGGGAACACCTCCAGCACGCTGCTGCAAGGGGACTGCTGGGCTCAGCAGGATGGTCAGCAGTCTGCGCTGGCAGGGATGTCCCCTGGAAGCCCACTGCCAGCTCAGGCGTGAGTCATGCTGAGACAGTGCCTAACAGCATGGGAGGAGAGAGGTGTCCTGCAAAGGCTGCTCCTCCACCCTACCTCCTCCCTGTCCTTCCCGCCCCGAGGCACCGCACGCATGCAAGCACCGCATTTCAGCCACACCACGTCCCCCTGCACCGAGCCACAGCGCCCCACAAGCACCCAGCTGCATTGCCCAGGCCAGGACCCCCTCCCTGCACCACACAGGGTGCAGCTGGCACCCTGATGAAATATGGGGGACAGGGCATGTCCTCTCCCCTCTCTGGTGGCCCTGCTTCCCCTCCCGCATGATGCCAGGCTGCTTTGAGGCCACTGCCCGGCTTAGGACAGCCAGTCTTGGGCTGCACTCCCTTTTAAGGCAGGTTTTGTGCCGGCGGGCAGCTGAAAACTGGCCTCTCGCAGGTCTCCTCCAGCTGGCCCAGCCCTACGGCCGGTCCCTATGGACCGCTGAGCCTACAGCAGGAATGCTCCAGCCCATGGCCCCCACACAGCACCGTACGCCGACCGACCTGGCTGAAGCAGAGCCCAGCCACCCCCTCCCCTCGGTTCCCCCGTGCGCTTACCGGACACTGTTCACACACCAGAGCAGGCACAAAACCGGCGGCAGCTCTTCCAAAGCAGGCGCCGCCGAGCCGCACGCTGCTCTCTGCCAGCCCTGCCCGCACGGGGCTTTATGCCTGGCAGCCATCCCTCTGGTCCCCTCGGTTTAGCCCAGCCAGCCCCACTGCGGGGATGCCCACACCTTGGGCTACCCCCAGCCTGCTTCAGGAAGGGATGAGCTGAAGCGTGGTGTCGGCGCACGGCGCGCCGTGCAAAGCCTACGGGAATTACGGCGAGCCAGTATCAGGGTGAAGGTTGGCATCAGTCAGTAGCCCCAGTTTCTACGCCCCGCCAGGGCTATGCATGCATCCTGCTCATGGCCACCGCCCTGCTCTCATCCCATCGACGGTGGGCACGCACGGCAGTGGGGCAGCACAGCAAAGCCGTCTAGCAGAGGGCCCCTGGCAGGGAGGGAGGAAGGGCTGCAGGCGCTCCTGGAGTACGGCAGCACCTCGGGAGCCTGCGGGATGCGGCCTCTTGCTCATTTTACAGGGAGCGAGTCCATAAACACTCCTAATGCCAGCGTGTGAAAGCCATCAGCGCGCCATGGCGGGGAAGTAAACCGAGCCATTGCCGGCCCGTGCTGGAGGGAGCCAGCTGGAAACTCTGCGGCAGCCCGACATTGGGAGTCACCGCTCCTTTTGCCATCCAGGGTCCCCCCTGAGGGCCAAAACCATGCCACGACTGTCTGTGAGCTGTTTCGGAGTGGCAGCGAGCAGCGGCCAGTGCATCCCTCTGTGGCGGGACACTGCTCACAGCACCATGCCTGCACGGGCAAGGGCAGGCAGCGGGTGAGCTCCAGGGCTGGGCAGACATGGCTCCAGGGAGCAGCAGGAGATGGGCAGGGACGGTGTCTTCAGCTAAGCCAGGCCCCAGCCTGGGCACCACTTCAAAGCGAGGTTCATAGCCTGCCAGGGGGACAACCCAGCCAACACCACCGGAGAACAGCCTCCTCAGCAAACCACTTCGTTATCTTATCTGGGAACCTTGTTCCAGCTAATTTAACCATTAGAGCAGAGCACGCCTCAGCTGTCCGTGCCCTCTGATAAGAATCTGTGGGTGAGGCTCCATCCCAGAGCATCAGGCGTCAGCAACAGTCCTCGGAAAAACCTGGGCTGTCCCATTTGTTTGTTTGGGTGGCGTTGTTATGGCCAGGGTCCCCTCCCCAGTCCCTTAGCCAGCGCCAGCTTCCCCAGGTCCACCTGCGGCATATTTGGTGCAAGGTCCTCACGGTCCCCAAGGGACCCCCAAGAGTTTCCCAAGCTCTTGGGGCAGAGTTGCAAGGCGAGAGCTCCTGGGCATGCCGGAGCTGCGGGCGCACGGTTCCTGCCCCGATATCCCCCTCCAGCAACTTGGCCCCTGGTGATGACCCAAGTAATGACTGGAAAAGTCACCGGCATTTTAGCAGGCAGGGCGGGTAACATAAGCCGATTTGGGTTTGTTTTGCTAACACAGCAAGAAAAAAAAACCCAGCTATTTCCGCGTAGCAAAGCAGCCCATCTGCCAAGGCAGCAGCTCCCAGCTCCCCTCCTGCCCCCCTCTTGCTGGAGCAGCGCAGGGTCTCCCACGCTTCTCACGTCCCGGGGACAACAGGGAGACGATGCGCCCACTGGTGAAGGCACCACCCGTGGGCTGGTGGCACCCCGGTCCAGCGTTTTCCCAGCACTCGCACAACTGTGAGTCCTGCAAAATCTCTCCTCCCCCGGCCATATTTCAGCCTACGCTTGTGCGAGTCAAGGGGCTGCTCAGCCAAGACGATTTGTTGTAAAATATGCCCTACCCAGCTCAGCACGGGACTCTAATTTGACAAGAAAATTATAGGGTGGCTTCAAAAAAGCCCAGCAGAGGCTGGGAACCGGGGGGGGGGGGAGCTGCCAGACATGTGATCCCATCAAAAGGCCCGCGAGATGCCGGCGCCGCGGCGCTGCAAAGCGGCACGGGGTACCCCGCGGCGGGGGGTCGGTGCACCCCCCCACACGCACCCCCACTCGCCCTCCATCACCTCCGGATTTGCACGCGGCTAATCCCATTACCGGCCGGCCGGGAAAACAACAGCACGAAGGCGGCTGTCAGGGCAAATTACACCCTGAGGAAAAACTCTGGGGTACGTCTTCATAAAGCTGACAGGCGGCCGACGGCTGGAAGTAATTGGGAACAGGACGGCAGCGGGAAAGGCAGTGCGGGAACGTGGGGCTTGGGGAAAGGGCTCAGAAAGGGCCACCCTGGGGGATGCTGGCAGGGGAGCCCAGCACACCCACCAGCATGCCGCCACTGGTGCCGTAAAGCCCCAAATGGTTTGGGCCTGTGGAACACGAGGCTCGCTGCCGTGCCAAAAGCTGGGCTCGCTGCCCTCCGGGACGCGGTGCAGAGCCCGTCCCGCTGCGGACACGGGCGATCACACGGTTGTTTCTAGCAGAAATGGTAAAAACATTTCCAGCCCGGTTAAGGCAGTTGGCTGCCCGCAACCGTCGCTTGCCGGGTCAGCTCTCAAACCTCCCGAGCCAAGGGCGTGAATGATTATCACGCGGTTAATATTACACTGCGCGAGCAATAACAAACACGGGAGCCCCGGGGCCGGCTCCCGTCCCGGCGAGGCAGCGCCGCGCGGCACAGGGACGCGGTGAGCCCTGCTGCCCAGGCAGAGCCATGCTGGGGATGCCTCTGGGATTGCCATCCACAGGACAGAAGAGCGCAGTAGCCCTCACCCGCCGCTCCAACCCTTCCTAGTCCCAGCTACATGGAAAATCTCCTCTGATTTCATCCAGGCGCGGTTCCCTCAGCCTCCCCGCGTACGGTCTGGCCAAAGTCTCCGCTACCATCTGCTCTTCTCTGCAAGCTTTCCATTAGTGGCAGCCTGAGGAAACCTCCTGGCTAAATCCTGCCGGGGGAGGGTTTGGTGCATTTTCCTGGCATGGCCCCGGCTCTTTCTGTTGTGGCTAGCGAATCCCGCCAGGATCCTCGAGGAAGCAACGCCCGCTGCTTTGGGAAGCCGCCCAGCACCCGTGAGGCACATCTCCTCTGCCTTCCCCGGGGAGATGTACATCTGTGCTGGGGGCTGGTGGGGAGTGTGGGCACTGCTCAGGGACCACTGCCCATGGACCTCCTCTCCCCCAGCCCTGCCCTGGCGTGGGGCGCTCGTCCCGGCAGCGCCGCTTGCCCTGGGCTGGGTCCAGTTCTGTTGACACCACACCTTTTATTCCTGGTTAAAAATTCACCGGAGGCGAGGCAAAGGGGAAGGGGTGCAGAGGTGTCTGCTCTCTCTCTGGCAGCACGCCGCTCGGTGCCGTCACGCCATGGCGGCAGCGCAGGGAGGGGAGAGGGACGTGTCTGCTCCACTCTGCCTTACTCAAGCAAGACGGAGGGTCAAGACAGAGCAAGAGAGAGGAGAGCGAGAGGAGGAGCCGCAGGTTTGCACACTCATTAGCAGCGTGTACCATCCCACCAGCACAGGTATTGCTCCCCAGCAAGCAGCCCCGGGGCTCTCCAGGAGCCCCCACCGAGCCCCCAGGGTGGTCCCCGGGCTGCTCACCCCACCTGGTGATATAAAGGATGCTGCAGAGCCCAGCCTACATCCCAGGGAAGAGTTCCCTCACGGATGCCCCCAGGCAGCAGCAAGCCAGGGAAGATGCTGAGGGCCAGAGCCAGCACCATCCTGCCCGGTGCCGTGGCCGCAGCCTGCGCCAACGGCTCTCCCTGCGTGACAGCCCAGTGCGCTGCACTGGCAGGGGGGGTCACAGCCCAAATCCTCCTCTGCTTGGTTTCATGCTGTTCCTCCTCCTTCATCCCTGCCTGCTCTCCTGCACCCTCTCCAGTATTTACACCCAGTACTTTAACCTCCCCCCTGGGGCCGAGCCAAAGCCCCGGCCAAGCCAGGGAGAGCTGCGCCACTGACTTCAGGGAGTGTCGGAGCCGGTTCTTGGCCTTCATGGAAGCAAGCTGTGCTTACTGGGTCGCTTTTAATATCCCATCTTAAATCACATCTTCCAGCACTCCATCCCTTTTGGCTCCTACTTACTGACTTCCCAGCAAATGCTTTAAATGTGTCTTGCTTCGCTGCCCAGCTGTGCTGCTCCGGCCCCTGGCACATCGGAGCTGTGCTGGAGCCACAGCTGTGCCGTCCTGCCATCTCCCTGCGTTTTGGGAGCCCCTCCACACCGTGACAGTTGCATGTCTCTTTCCTGCATGGACTAGCTCAGATGTTGTAGCACAGGGCTGCCCTCGTCATTCCTACCCCCACCAAGTCCTTCCCTGGCATTTTCCACATGTGCAGCCTGCCCTGCATGTCTGGGACCAGCCTTTGGACAATCGCCGGTCCCTTTTCTGGGTCACTAATGACAGCGCAAGCGAAGCAGCCCCACTTCTGGTGGTCACGGGCGCCCTCAGCCTTCTGTTGAGAAACACCACTAGGTGACAATCCTGCTCCTCCTGCAGCTCAGGGATACCCAGGCTGGTACTCATCACCCAGGCTGGTACCCATCACCCGGACTGTCCTCAAAGCAGGTTGACCACCTGTGCATCGTGGCAGCTGGTGGGATCCCTGCCCTGCGCCCAGCGAGGAGCTGCAAGGCACGGCTCCCTGCTGAGCTCCGCTGGCTCCCAGAAAAGCTGGGAAACAGCAAGAGTAATTGCCCAGGACAAGTTTGCAGGGCTTGGGGGATTTCCAAGCAAAGCTGCATCCACTTTGTTCTCTATTTGCCTCCGTACCCTGGAGAGCATGTCTGTAATCACCAGAGCCCTCCAACTTTTTTATCCCACTAGCAAGTCCGAGCTGAAAAAAAAAAAAAAAAAATATTTGACATCCCCAAGGGGAAGGATGTTTTCCAAACCTCAAGTAAAGGAGCATTTTCAGCTCGCATAGGCCTCCCAAAAATAAATACAAAAATCCAACAAGGATCAGAGGCCAGAGCTGCCTTCTCTGCTCGTGCAAAGTGCCACTCGGCTGTGTCGGTGCCCCAGTCCCCGCACCCACTCGGCAGCGCAGGGACAGCCCCGACCCCTCAGCACGCACATGGATAACCACACGAGGGATCCCAAAGCCCTGCTACATCCTTCAGCTTCCTGGTCTTAGCTATCACCCTGTGGGTACCCACCGTACCTGGGGGCCACCTTCTGCCACGAGGGGTGCCCAGCCCCCCCTGCCACATCAGGGTGGGGGGAGAGCGAAGAGACATCACCCACCTGGAGCCTGAGCAGCCGCGTTGTTCCCTTTGGGGTAGCAGAAAGCTGTGATGCATGCAGGTTTCCCAGCAACCTCTTGTGCGGCAGAGCTGATTTTTGTCTATTTTTATTTTCATTGCATTCCCCCAATACAACTCTCATGGGGAAAAGAAAATGTAAGCAAAAAAAAAAAAAAGGAGGAAAAAAGAAGGAAAAAAAAGCCATCCCCAGACGAAAATAGGATGCTGTACCTTCCCCATATCCCTTCACACCCAGAACTAACCCAGGTACCAGCCACCGGGGCATCCCCTCCCACCACTCCTACCCCCAAAATGCCTTCTTCCCTTTCTCAAGACCACCGGCTTAAATAATCCCCAGCAGCCCTGCATCAGCTCCTTCCCATCCCACCATGCTCTCAGTCTCAGGTGAGGCTCCGGGTCCCCCCCTGCAGCGAGCATCCCACCTGGAGGGACTTGGGGGAGGGATCCAGCTGCTTGGCCCCCCATTGAGGGATCAGGGCCAGTGCCCCCAGTGAAGATGCTGCTAGGGCTGCTGGGCCAGGCTGGGTGCATGACATGGGACCAGGTGGGTGCTGGGGAGGGCGACTGACCTCCCCAAGCCACAGGCAGGGCGGTAGGGAGGAAAATCATCCCATCAGGGAAACTCCCCTGCTGCAGGGGATTGCTACAGGCTAGCAAAAAGGCTGGCATATTAAGCTCGTTAATTAATGATGGTAAATAAGGGTTGCCATGAGAGCTGGATTCGTGCCAAGGGCTTCACCGGCAGCTGCCCCAGGTCCCGGACAGGCGATGGGGACCTTCCGCCCCAGCACCACTGCTGCTACATGGGGTAAACCTGGCAAAGTTTGGCTGCGAGGGCCCAGCCCTCTGCCATGGGTCAGGGAAGGAGCTGGCAGAGTGACATCGCTCTGATTTCTGCAGCAGCCCTGTCCCTTAAAGCATCGGAGGGGTCAAGTCTCTATAGAAACCCCACCAAAACAGGAACACACACAGCCCATTCCCCGGCCCGGGAACCACGCTGCTGAGCCTTCTAGGCCTGGGAAAAGGCTGTATGCCGCTGGGATCGCTGCTGGGAGAGGGGAAACCAGCCGTTCCCGCGCCCGCTGCTCTGATGGCTGCCTGAGCCCGGAGGATGTCACCGCAGCTGAACGCTCCCCGCAGGCACGATGCACGGGCAGAGGCAGCGTTCCTGTTCTGCAGTTCCGCGTTTCCTAGCCGTGCCCGGGCAAGGAGCAAGGCCGAGGGCTGTGGCCAGCACCCGCCCACCCCTCTCTTGCACAGTGATGGAGCAGCTCCAGGGCTGAGACTGCTACAAGGATGCAAGACATTGCAAGGGCCACCAGGTCCCTGTTTAGTCCAGCAGACAGGGCCAGTGGGGTCCCTGCGTCCCCGAGTGGGGGGGGGGGCACAGCCAGCAGGCAGCCCAATGGGGCTCTTGCAAGAACCCACCAGAGGGGACAAGTCGGAGCAGCGGTTCCCAGAGCCGGTGTTTGCCTTGGCAGCCCCAGCCTCCGTGCCTCGCTTTCCAGACGCCGAGCTCCTAGGGGGAATAGCTGGATGTCTAAAACCAGGCCTGGCAGCAGGGCTGGTATCTGGCTGGGAACACGGCAGCTCCCAGGGGTTGGGGGGGGGGGGGGCTGTGCCCCGGCACTGCATTCCTGCCCCACTGCCGCCAGGTTGGGCATCCCACCAGCAGCCCCCCAGGCTGGGGGGAACAGTGTCCCCTGCTGCATTACACCCCTCTTAGTTTTCCACCTTGCAAAGCCAGGGAGGATCCCATCCCATCCCATCCCATCCCATCCCATCCGCAGGACCAGCACAGCCTCCTACAAGCCCACCCTGCTCACAGCCCAGGCAGCGGCCATGGCTTGTGCGGCACCAAGAGCAGCTCTGGCCTGGGCAGCTCGAGCTCATCTGGGGCGAAGGCTGCTCTGTCTTGTCCCAGGAGGAGCCAGCTGGGGCAGGACCGTAGCGGCGGGGTCCCCACACTGTCCTGGGACCGGAGGTATGCGGCGCAGCACACACAGATTCCCTCCCCGTCTCCCCCCAGAGCTGAGCCACACAACGCATCTCTCAAAACCTTTATTGTCAGCAAATAACAAAAGTCAGCCCCGCGGCGGCACGGGGAGCCTGGAGAGAGCGGGGTGCTGGTACCCCAGGACTCACCACCCTGGGGAGTCCCCTGCACCAGCCCCCTCCCCGGCCTCCTGGGCAGCAGCGGGGCTGGGCGTGCGTGGGGAGAGGGAGGAATAGGTGAGAATGGAGGGGGGGGCACGTGTCATTCTCCAAAGCGAGGGGCACATTTACAACTGCTTATAAATAAACAACAACAACGAGAAACCTCCGGCTCCGGGAAGCAGGTGGGCGTCCTGCCACCCAGCCGCCAGCCCAATGCGCTCTGCCGTCCACAGGCGGGGAGCACCCCACTCCCCCAAGGATGCGGCCGCAGGGTGACACCCCTCCCACCCCAGCATAGGCTCTGCCGCTGTGGGGGACCAGGGCCACCAACCCAAACCAGCCGGCAGAGCAGATCTGGCACCTGCCCAGGTGCACGTACAGGGATGCCCCAGGGGTGCAAGGATGGGGATGCGGGGACGTGCCAGACCCTGTGACCCCAATGGTGGCTGGGGTCAGCCACAGGCTCTGGGGAGAGCACGAGCCAGGGCACGGAGCCCAGGAAGGGCCAGGAGAAGGGCAGTGCTGCCAGATGGGCCAGAGCCCTCAGGGGACACACACGTCCCCAGCAGCTGGCCAGGAACAGGGCCCTGACCACCAGACCCCATCCCTAAGTGCCTCAGGGTGCCTGCCCAGCTCCATGGCCCTCTGTGCGGTGGGCAACTGGGAGCACCCTCCCATGGTGGGACTCCTGTCACCACCTTGCCCCCCACCTTCAGCCCCTCAGGTGCCACCCGCTGTCCCCTGCACATGGTGACATCCTCACACCCACCCCACTGCCTCTCACGCTTGGGGGAGCGGGGGGGCTGGTGGGAGGGCTCGGGAGGGCAGAGCGCATTGGGAACCACCAGAGACACCTTCTACCTTTGTCTTTAAACACTGAAGCTTATATTAGAGACTATGATATATAACCCGAGGGGCAGCACCGTCCTGCCCGGAGTAGAGACAGCAGAGAGAGCACAGCTCCGTGGCCTGGTGAGGGTCTGCTCCGGCTGTGAGCAGGAGGTTAGTACGGGGACACAGAGCGGGCGGGCGGGCGGGCAGGGGGACACCGTCTAGGGCTGGTTCTTCGCCTCGGGGTCTTTGTCGTAGATGTAGCTTCCCACAGCTCCGGTGTTGACGCCTGCATGGGGCAGGGGGAGAAGCAGGAGGGTGAGGACCCGGGTGGGAAGCTGACACACTCCAGGGAGATGTCCCCTCTGGGCAGTGGCATGAGCATGGAGAGCGGCAGCCCCGGTGGGGCGCATGCCCCCGGACTGGCTCCCCACCCCACGCACCCCCAGGCACTCACCCTTTGGCCCGAAGAGGATTCCATAGCAGGGCTTGTGGCAGTACGGCTGTCCATCGTGCTGCACAGGGCAGAGAGAGAGAAGCAAGTCACCCAGGGTGGGTAAAAGCCAGTCACCAGGACATGTCCCCCTGGCTGGGCACCTCTCCCACTCTGCTCATCCCCTGCAAACAGCTGCACCCCAGCACCCCCAGGCTGCAGGAGCTGCTCTTGCCAGTCCTGCCCTCCCCTCTTGCAAAGGCAGGGGCTGCCGCACCGGTGTGGCATGGCACAGCTCAGCCAGGAGGTGTCATGCCAGCATCCCCCATGGTCGCTGCCCAGGGGCTCTCTGGGCCAGGAGACATCCTTACCTCGGCATGGCCCCCCGGGGTCAGCGTCTTGCTGCAGCGCTCGCAGCGTAGGCAGGGACGGTGCCAGTCCTTCCCCAACGAAGTCACCTTCTCAGCTAGAGCGGGGACAAGGAGGGAAGGTCACACTGGCCCCCATGCACACATGCCGGGGGGGGGAGCAAGCCCCGTGGGGACATCACCTCTGCATACAAAATCCCCAGACATCCCTGTGCACCTCGGCCTCCCACATCTCTCCCACCCCTCTGCTGCCTCACAGGTGACAGAGGTTGGACAAGGACAGCTATTAAGCCTGTGCCACCCACCTGGGAGGTGACAGCAGACGACAGGATGCAGATGAAGCCCTGCACCCAGGAGCTCCTCCAAGAGGACCCATCCCCGTAGGCTCCTCGGGCGCATCCCTCTGTGCCCCCAACCCCACCTCTGAGCCAAAACCCCCTCCCAGCCCCTCAGTGTGCCCCGGGGGACCTGCATGGAGCCCCAGCACCGTGGGGCCATGCCACCCCAAGGCATGCACCCACTGCCTGCTCGCCACCTTACCAAAGTAGACTCTCTTGCCGCAGCGCGGGCACATGTTGGGCTCCCCAGTGAAGGTGGTGACGCTGGAGGCTGGAAGGAGAGGACATAGATGTGGGAAGTGGAAGGACATCTCAGCCGGGACACACGGGTGCAAAGGACCACACACACACACCCTACACCATCACCAAATGTGGTGGCTCTGGACCAGCTGAAGGACACAGCGGAGGGCCAGGCTGCCTGTCCTGCCCTGCCCCTTACCTTTGCTGGGTCCCTTGGGAGGTGCAGCGTTCACCTTCCTCTCCTCCACCTTCACCGGGTGCTCGATGGGTCCCGGAGCAGTCTGCCCCTCGATCTGCGGCTTCTCATAGATGTAGGACCCAGCGCCACCAATGTTCACCCCTGAAGTAGGGCAGAGAGAGGCTGTGGTGGTCTTGGAGCGCTTGGGGTCTCCATCCTCCCCCCAGTCCTCTTGTCCCACCTCCCCCAGCCCCGCTGAGCCACAGGGCCACTGTGGACACCGCTGCACCTCAGCCCTGGTTTGCTTTCTCCTGACTCAGGCTTTCACCAGCCACGTCTGGGATAGGAGAGCGACTCCACCTTCTGTTTGAATCGTTGAATGGGAATTTGGTTTTGAAATATTAAAAAAAAAAAAAAGACAGCTGTCAAGACGGATCACTCCCTCGCTCCAGCAGCTCTTCTCTCCCTCTGCACAAGGGGACAGGCAGGGTTGGGACTGCAAAGTGCTGGTTTGATGCTCAGCCCATGACCAGCCTGGCTCCTGGGGTGCTTTTGGGGCCATGGCTCCCCGCCAGTGGGGATGGGGGGGATCTGGCCCCTCCTGCAGCCCTGGGCATGGCCGCACAGGCACAGGGGCAGCACGGACGTACCTTTGGGGCCGAACAGCGTGGCGTAGCAGGGCTTGTGGCAGAAGGGCTTCCCATCATGCTGGGGAGAGAGGGGAGTGTTAGGATGCCGAGCGGCGATGACGGTTCCCTCCGGATCGCTTCCATCCCCACTGGTGTTCAGAAACCACCACGGCCATGTCTACACCCCAAAACGCTCCCAGCCTGCGGCTCTGCCAGCGACAGCCTAACCTGACCCGAGCACTCAAGGATTTCGCCTGCATCAAACACTCCGTCTGTCCTGCACATGCCGTACCGCGGGGCTGGAGCACCGCCACCCCTGCGGCAGTTCAGCTGAGAGGCATCTCCAAGCCCCGACCCAGCGGTGTGCCACTGGGACCCAGCAAGGCATCGCTTTGCCCGTTAAGCATCCTGTGCGCAATCAGGCCGTTATTAGGCGCACACAGCGCTGTGGCTTCCACCGAGCTTCGCCTCCCCCCTCGCCTTGGCCTGAGATCAGAGGCCCCACGCGGGCACTGGTCCCAGCCCAGCCGCTATCAGCCCTGCTATCGGCTCGGGGCGATTATCGCAGGAAGGCACGAAGCGGGTGATAAGCCCCGGAGCTCCCCACAGCCGTTTCTCATGGGCCAGCGGGAACCGAGTCCAAGAGAACAAAAAGAGCGTTTGTGGCTGGGGCGGGGGGGCCAGCGGGGCTGCCACGCACACCGCCCCGCGTGGAATACCCACTGGGACCCCGTCCTCAGGCACAAACCCACCCCATCACCCGCTCGGCTCCGTGCAGCATCTTAGCCCCGCTTCGTGCCCCGTGCTCCTGCCCTCCATCCCCTCTGCTGCACGCCAAAGGGTGCCTTGCCCCAAAACGGGCAGGGCAGTAGCTGAACAGAAGTGATGTCCCTTCCCTCGTCACCCGGAGCGGTGCTGTGCCGAAGGCGAGGGCTGGCAGGGGCCGGGGGCAAGGCTGGGGGGGGGNGCAGCTGCAACGTATCGCCAGGCATAAATACCAGTGCGCTGGCAGCGTTACCATGCTGGAGGGGAGGGTAAACATTTAGCTGGTCTCCCCGCGACACCTTTCCAACCCAGCCGGACACGCTGTCTTGAAAGGAGGGAGAAAAAGCAGGGAAGGGCCGAATCCTGCGGTCGGCGCAGCCGGTGGGGCTGCCGTCCCCCATGGGAGCAGAATCCAGCCTTATATGGAGAAGTAGCAAATCCCCAGGGCTTAACCTGGCCCGAAGCACAGATCCACCCGCACAGCCCCAACCTCCCTGGCAGGACCGGCCCCACTTTCCCCGTGGGCTGGTGGCACCCAGCATGGCTTTCCCCACCGCCGCCGCCGCCTGCTCCCCAGCTGTGCCGCGTGCTAAAACCGCGCTAAAGAGCTGGTGACACTCTGGCATGACAGGCACCGCGCAAAGCCCAGGGCACCGGGTGTCACGCTGGGGCACCACACGGGAAGAACACAGTTGCTCCCAAGCCCGAGCACCTGCCACCACCGCCGGCACGGCGCCCTTGTGCTCCCAAGCACGGAGCAGCCGCAGTGGCATTGCACTCCAGCACAAGCCCCAGGGCACCGAAAGCACCAGTGCCGAGCTAGAATCACCATGGCAACCCGTGCATCCCCCATTTTGGGTGTTTTTAACCATGCTCCAGTGTAGGCTCTCGGAACCCACATGCCTTTGAAGCCAGCGTGATGCCCCAACAAGCCTGCCCAGTGCACAGAGCTGCTTCAAGTGCTTGCCAGGGCACGCCGAGCCCTGCCACAGGCTTGCCTGGGAGCCCACACCGGGGTGGCACAGCTGGGGCACCGCACGTGGTGCCAGCACCGCTCTGTGGCTTGCCCAGGACTGTGCACAAGAGCTCTTTGAGCACCACGGGTCGCAGCAGCAGCAGCATTCAAAGGCACAGCGTGCGCTCCTGGGCTTGCGTGCCGCAGGGACAATCCATCCACATGGCATCAGGTACCCACCCCAGCCCGATTCCTGGGACTTCCCGTCCCTGGGGGTGCTGGAGAGCCCTGGAGGGACCACCAGGCCACCCCTGCATGGCAGCACTGGTCCCCCACCCCATTCACCCCAGCGACTCTTACCTCAGCGTGTCCGCCCGGGGTCAGGGTCTTGTTGCAGCGCTCACACTTCAGGCAGAACTTGTGCCAGTCCTTGCCCNCCGCAGGGACAATCCATCCACATGGCATCAGGTACCCGCCCCAGCCCGATTCCTGGGACTTCCCATCCCTGGGGGTGCTGGAGAGCCCTGGAGGGACCACCAGGCCACCCCTGCATGGCAGCACTGGTCCCCCACCCCATTCACCCCAGCGACTCTTACCTCAGCGTGTCCGCCCGGGGTCAGGGTCTTGTTGCAGCGCTCACACTTCAGGCAGAACTTGTGCCAGTCCTTGCCCAGGGAGGACACCTTCTCGGCTGCAGGGAACACGAGAGAGCGGTAAGCGACTGCCAAGCCACCTGCTAAAGCCCCCAGGGAAGCCGGGCTCTGGGCACCACAGGGGGGGCTGCACTCAAGGGGGGCTGCTCATCGCCACACCACACAAGTCAGCCACGCTGCAGGGACCACAGGGTCCCCGAGGCCATTCAGGCCATGGGCATGGGCCCCCCCAGCCTCTCATACCCCCCCATCCCCGCCTCTGCCATTGCACAAGACGCCCTTTCCCACGCGCCAGTCCAGCAGCAACGGTAGCGTTTTCCTTTCTACTCCCTGCGTCTATTTTTACCCTCCGCGTTACCCAGAATGACCCTGCTCCCATTCAAATATTTGGTGTTACCATGCCCACCCCACCCGGTTCGTCATGCCTCCCCCACGCACACCCAACCTCCCGGGCTGCCGGGAACCTCGGCTGCGTTTCCAGCCCTCTGCCAGTACTGCCCCCAGTGCTGCTCCCAGTACACCCGCTTGCCATCCAGCCAGGAGGAGGGGAGAGCAGACAGCCTCTGGTGTCACCAAGGGATGGACGTTTGGCCCTGGAAAACACCCGTCTCTCGGGTATGCGGGTGCTGGCCCCCAGCCCAGGAACAGGGGCGACGTGCAGACGGGTACACAGGCATCATCCTCGCATTGCCCCGCAGTGCCGCCAACCCGCTGCCGGCACCGAAAACAGTTTCAAAGCACCAGCGGGCAAATCCAGGGGAGGAAAATGCTTCGAGACCGGTTACGCAAATGCACCTCCTCTGGTTGGCCCCCGAGCTGTACGTCCCCAGGAGCACCCCGGGAGGCAGCAGGGGCTGCCAGTCCTCCTCCTGCATCCCCGGCCTCCTGCCGTCCCCCCACTCCCTCCCAGCTCCTGGGGGGCCGGGTGCTGCCCTGTGCCCCCTGCTGATTCCCGTTCGCCCTCCCTCTCCCCCACACATGTGCGGAGACAGCTGGAAAACAGCGTGATCCCGTTAAAGCCACCGTAAAACTAAATCAGGAGCGCCAAATAAAATATTTAACAAGCAAATAAAAGCGAAACCGGAGCCAGGCCCTGCTCTGCAAGAAGACCTCCTCCGTGACGGCGGGTTTCCCAGCCTTTTTTTCTCCTGAGGACCTCAGCAAATGTCACCTGTTTGCATCAGGTCGAGATGGGGGTCAAGAGCTCCCCACGGGCAGGTCCTGGCTTCCAGAGCCACCCTCCTCCCAAGGCAAACAGCTGCGTCCGGGGCACGTCGCAAGGCCAAGATAAGCTGAAACAACTGCCATCACCACCCAAAAAAAATCAGCCCTGGTGCAAAGCAGTGTGGCCAGTGGCAGAGGGCAGTGCGAGGGGACAGAGCTCAGAGCGATTTCACCAGGGTGAAGGGGAGAGCCCCGAGAGCATCCCCAAGCAAGCACATGGAGGATGGGCTTGGGCAACCAGCATCAGCTGGAAGCAGCTCCGAACCGACCTCCTTCCAGGTTGGACCAAACCCCAGGCAGGAGCAGAGGGCAGGGTGAAGGGATGCCTCGCCATAGCCGGGGCTCTGTGCCTGTCCGCTCAAAGCTGCCGGGGCAAATCCCTGCTGGTCCCCAACCCCGGAGGGCTCAGGAGCTTCCCCATCCCCTCACAACAGGCAGCACACTGGAAAGGAACCAGCGCCGGACCCTGCTGTCCCCTTCCTCTGCCACCCTTGTCCACCCCTGGGGACAGAGGACCAGCCCCAGAGCACACCCCCCCCCAGAAGCGAGGGGGACACAGGGGTGCCAGCACCCCGCTGCCTTGGGGCTGTTGCAGGAGCCCTGCGTCCCCCCAGCCCTCCCCGGCAGGAACCGGTGCCTCCCCAGGGGCGACCAGAGAGGGAAGCGGAGCGTGATGGTCTGAAAGCCGAGCCAGGGGCTGGAGGCCAAAGGGCCACTCGGCTTTGTCACAGCGGATGCGCAGCCAGGCCAGGCTGCACTTCGGCTGCGTCACCCCCGGCCCCCCCCCTGTCACGGCTCTGGGTACAAAGCAAGGAGAAAACATCCGCCGGGAGTTTCCCGGAGGCCATTGCAATTACAGCCGGCCACAGCCCACGCCGGCTCTTTCCTGCCCCCGCAAGATGGGATGCCCCCCCAGTGTCCCCTCCTCCACAGTATTTTCAGGCAGCTGTAAATCCCTGACGCTCCCTGACGAATCCATCCCTGGGCCATGCAGAGCAAAAGGGACATCACCGGCACCCGCAGCCCAGAGGCTGGGGGACGGGGCAGGAGGGAGGAGGTGGCCCAGTGCACCATCCTGCTCCCGGGGCACGGGGACAGCCCGGGAACCACAGGGGCTGCCCCTTGCCCGCGGGTGGAAACGCCACGCAGCGGTCGCTCAGGCATCCTCTGGCAGCAAACAAGGGCTCCCGGGGGACACAGTGGGGGCCGGCACAGCCAGGATGGTTTTCCAGGCAGCATTGTTCGCGCCGAGCAGAGGAAGCAGCTTGGAGCCACCCCAGCCCATTTCCAGGGCAGCGGCGTCCCGCCCGTGGCCGCGCTGCCCCATAAATCACTGCGGAGGGAAAGCACCAGCGCCCAGATTTCCTGTCACCCGGCCACATCTGCTCCACCGTTGCATCAGCTACAGAGGAGAAGTCTCTGTCCGTGTCCTCCCGCCACGGCACAGACCCCTGGGGCAGCTGCTGGGGGGGGGGGGGGGNGCAATTCGGGGTGGGGGATAGGGGGCACCCCACTATCTGCACTGAGGGGTGAAAGAGCACCGGGGCTCCATCCAGCTCTGCGCAGGGAGCGCAGGATGGCATGGGGCTCCGGCGCGGGCTCCGCTCGGCCAGACGTCACACTGCGCACCCCCAGCCTCTGCCACCAAACGCCATGCCCCACCATGCGAGGAAGGGATGGTCCAGCACCCGCGTCCCCTCAGCACCACACCGAACGCACGCATATCCTGCCCGGCTCTTGCTGGATCCCGCACCTACGCGCTCATCCCGTGGCGAGATGCTCCCCTCAAGCCCGCCAAATTTAAGCCAGCCACGCAGCATCCCCTGGGAAGGACAGAGTTTAGGGTACTCGGCTGCAGGAATTTGGCCTCTGCCAAAGGTGCGTGACTCGGGGTTTGTCTGCCGTGGGTCACCCGCCTCGCCATGGGTGGGCACCGGGTGCCATCGATAATAAACCTCTCTCCTCGGGGAAATGCCCCCACGGAGGAGAGGTGGAGGCACAGCGGGGTGCGCGGCCGGCTGCAGGACGTAGCCGTGGGGTGGACTTGCACCGTGCAGGGGGTGCAGCCCGCGCCGACGAGGGACACCACCACAGCCAGGGAAAATCAGAGGCGAGGAGCAGGAAAGCACCGGAGGGAGCAGTCTGCTCACCGGGCTCCACGGCAGCCCCACCCCGGAGACAACGAGGCTCATCCCTTAATTACCCGCCGTGCCCGGGCAAGGCAGCTGGCGCGGGCTGGAGGTGGGCGCATCTTTTCAGGGTGGGAAGGGAGCATCCCTGCCTCTCAGCCTCAGCGCCAGGAGCCACGCCAAGCCGGCTCCGGGCCCTCGCACAGGTATTTCCACGGCCTGACGTCAGCGCTGCCTCAAGCCGGAGGCTTATTCAGCAAAAGCAAGCGTAGCTGCAGCTGCGCCTCTGCAAAAGGGCTGGGCTGTGCCCCATCCTTCCCACCGCGGCCCTGGGAGGACGCGGGGAAGGGCTGACAAAGCCCAGCCTGGCCATAAAGATGCCAAAACCCCACAGGGACCCGGCGACAGGCATCCCTGGAGGAGAGGGATGCTGTCAGACCGACCGCAGATGCGCTTCGAAGCGGTGGCAGGCACAAAAGAATGAACGAGAGAGATGAGCGCGGGGAAAGGAGCCCGGTAAATGGCTGGAAACAAAGCCAAGAGCCCAGGCAGTGGCAGCCTCATCCCCTCCCCAGCCCCTCGCAGCTTGGCTGGGAGGTGGAAAAAGCGGAGGGGCGTCTCGAGGAGTTCCTGCCATGCTGTGCTGGGCCGTGCCGCCGGCCACGGTGCCCCACCGGCCCCTCCCCAGGAAGGGTCTGCGCTGCCTTCCCTCCACCCTGTCCCCTCCTGCCCTCCTCGGGCACAGCCAGGCGGCTCCTCTCCCCCGTCACGCAGCCTGCGCTGACGGTTACACCACGCTGCGATTTTGTGGCCAAGACGTATATATTTAGCTCCTCCGCAGCGAGGAGAGGCGAGGCGAGGCGAGGCGAGGCGAGCCCAAAGGCCCCGAGCCGCTCGCTCGCTGGGCTCCCTCCAAGTGCGCAACAAAGCCAGCTCAGTACGGCCTCGCCGGGCAGCTTGACCGTGGCTGTCAGCGGTGGGTTTTTTGCCAGGTATTGGGTTCGGCCAGGGCTGAGCCCAAAAAATCAGCGGCAGGAACGCAGGCAGGCTGCAGCCCTCCTCTCACCCCACCGCGCGGTGAGGGGCAGAGCGGCCGGCGGGGAGCCGGGGCACGGGCAGGAGGATGAGCAAACCCCCCTCCCTGGGTAAACGCTGGTCCAGAGCACGGTGTTCCTCCTGCATGCTGAAGATACCATCTCTGGCGGGCAGCGCCGGGAGGATGAGACAGTTTCCTGGCCCGTGTGAGCGAGAGCGGTGCTCAGAGACACGCTGGAGCAGCCAAGCCTGTCTAAGTGCTCCTCCAGCCCCATGGCTCCTCACCTCCTAACCCTGCTGGCTCCCCACAGCCACGGGGCACGACCAGCTCCAGGCAGGGTTTGCCCCAGGGCTGTGGACAACATGGCGAGAACAGAGGTGGCAGCGGGAGAGGATGCTCAGGACCTCCCTGGGGGCCGCAGCACCGGTGATCCTCACCGGTAAGCACATGGCAGGCTGGTGGAAGAGCTCTCCCCACCCCTGTACCAGGACCTGTCCCCCACCATCACCTCCCTGGTTGCTTCAGGGCCTCCCAGCCCATTTGCAGGAGTGATAGACACCACCACCCCACCACAGCCGAAAGTGGCACCACGGCACACGCTCCAGGCTCTGTATTTGATTGCAACATTGCAGTGACAGATTTTCCATTACCTCTCGCTTGGGCGTTCCTGCTCCGCCTTTCCTTTCCAGTCCCACCACCTCACCTCTCCCCAGCCCTTCACTCCTGCCAGGGACAAGGAAGGGAGGACGGGAACACAGGGAGCTCTGCCCGAGACCTTGCCTGGGACCTGAGCTGCGGGTGCAGAGCTCCACAAACCAGACACCAAACGGAGTCGCTCAGGACCAGCCGGGCTCGCAGAGAGCCGCCTGCCATCCCCGAGCCCCCAGGAGCAGCACTGGGCTCCCTGGGCACAACCCCTGCGGGCACATCCATGCGGATCCCTGTGTTCCCACGGCAGCTGAGCCCCAGCTTCCCTGGCAAAGGCAGGCAGCTGCCCGCCAACGTGCCCACGAGATGCCGGCGCCGCACCGCGCAGGAGCCCCCGGCAGCTCCAGCAAAGCCTGCGCTTCCCAGGGCGCGAGACCTCGCAGCCGTCCCATCCCGCCCTCCCACAGATAACTTTCTACAGCTCGCGCTGTTTTCCTGAGGGAAAAGCTGATGCTAATCAGCCCGTCCTTCAGCTTCCCACAGCGGCATCCCCACCGCCACCCTCTCCTCCCCGGCAGGGCCCTGCGCGGGGAGCGGGGAACTGGTGCATCCTTAGTTACCGTTCTGCGAGGTCCCCGCACGCTCCGAGACACGGGAGCAGGCGGTTACCCAAGGAGCGCAGCCAGCCTTCGTGCTGGCAAGCCAGGGGCCGTGCCGGCACCGACGTGCCAACGGCTACAACCGGCTGCGCTTGAAGAGCCGCTTCCTTTGTTAAGGACGGCGGTAATCGAAATCAAGCCCTCCTGCCCGGCCGCTGGCGGGCCACCCTCTCCCCACCAGCCGGTGCCCAGAGCCAAGGACAGCGGTTACTTATTAATTGCAGAGCGGCTTCTGCAGCTGGAATTTCTGCAGGGCGGCCCCGCCGGCATGCCGCTCGGCAGGGAGGGCACCCCCGGCCTCACTGCACCCCCTCTCCTCCGGCACGTCAGCGTGACAGCAGGGTCAGGCATCTGTCGCAGGACCCTCCGAGCACGCTAAGCTTGGACCCTCCTTGCTTCCCAGCTGGATGTGTCCATGTCCTTAGTTCCCCCTCCGGCACCCCACCAGCAAATCGTTCCCCAGAGACACAGCCATGACAAGCCCCAGGGCTACTGGGCCACTCCCATGTGTTTTTAGGATGCCCCTTCCCAAACAAACAGGGCGGCAGCCTCCTGCCTGCCCTCAGCACGTGCAGAGCGCTCCCCAAAAGCCGCCCGCCAGCGGACCCCACTGCACGTGTGCTTTGCTGCATCCCCTGGGGCTTTCGCCTGCCCCGCGCTTGGGATGGGAAAACAGGAAACCCCCTGCCGCCGTGATCCCCCGCAGTTCCCTGGGAAGAGAGGACAGGAGGTGGGAAGGCTTGGCCAGGGCTCCCGGCGACCCTGCAAAACTCATTTAAGGCCAGCGATGCAAAAGGGGAGCTGGGGAAACGCGCGGCTGTTTGGCTTCGGGCGACGCTGGTCCCTCCGGCGCTTCCTGCCAGAAGAGATAACCCAACCCCAACCCACCGCCACCTGCCAGTGTGGGATGGGAACCAGCCCCGGCAGCCGCCGGCACCGCTGCTCCTCCGGTTAAACATTCACTTCATCCCTCCGACCTCCCAAAGCAGGAAAGTTAGCCCCAGCCGCTCCTGGAAACAATGTCACAGACCTCAGCCTGCTTTTTTTTAAAAAAAAAAAAAAAAAAATAGAAAAAAAAGCCAGAAAACTATTTTTGTATTTCCCTGTGCTTTTTAAAGGAAAAAAGCTCATTCTGCAGCTCAGGAAACGCCCACATCCTCCTGACTGCGCAGGGAGGAGCCCGCTGGATTTTTCCAGGGAGCATGAAGCAACAGGCAGGCTGGAAATGAGTTTTCCATCGGTACCCGCGGCTGTTGGCGTTGGTCAGCCGCACAGGCACCGCGCGGGGCCGGCCGGGAACGGGACGCGGTGGCATTTCTCACACATGACCCAGGGCTGCAATCCCAGGCATTTGAGAAGTTAAAGAGTTGCCAGCGTTCATTCAGCGCAAGCGAGGAGCGCTCCTGAACAAGCGGGGCTTTATGAATCACCTCCCCGTTAAGCTTCGGGCCAGCCGAGGAATTCACAAACGTTCCCAAACCCCGGGCGCAGCGCTCCCGTCGCCTTCCCACCCACCCGACCACGCGGTCCATCGGGAGGAAACCCCAGGAGCCGCTTCCCCGGCAAAGCGGCTCAGAGGTTGCACCCAGTTTCTCTGCGTTAAATAAATGGACCTGGGTTTATTCTGCCGGAGCCTGGGCGGTTCCTCAAGGAAAAGCTCAAGGGGTCCGCAAGGACACGCTCCAGCCTATCTCAACTCCGAGCACGGAGAAGTTTTTGGCTCGCTCCTGTTTTGACTCATCCCCTGGTCAGGGGTTTGTGCGGCCCCTGTGGGGAGGGGTGTCATGGGGGCTGCTGTTCCCCCCCGCTGCCGGGCACCTGCCTTCTCCCTGCCTGCAGGGCAAGATGCCCCCCAGAGGGGCAGGAATGGGGAAGCCAAGAAGCAGCAGAGACCTGGACACGGGACCACTACCCCTACAGAAACCCAGCCGGGGGGAGAGAGAGAGACACCAAGCAGCTGGGGGCATGGGGTACGGCATCGTGCCCCCCCAGACCACATCCCCAAGAGACCCACCAGTCCTCCAGCATATGGGGAGGGAGAAAGAGCGCGGGACTGCCAGGGGCTGGCACTGCTGGCACAGCCTGGCATCCTCTGGCAGCAAGGTGGGGGTCCCTGAGCCCACCCTCGGCCCCCCACGCAGGGCAGGCTGGTCCCTGGAGCGAGAGGAGCAACTCTGACCCCGGGCCAGTGCCCAGCTGGCTGGACGGACACGCTATTTTCTGCTTAAAAAGGAAAAGATTCACACAAGGAAAGACATCCAAGGGGCTGAGCCCTTCCTACCCCCACACAAATAGGTTTATTTAAAGGAGGAAGAGAGCAAATTCCTATTTCTCTGTGTTTACTTGGAGATGGCCGGAAAGGAATGAAAGCACCAATGCCTCAAACACTCAGGCACCATCAGGACCCTTTGGTATTTCTCCACCAAACAAACGTGCTGAGGCAGCAGGGGCTGGACCCTGGAGGGAGATGGGCAGCGAGGGGCGCAGGCAGGCAGCGCCGGGCTGGGCCAGCTGGACCCTGTGGCCAGCAGGTCCCAGGAGGCAGCTCGGGTTGGAAAGCTGGATCCATCCCCAGAGCCACCCTGAGCCTGCAGCGCAGCCCTGAGGATGCCCACCCCTCGGATGCCCACCCCTTGGGAGGCTCTGGGCTGGGCACTGCCAGGCAGGGGGGGATGCAGGCTGGGACAGGCTCCCTGAGGAGCGGCGGTGAGGCACCAAGGTAGGGGATCAGCCCTGGCTCCCACCTCCGCCCCCGGCACGTTCTGCAACCTGGGCGGCGGCACTCACCCCGGGATGCCCCACGGGAGACACCCCAATTCCCAGCGATCCTGACCAGCCACAACCCCAAACAGGGCTCTTGGAGACCTGCAGGGACTCGCTGCTGCCCAAAGCCAGCCCGGGCATGCCGAGATGGACCTCTGAGCCCAGACGCTGCCTTTGAAAAAGTCCCATAGAAACCCCAAAGCATTCATTAGCTCACCCACCCGGGAACGGCCCGCGGAGGGAGGGCTGGGGGAGAGGCGCGATGGGGAGGGGTGAACGGCACACCTGGAACGAGGTTTGCAGGGAATGGGAACAAATTGGCTTGGGAGAAGGTTTTGTTTGCACCTGCCACCGCCTGCTCCTCCTGCACCTAGAGACACACACCCCCCCCGGCTCACGGGAACCCCCTGTCCATGTCAGATGGGCTGGAATCCCCCAGGACCCAAGCCAGCGGGTACAAGGGGACGTGAGCCCCCCTCCAGCACCAAAACAGCCTATGGGAACGCACCCCAACCAGCGCCCCTCACCCCCTGCTTCACCTCCTCAGCCCAGGGAGAAGGGGACAGTGCCCCAGGATCCCACCACCACCACCCCCCCCCCATATTCCCCACCCCAGGGCCAGCCGGCAGCATCCCCCACCACAGCCGGGGGATGGGGATTCGGGGAGGAACGGGGATTCGGCGGGGGCGGGGGGGGTGATGGCGGGGAGGCAGAGCAGAGGGGCCGCAGCTGCTGCGAGAGGGGTCCCGGGGGCAGAAGCAGCTGGTGCCGGGCAGGGCTGGGGGTGCACCCCGCTGGGGAGCCCCGGCCGAGGGGGGGACCCGGGGACGCGCCGGGCNNNTGGGGGGGGGGATCCCGGGAACGCGCACCCCGGCTCGGGGCGGGATGCGGAGGGGGGGGAAGGATGCGGGGCCGGGCCCCGCGGATGCGCTCACCGAAGTACACGGTCTTGTCGCACTTGGGGCACTTGGATGCCATGGCGGGAGAGCGGAGAGGAGCCGAGCCGTGCTGTGCCGCGCCGTGCCGAGCCGAGCCGCGCCGNCCGCCGCCCCGGGGGGGGCCGGGGCGGGGCTGCCGGCGGAGCCTCTGCCCGGCTCGGTACGGCGCGGTACGGCGCGGTCCCCAGCGCGGCAGGTGCACGGTGCCCGGCCGGCGGAGCCCCCGCCGCGGGCAAACCTCCCCTGCCCCGTTCCCCGTCCCCGAAAGCCCAAAGGATGGAAGTGGTGAGGATTCCCCCTTCCTGGGGAAAAAAAAAAAAATCAATAAAAATTAAAAGGTTGCAATTAAGCAATGTGACTTATGGGGTTTTATCAGCTCTGTGACCGGTCCCCTCCAGCGTGCGCCCAGGCAGCGGTGTCACCTCACCTCTCCATGGGTGAGTCCTGCATCCCCGTGGGGTGGCACTGACCCACGGGACCAGTGGGTCCCATTGCTGTGACCCCCAGCCCCAGAGCCCATGTGAGAAATGGAGCAAGCACAGGAGCCAGCTTGCCGCCCCCTTTTAGAGACAGTGGAGAACCTGGGGGGCTGCTTTCAAACTCTTGTTTCACACACAAAGCCCTGCCTGGTTGAGCTGGTGGAAGAGATGGACTGTGCAGCCGCAGAGGGGTGTACAGCCAGTTCCTGTGGTCTTTTGGGGTGGCAAATTGGCGTTTGAGGAAGCCCAGCACCAAATCCACTGGCCGAGAGACCACAGGCTGCATCCCAATAGCAGCCACCTTTGGAGAGGCCGGGGTACGCACAGCCATGGCCATCCAGGAGCTGCCTTGGTGGGACAGTGACTGGATGGGGCGGAGGATGCAGGAGCTGGCGGCACACGCAGAGGGGGCCGGCGACAGCCCCCCACCCCAGGAAGCGCTGTGCCTGCGCTGGGTATTCTTAGACACATTTTTTCCAGATGGGGTAACCGAGAAACCCAGATTAAGTAGCCGGGACGCCAGGGCTGATACGGGAGACCTTGGCGGGGGGACGAGGGCGAGAGGCCCTGGGGGAGCAGAGATAGCGGTGACGGCCGGCGGGCGAGAGGAGGGAGGACGGCACGTCTCCTGGCAGCCTTGCTAGCACGGCACGGCCCGCATGCCACGGTGTCACGGGGCAGCGCGGCCCATCACAGGCACGCCGTGGCCCCCGGGACATGAGGTGAGGCTACTGGTCCTGGGGCCAGCCCCAGCAGAGAGGCTCGGGTGTCTCCCGTCCCATCTGCCGAGGGAGTAGACATGCTTGCTGGCCCAGCACCCTCAGCCCTTCCCCGCCATACCCCTGCGCTGCCTCGCCACAGCGCCCAGCAGCCCCCTGCTTCCCGGCGCCATTTTGCTCCGTTGCCATGGAAACGCCCATGTCAAAAATCCCTCCGGCTGCCACCGCCACCGCTGCAGAGGGATGCTCAGGGAGCCATGAAGCAGTGCCGAGGCGGGAGTGCCGGCTTCGCCCACCCTAAAGCGTGGCCCCGTGGTGAGGTGCAGACCCCCTGCACCCGGGGAAGCCCCTCTGTGCCCACGGGGGGGCTGCGGGCAGCGGGTACGTGGGAGGGAGATGTTCAGGGGAGGCGAGCGGGATGGCGGAGCCCTTGGCTGCGGTACTCCAGGGGTCTGCGCCCCTGCACCGCTGCCCTCCAGGCTCGGGCCGGGGTGTCAGTAAACAGGAAATCTGCAGCTCCCGAAAGCGAAGCCGTTGCATTATTCATCAGCCGGCAGCCTGGCTCTCCTCCGCCGCCATTGTCATCTAATTCCTCCTTTCTCTGCCGGCAGCTGGTGCGGCTGCCAAGAGCCCGCCCGGCCCCAGGCACAGGGACAGCGCTGGGAAGGGAACCCAGGGCTCCGGGATGGGATGGGGTGGGATGGGGTGACCCCCAGCTCATGAGTGCATGGGGATGGACAGGACAGGGATGCTTCACAGTGGGTTTCTCCATCGGCCACGCACCCCACCAGCTCGGGACGACCCAGGTGTCCCCGTCACTCCGCGCCCAGCTGCTGTCACAACAATGTGGAGCTTTGTGGCCTGCGGGGTCCCCGCGCAGGGGCAGGTGGCGGTGGTGCCCCCGGGACGCCCCGGCCCCACATGGCCGCAGGGAGAGGCGGCTGAGCCCTGCGGGCCCCAGGATGGAGCCGGCGGCCCCGTTGCCGGCAGCCGCCGGGACAAGGCGGGAGCTGGGGATTTGTGGAGGTATTGATTTCTGGGAGGCCAGCTGCCTCCGCCAGCACAGCCCCACGGGCACTCGTGTGGGTCCCTCTGTAGCCTTTGCTGTGACCGCTGCCCTAAAGCACCCCATGGCAGCAAGCAGGTGCCAGCACGGCACCAGCAGCATCGTCCCCACGCCTGCAGCGGCTCCTTTCCCACGCTGCCAGGGACATCCCGAAAAGGGTCTGCTGTCTAAATCCTCCAGATCCACAGGAAATGTCAGCTGGCGCCCCAGCCCTGGGGGACTGGGGGGGGCAGGAGGAGGAGGAAGGAGGCTGTATCCACCCAAGAGCATGTGTGGGGTGGGCACCGGTGAAACCCCAGGCTGGGCCACGCTGCAGAACCAGCAGCCAGCCCAGCTCTCACCCACCAAGGGCTTTTCACACATAGAGGCTGGGGGGAATTAAGACAAATCACCTAAAGGTGTGAATCCCTGCCTGTAAATGCGCTAAATCCCAAGCGGATATGCTCGTTCAGGAGCAAAGTGGCTTTAACTGGTCGTTTCTTAATCTGCCTTGGCTTAGTCTCGGCATGCTCCCACACTGAGGGCAGGGCTGTCCCAGGGCCATGGGGACAGCGGGACGGGTGACTCGAGTGGCAATGGCCGAGCAAGCAGGGATGGCACAGCTGCTGCGGGGCCGGTATGCCCAGTGCCAGGCACGGGAGCGCACCCGTGGGACAGCCTGCTGCTGCGGGGGACAGAAGATGCATGGAGTGGCAGAGTGGCACACAGGGGACGTCCCTGACCCCGCTGTGCCACGTTCCCTGACAGCTGCATTAATGCCCAGACTGGGGACGTGTCTGCCACTGCACCGAGGCCAGGAGGAGGGGGCTGGGGACCAGTCCAGGGAGTCATCTTCAGCAAATGATGCATTTTACATCAGAAATTTGGAGCTCCATCCCTACCCGAGGGCTGAGCCAGGGTTTCCCTGGCAGCGGGTGTCAAAGCTTCCTTTTGGCACTCAGGGGATGTTTCCAGGGGGGGCGATGCACCCCGCAGCAATGCCTGAGGGTGTCCCTGCCGAGCCCTCATCCCTCCCCCGGTGGTGGGTGACCCATTTTCCTCCAATGGCGCTCGGCCCCGCACAGCATCAGGGCTTCCTGAGCCGCTGCGGCCAGCTGGCTCCCCTGGCCCGGCACACACCGCAGCGTGCGGCACTGATGTTTGATCTTCCCTGGTCTCGCCGTGCCCGTAAGTACCTGCTCAGAGGGCGTGGGGACATCGTGGGACTTTCCTCCACGGCACCTGGCAGCCCAGCATCCCCCTCCTTGATAAAGTGTGGGGGGGTTTAACCCAGCCCTTTCCCGCAGGGATGCTGCAGGGATATGGCTCCTGCTCTGCTCCATGCAGGAGTCGCATCCCTGCAGCATCCCCTTTCCTGGGTGGGACTGAGACTGACACAAGCCCAGATCCTAAAGCTGGTGCCAGCGTGGGTGGCCATCCCCTGGGCAGCAGCAACTGCCCCTGGGCCCAAGAGGGACTGTGAGATGGGGGGGGTGGTTGTGTTTTGCCAACTGTGCTGGCCACGAAGCAGGGATCACCTCCACCGGGAGCCTTCAAAAGGCATGAGGCTGTTTGGGACCTCCTCCCAGGGCAGGTCAACCAGAGAGCTTTGCAGGGAGATTAAGGGAAAGTAAGGAATAAATAAGGAATAACTTTCCCCAGGCTGCCTCTCCTTTGGCTCACCTCTCCCCCTCCCCGTGCTGACTCCTCTCGGCTCTTTCTTCTTCCTTCAGATGCAAATACCACGAAAACTCACGAACTGAGACGGAGCCGCTCGGACGGGGAAGCTGGAGCTGGAAAGCTTTCCTCTGCTCGCCTCTGCTTGTGTGTCTCATGTTTTCTGGCACCTACGATCAGTTGGATTTGTTACAGGGCAAGAAGGCACTGGGGGGGGAAAATATCCCATAAAAAAGGTTAAGGATAAAAAAACCAAAACCCCGCTGCTGGCTGGGTTCACCCAGAGGACAGTCATCTCTGCGTGGCCCCGCAGACCCTCGGCTGGCACATTACGTGCACCCATGTGCCTGGTCCCCTCCATCCCCCATGTCAGGGTCCCCCCCAGGGTCTTTCTGTCACCCCTAAAGCTCCCACGCCCCAGGCGCAGCCCACAGCCAGGTGCTCGCGGTGACAAATGGCAGAGCAGCCAGCTGGCTGCCACAGGCTGTGGCAAGTGACAGCCACTGACCACCAGCTGTGCCCCAGCTCTGTCCACGTTGCGCCTTGGTCCTCACCCTTTGGCAGGAGCTTCATGGCAAAACTGGTCGGGTTCCTACCCATGGCCTGGGAGCGGTTCCCAGCAGGTGCTCAGGGATGCGACAGAGGAGCCTTTCACCAAACCAGGCAAAACTTTGGTGTTTTTTTTTTTGTTTTAATTTACATTTTTTTTCTGCATGGCCCTCCTGGATGTGCAGCGCCTGCCAGCCCGGAGCCAGCCACCCCGTGTCCCTGCGGCTGCCTGCAGCGGGGGAAACCCACTCCCCAACACAAGGACCCCCATGATGGTTGGGATGGGGATGACAGCCACACGTAGGGGGGACACAGCCCATGCATGCTGGGTACCCAGGCTTGCTGCCGACGGGTGGCCACGGGGTAAGCACACGGCTCAGAAAAGGGAGCCTGGGGGCTTAGGGAGGATTGGCAAAAGATGGGAAGATGGGGAATCAGAGCAAGAGGGTGCCAAGGGGGCTGGCAGGAGCTGGGTCTTGTCAGGCAGCACATGCCACCGGCCAGGGCTCCGCACGTCACCGCCTGGCCCCGGCACCCGCTATCTGGAGCTCCAACCATCCACTTGTCGCTTCTCTCCTTTAAAAGGCATCCGAGCCCCCGCCGTTATCGGGCAGGGCAGATAGCGCTGTCACGCCTGTGATAAACAGGTTTACGGACATCCCACTTGTCCTTGCAAGCAGGAATGGATGTCCCCATTGTCCCTGCGTCCCCTTCCCAAGGGGCGGTAGCTGCCAGCCCGCCCAGAGCTGGTGAGCATCCCAGCAGGCTGCACGCAGATGCCGGGGATGCAGATACTTGGCATGGAGCACGTGCACCTCCATGGAGCGGGCATGATGCTTCCATGAGGTGGGATGCAGGTGCCTGAAAAGCAGTAATCTGACCAGCGAAAGGTGGCAAAACCAGTTAGAGAGATGCGAGCGTGGCTCTCGAACCCCCCTGTGGAGCTGAGCACTGATGGAGCTGCAGCGGAGAAGCTGTGCGGAGGGCGGCCAGCACCGGCGGCTCTCCCCTGGCTTTTCCAGGGGAAGGAAAGGGTGTCCCGAGGGACGGGCTGTGCTCAGAGCCGGGTTTCGGTGGCAAAGTTCAGCTCCTGGCGAGGCACAGCAGAGTGGTTTGTCATTAAGCTCTCCCCGACCACGTGGCTCCTCCCGGACACCCTGTGGCCAGAGGTTGGGCCAGCCACCATGCAATGTGGTTTCAGGAGCCAGCATGGTGGCAGGACAAGTGGGCACAGCGGCTGCCCAGTCTGCGGCCCACCTGCACACCACCTCCAGGACACAGCTGTTGGTGAGCTCCTGGGGCAAGGACAGGGCTGGACACACATAACCCAGTGCCATGCAGGCACTGCAATGTCCCCACGTCCCCTTACAGCATCACCGTCTCTTTCAGGAGCATGAGAGGGAAGATCCCCCTCCCCCATTAGGATGCATCTGCCCCCGGTCCCTACCAGACATTATGGGCATTTTCCTGGGATGCAGGGAAACGGCCCGGCTCCATATCCACATATTCCCCTCTTGTACGAGGGGATGCATGGGGGCAGCCAAGACGCAGGCAGCAGGGAACAAACCCACCCCTGCTGGAACCACTCAGATGGAAAAAAAAAATCACCAAACAAGCGTGACCTGGCTGAAACCCTCCAGCGAGGACCTGTAAATCTGCTCGCTGTGACGGTGCCAGCATCCCGCGGAGCATTGGATCCAGGTGGAGAGTCCCCAGCGCAGTTGGGAGGGGAGGAAGCTGTCTGCAGAAAGATGCTGAATTTATGTTACTCACACTCGCTCCAGGAATGCGGTGAATGATTCCTGCCCTGGGCTTTGCGAGTTCAAGTGTGCTTCAGCCCTGACCTTGCCTGACTTTTTTCCAGGCTGAGGAGGAGATGGGGACAAGCCCCCCCAGCCCCAGCCCCACAGCCCATTTGAATTTACCACGTGTCTTTTCTTGCAATGGCTTCTCCCCCTGCTTCCTGAGAGCCTACACGGGTGAAACGTGACCATCAGAGGCCAAGGTTTCCAAGGCGGCCGAGCAGGGCAAACCCCTTCTGTTCAGCCCCCAGGGAGGGAGGGGAGGGCAGCGGGGATGGTGGGGACACCCCAGCCTCCTCCCTCGGGGAGGCCAGTAAGGACCACACCCGCTCAAGATATGGGGATCACAGCAGATCCCATCACTGTTGGCTCTTGTAGGCTCTCCTGGAACAGTATTGACTAAAAAGCACATTTACAGGAGAACAAACAAACGCTCGCCAGCTAGAGAGGACCGTCATGCCGAGGCTTGCCCTTCTGCAGTGACCTCTCTTTTCTCCCTCTAATGCTGCTGTCAATTCTTATTTTAGGTTAAAGGTGTTTTTAAGCCTGTGCCCTCTTGATGGATCAAGCAAACCAGAAGAGATGGCAAGGTCCAGTTTCTCTAACTGTCTCAAAAGCCTTCCTCCTCCTCCCAGTCAAAATCTGCTAGATTTTACTCTTGGTGTCCCCAGAAATCCCCCAGGCTTGCACAACTCCCATACCGCTAACCCTGCACACCATTGTGCGCCCACGCCACCATTTGAGCACGTTAACCGTCCCCTCCTCCTCCAGGGCCATATCTCCTACCTCGGCTGTAGAAAGCAGCTCCATCATGACGCAAACTGACCATCCGAAAGAGGCTCTTGGACTTCCCAAGGTCTGGCTTGTGTAACTGCTCGCACGGACAGCCAGAGCCTGCAGCAAGAGCTGGCACGGGCTCCAAATTTCCATTTCAAAGGAAATTTCAGCCTGTATTTTGCTTTACAACTCTCCAGTAGTGTCCTGGTTACAGCCCACCTCCCACAGCAGGAATGCCAGGTTCGGAATTGTTAGTTTTGGTCATGCTTTGCTTCCCCTCCCCTATTTCAACAGTGCTGTTACAGACAGCGCGCTGCCTTCATGTTACAGCATCAAAAGCAGAGATCACAGGGAGCTGCTACTGACAAGCTGGTAAAATTCAAAAGGCAAAGTTAAAAAAACCCCAAAATTCCAAAGTTAACGAAAAAAAAAAGAATATATATATAAAAAACCTGTAACAAAAACATTTTGTCAAAGCATCGTAGGAATGTTTGGATTTTTGTTTTGTTTTTACAAGACTTTCCTGACCAGCTCCCTGCTACTTTTAAGCCTGTAACATCAGAAGCATCGTAGCGGGTCTGGAGACCAGCGTGCTCCATCCACGTGAGCACGAAGCACAGCCTTCTCCGAGGCATCGGAGCTGAGCCTGTGACACGTCTGCTACCACGCCTGCAAGGCAGAAAAGCAAGTGAAGGGTATGGATGCCAGGGACACATGGCTTAGGGAAAATATCCAAATGCATGTGGCAAAACTTACTACGGACTGGAGACGCGTGCTGTAGTAATTTCCTGCTCCGGGCAGGCGAGCGCTTCCAAGCATCACGCTCTGCACCATGGGGCTAACGCGTCTCTCGCTGCGACTCCCATCAGAATTTGTCCCCTACAATCTCAAGGGCTCTTTAGGAGTTGTAAGCACAGAGCGGAAGGGACACTGAAAATGGGACGCTGCCCCAGCTGTATGAACCTTTTCTTTTTACCGGGCTCTAGAGCAGGAGGGTGAATAACCAAAAGCAATTCCTGCAGGAACACCACATCAGCATATGAATGTGAACACAGAAGAGTGGTTGGTACAGCAGAGGCTTAGTGACAGTAGCCGGCTTAAGAGAGTGACGGCTCAGGCTTGGATAGGTCAGCGGTGGGACCTACCATTCGCTCTACACTTCCCAAGAGCTGGTATTTGTCTCTGGTTGCTAAAGGTATCTTCCAACCCCTCCTCCCAAGCTGGTACAATCATAAGCCAGTGAAACACAAGGGAGTGAAGTCTGCTACCGCACACAAAAAAAACCGTCATCCATATTAAAGGACACGCAAGGGATCCTTCAAAGTCAGGGCAGCACAGGATTTTCTCTCTACTTGCCTGGAGTCATTCCCAGACTAATCGCTGGAGCTGCTCCAAGAAAGCTTTTAAGATGTTGGAAACTGCAGGGCTGGCACCCCCAAGTGGTTACTGCGAGCTCTTCATGCAGCCTGAACAGCTTCTCACCTCTCATCAACAGCTTGCCCACCGATAACTGACGTGCTTCCCCCCCCCCGGCACACAGGGATTTCCGAGCTCCCCCAACACCACGGCAGAGCACGGCCCTCTGCTACAGCTCCAAATCCCACTGCAGAGGGGCTGAAGCCAATTTGGACGCGGATTTTTCACAGTGCTTTCATCAGATTTCATTTTGCAACAGGAAGGAATCCCTGTGAGACCTTTCCCTCACAGAGAAAAACCAAGTGTTACAAAACCGCCAGTGGTCTCTGGTGCAGTCCTGCACCGTTGCATGCAGCCTGGAGGCTTTCTACCTACTAACCTTGGTGCCCTTTCTACGTAGCATATCCTTCAGGATGGCTGTCCCCTCCTGTTGCTTTTAAGTCATGGATAGGAAAACGTGACCAGCAATATTGATACACTTACAACACCTGCTAAATTGCACAGCTACTCACAGAGTAAATCTTACCACTCCCAAGCAGCAAATGAGACCAAACATTGAGCCCGTTTTGCTTATCCCAGTAAGGAGCGAACGCAGAAATGGGAGAAGTACTGAAAAGTCAGTGGGTTTGGCTGCTAACCCCCAGGGATGTCACTCTGCCACATGCCAGAGTCATGCCCTTGATCAGCAAGACGCATGAGCCACCACGGACAAAAGGCTCATTCAGAACTCCAGCGTTGCATCTGCTGCCGCGTTTAAAAGGAAGGAGGGAGGGAGGGAGTCGCAGTCTGAAGTGCTAGAAATGTTTAAACTGCATATGAGGGGAACCAAACTATGAATGACTCTTACCCTGCACAACGGAATGGCACTGGCAGCACAGGGCCGCGCTGCAGTTATGCAAACACTTGAGAGCAGAAGACAACTCTGGGATGTGAAGGAAGGAGCGCAGAGGCACACGTGCCAGGCAGACAGCACCCCGAGCAAGGGTCTTGGCAGCTATTTCAGAAGAGACAAAAAGCAGATGTTTCACAAAAGCTCACTTTCCAGGTTTATTAAGTAAAGTTAACTGAATTGTTTTCATTTTGTGGGGATTCCTTTCTGTCTAACCCGGTGGGTTAGCAGAGTTGCACAGAATCACGGTTGGACTGTGATAACCCAAATACAACTTTGGCTCATCTCACCGCTGACACATATGGAATGACTTGGGGGTTATTACATGCTGTGTCTGCTTGAGGCAGGTACATGTACAGATCAGCACAAGTTGCAAATGATAGTTTACATCCTTTCAAAACAGAGCAGGGCATTCAGCAAATGCACTGCAATGAGAAGACATATGAAAAAGAAATTATACAGACTTGCAAATACATAAGAAGTTCAAGAGATGCAAGAAACCTCAAACACAAGAAATGTCAAGGGGGAAAAAAACACTTAATTTCAGACACAATGTGTTCAAATGAAAACCCAGCTGTAATTTAAATTCCCTTCAAAATGGGAAACATACAGTAACGCAATTAAAGAGAAACCAGGTCTCATCCTGGGAGAGATGTGTCCAAAAACACTGATGCACAAACAGGTTCAGAGTTCTAAGCAAAATGTCCCTGGGCATTGGTGTACTTGACTCTTGGAGCCAGAGCAAAGCAATTCATTACACTTGCTGGACTGCTGGGCCTACTGCTGGGTCTTGGTGGTATAACAGCAGGTAGGATTCCAGATGTCAAAGAGAAGGCAGCACGCAAACTGCTGGTTACTGGGAGCAATGCCACAGGCCAGATCTCCCAGGGGTTGACTAGAGTAAGGACACCTAAATCTGGTAGCCTGGCCTCCACTGCAAACAACGTTAGTGTAATGTTCTGCAAGGTTCTTCAGTTCTTAGCTCACTCCTTTCTCAGCCTGAGTTGTTTCTGTCTTGTGCATGAGCACAACTGGCCGTGCAAAATGATCCAAAAAACATAAGGGACAGGACCAAAGAAAACTGGCTGAACCTGGGGCTGGCTTTCAGCTCTTGTTTCCAAATATCAGTTAAAGGTTGGAAATTTATCTACAAAAGAAATAATATAAATGAAATAAAAAATGGCACCGTCCACAAAATTAAAAAAAAAAAAAAGAAAGAAAAATCTTACAACACAGCCTCATAAAAACGGCTTCGCAACGAGAGCTCAGTCACAAAATGAAGGGTTCTAGCTCTTCGTACATCGGAAGAGGAAACAAAGCTAAAAAGTACTAGTCCACATTCTCTTAATAAGTTAAACTTACTTTCCCTCCCCCTGTGTCTACAAAAGGGGTAGAAGCAAAGGGGAAAAGAGGCTACCAAAAATTAAAAACAAACAAAACAAAAAAAAAAGGAAAAAAAAAAAGGAAAGGAGAGAGAAGGAGAGAGCGCGCGCGAGAGAGAGAGCAGTCTGTGGTCAGAGGCTCAGAACAGGGCTGAGTTCCTTTTAAGGGTTTAAAAGATGCAAAACAGTTCCTCAAAAGTTCCCTCTCTTCAACAGTTAGTTCAATGCTGTAGCCATAGAAACTCAAGTATATATTGGAGGAGAGATTCTTTCAGGCAGATCCACCGTCATCCGGAGAGCTGCTCAGCGTGTGTTAATCCTCAATGATTATGGGTTCATCATTCATGGGCTGGCGTAGCTGCACTGCCTGGATGGGCCGGAGGATAATAGGCTTGTAAGGGCGTCTGGCGGCTCGCTTGGCTTCAGAGGAGGAAAGCAGCTTGCGGATTTTCCTGCAGACAGTAAGGAAGAAAGGAACCGATTACAGAGACCGGATGCTAAGGCATTTTAGGTTTCTCAATTTCTCCAAGCAATTTCTCGGTTTCTCCAAGTGAAACCAGGCCTGCGCACACAGAGGCTGCTTGCTAATGGGATGGGCTAACACTGTTTATTTTGGCAATGTCCTCCCTGGGGAACTTTTGTTTTCTTATTTATAAACCCACCAATGAAGAGGAAATTGCATTCTCTGTTCCAGAATCTTTCCCCTGCAGAGCAGAAGGCATTCTGGTCCAGCCTCGTAGGACTTCGGTCTACTGCTGCACATGAAATAGTTATGACAGTGAGTTTCCATACCACTTATTTATTTTGATGCACACAGAGGCATCGGTTGGACATGCTGCAGGCAGATTTGTGGTAATTTACAGAGCCAAGTTACAACCAAACATCTTCTGTCAACGTTGGTCACTTCTCCGCCTGTTAATCCATCTCTCACAGAGCTCTCTGACATTCCCCAGCCCCAAGCAGGTGCACACAGCTGCCTCTTCAAAAGAAACCCATCACAGCACAAGCCAGCTACATTTGGTCTCCCACGGAGCTACGTCTCAAGGCTGAGCTGCCGCAGGGGAGCTCCACGATGGCCACTAACCAGTGAGCCAATACTGGAGCATTTCCCCACACTGGGAACACTGACAGGGTGTCTCCCCCTCTTTTTTCTCCCACACTGCGTGTGCTCAACCCAGAAATGGATAATATTCACGTCTTGCATTTGTTAAGAATTTCCCTATACATTACAAAGCTAGCAGCAGCTCTTATCAGACACGTGAGGCTGTTTCCCATACAGACAAGAAAGTAAAAAAGAGAAAGAATGGAGAGGACACACTAAAGTTTTAAAAATAGCAAAATAAGGTAGAAAGAGACCATACAGAATGATTACTCATTTCCTTTTGTCAATACCAGGCTTGGAGCTAAAGGAAGTATCCGAAAAAAGAAGAAAAAAGAAGAAGAAAGAAGAAGAAAGAAGAAGAAAGAAGAAGAAAGAAGAAGAAAGAAGAAGAAAGAAGAAGAAAGAAGAAGAAAGAAGAAGAAA